>JAWNNQ010000579.1:0-177267 GCA_035044765.1 Leucophenga montana | reverse complement strand
GGCAAAGATTTCCCATATATGCAAATTGATTGTTTGGGAAGAATGCACGATGGCCCATAAGACGTCACAGGAGGCACTGGACAGAACGGTGAAAGATCTTCGCGGCAACCAAAACATTTTTGGCAGAGCCATGATTCTGTCGTCCGGTGATTTTCGACAGACTCTTCTAGTTATTACCCGATCAACTGTTGCTGACGAACTAAACGTGTGCTTAAAACCATCAAATTTGTGGCGGCATGTCTCCACAACGACTAACAATTAACGACTAACATGCAAGTGTTTTTGCAACACGATCAAAGTGCAAATGTGTTTTCGAATGTAGACATTGGAAATGGGAAAGTCGCTGTTGACACCTCGACCGGATTTATTACATTACCCACAGGTATCTGTCACTTTACAGATTCGAAAGAGGCGTGTTTTTCCAGACATGGCGCAACAATTCACAAACCATAATTGGCTAAGTAAACGAGCAATATTGGTAAATACAAATAACCCCTGAAGACAATGCACGAAAAATATTGAAAAATATTGAAACCAAAATAAAAAACCACAGGCCGATCCAAGGGGGAACTGGGGACCGTGCCCTCCTCCCAACACCATATTTGTTTTGTACAAACAAAATTGTTTCGCTTCATTTTCGTAAAATATTAGTTGTTTTTTTTTAGAGTTCCCCCCAAAGAGAGCGCTCTGAATCCGCCCCTGAAAAATCATAGTGTTTTTATTTTGGTTCCAATATTTTAGAATCCTTGAGCTTGCAATAC
The DNA here is from genome assembly GCA_035044765.1 of Leucophenga montana. NCBI lineage: Eukaryota > Metazoa > Arthropoda > Insecta > Diptera > Drosophilidae > Leucophenga > Leucophenga montana. The sequence goes on along the minus strand of JAWNNQ010000579.1, from coordinate 176,506 downwards.
ATAAATTAAACAACAAACTCTTTATCATGTTGTGGTTTGCAAACGTATATTAATCTACGCTATTGGTTTACAACTTGCTATGGGTACAAACGTATGGAACTGTTTAATTTATATTAAAGTTTGTAGAATTGTTGGCTCCCTTGATCAGAAAGCTGTTTTTTAGCAACCTTAACCCAGAGAGGGTAGTTTCGAAAGTATTCCACCTAATAAAGAATATACAAAAATGTTGGGAAAAAGTATCTTTATTTCCCTACGCCTTAGAAGCACTTTCCTGTAGATACACTTTGCCCAGCGCTGTTCATTAGCTTCAAAACACTACTTATAGTGAGAATTGTCAAACTTCTCGAAATATCCATTAACCGAAGACTCCACCTCTAGATAGTTGATAAATCTTTAAGCACTGAGCCATTTTACTCTGTACCCATAGGGTAAAAGGATATATTAAGTTTGTGCAATGCATGTAACAGCAGATATTGGAGACTATAATAGATAGAAACTTTAAGTTTGTATATTTTGACTTTCCACGTATTACACCAACGTGCTAACCCCACACCAAGGGGTAGCCCCCAATACAAATATTCCCCTCTCCCACTTAAGTTTATTTTTTTTTCAAGCTACAAATGCCAAATTTAGTGAATCTTACGTAAATCGTAATAAAATATGTCACGTCGGTTTGTATCAAACCTCTACAAGGGGTAGCCACCAAACAAACTTGAACCCCATTTGTAACGGGTCGCCCACATATAAACCTACACCAAGTTTTGATTTTTTGTATGAAAATCTTTAATTGTCGTTTTAATAAAGCTTAAAACGCCAAATTTCGTATGCCAATCCTAATAAAATGGAACACATACGTGCAGCTCGGACACCTATACAATATAGCCCATATACACATCTATGTATACGCGTTCTGTCTGGTATTTCGGGACATGAATTGAACCTATAATGACCATAACCAGCGCGTGACGTAGTGTCTGGGCTCGATCAGCCTGTAACGCTAACTAGGACTCAGTGCCAGAGCTATAATGTCTGAGGGCCATCCTAACGAAAGTGGGCACTGCGACAGAAAATTATGTCTTTTGTACTCTAGCCCGGATACGGTTAAGTTAATTTATGTAGGATTTTCTCCGTCTCTTTAATGGAACGGAGAATATCCTTAGTCGAAGTGTTTCTTATCTCATCAGATGAAATGAAGGGTCTATTCATCTCCTCAATTCTGAGCCTGGCCAAGGCCGGGCAATCGCAAAGCAGATGTAAACTAGTTTCGTCATCCTCTAGACAGAGTCTGCACTCTGTTTCTGAGAGAGACTTAGTTCATTTAAGTGATATCTCAGTGGTAGCCCAAAAGCAACCTCAGGTTAGATCTATTGAGATGTACGTTGGTTTTTGGCTATATAGGACGGGTTAGTAGCTTGGCCTGACGTAGACCAGGATATTGTATCCAGTACCGGGAGGCTTTTAAACCGATCTACTATGAAAGTGAGAAGCGTCTGCCGAAACGCAGTTCCGTGGACAAACAATCTGAAACGTTGCAGATTTCGATGCCAGGGATAAGTTTTAGGATACTAGAGTGACCCAGTTCACTTAGCGTCTGACTGTCTACAGTCTGAATCCTCAGAGCCTCTGTTACTGCTGAGGATTGAAAAAAATGTGCTGCGGGGTATACCGATGATCGCCTCCATTGCAGCAGTGGGACATGTTCGCATGGCACCCGACATGCTCAGGCAAGTAAGCAGTTGCAGTTTGTCGCATTGCCTTATTGCACGAGTTTGCAGCAGTTTAGGCCACAATAATTGAACCTGATTCCGCTTTAATTAAGACAGCTAGATTTAGCCACACCTTCATACCTTCAAGTGTGTGTCTGTCTGATCGTCAGCCCGTCCTTATTGCCAAAAATTGTTATTTTTTTAAACAAGATCCTAACATTTATTTGTTCTGTTGTTAGGTGTTATTACAGACTAAAAACCAGTCTAGCTTTATTTGGAACAGGGCTAGGGTCTATATTAGAACAGGACACCATTTTGTATAGATGTCATTCAAACTGATTAAAACGCATGGAAAGGATATTAAAACTTTTGGTGTTACACGCATTATTTTAAAATTTTCTTTTTCAACTAAACTCTCTGTACCTTCTCAACCTTTTTATCAAGCTGTTTTGTTTGCCAAAAAAAAAGTAAAAGAGTGTTGTCTTGCCAACATAAACATAACATAGCGTTGACTGACAGTCCCCAAACCCTTTCAACTCGTACCAATATTTTTTCTTTTATTCATTTTTGTGTTTTTTTTTTTTTTTTTTAAGATACACACCTGCCATTGTCGGATAGCTTGAATATGCCGCGGCGCTTTCCAGTGCATGAGCAGTTGGCTGATCGTGATGCAGTCTACAAGCAAAACATACAATAAAAAAAAAAAATGCAAATAGATTAAATACAATAGGTAGGTAGGTACATACAATAATACATATTTTAGCAAGTAGCAGCGTTTAAACATGCACTGCAGGTTAAACGGAAAAGCTTCATTACAATACGCACCTCGCGCCATGACTGTACTGCTGTGGTAATCGCAGAAGGCTGCCATACTGCGCCATATTGTGATGGTAGGCGTGGGCGTGTGCTGCATGCGCATGCGCTGCATAGGACCCATAGTGTGCTGCATGTGGCACCCAGTGATCGGTTGCATAGCCACCGTCTGCCGCCGCCGCTGCTGAGCTATACAAATCACTAACCTACAAGTAAAAAAAATAGAATAAAATAAGAATATAAACTGCAGTCAAGTTGGCAGTGCAAGTGAAACAATGCAATCGAACAACAATCGCAAACAATTACAACTTATTTAGATGGGTCTTGCGTCTTATTTAGATGCAGTAGTAGTATTAGTTGTAGAACAAGTTCAAAGGACTTACCTGTGGATGCGTTGGCGCGGGTAGAGGATGCACATAATTGCTATTCCAGAACGATGGTGGGAAGTTGCGCGTCGACATGGGACTGCTGGTTTCTGCAAATGAGAAGATAGATTTTTTTCAAGCTTTAATATTAAGATACTAAAACTTTAAACCAAAATAAACTACACGAGGCGACAATGCGCAACCAAATGTAATGATGAGTGGAGTGCAATGGGGTGTACTGCACTGCACTGCGGTACTGTTGACGGCGCCACGGCATGTTGCAAAATAACTGCATGGAATGCGCGTGGATACGTGTTCAGGATCATCACTTACATTAAATCGGCGGCAGCGACGATTATGAAAATGCTCTATCAACTACACAACTGCGATGTCTTCATTGCCATTTTAGCCCAAGCCAGTGCTAAGCAAAGTGAGGAAGAGTAACAACCAGACATACAGACAGACAGAGGGACAACTCAACGCCACAACGAGCGCGAGAGATACTTAGAAAAGTCTTTTGATTTCATTTTTTGTACACAATAAGAGGCTGGTTGCCTGCGCGAATGCTGCTGTGGAATGTGCTACTCCTCCGGACTCCCGCTCGGCACACGAAATAGGCGCATTCGACTGCACACTGTCGAAATTCCAAACTCAATTCGAGCAGAATATACTTGTACAGCAGCAGCATACAAATGCCGCGTAAAGTACATACATACATTCGAATTTCTTTGCTATTGACTTCGTTATAAGGTTAGTATATACATATGTACACGAAATGGTTTGTCTGTTTATCTTGTAGCTTTTTGTCAAATGGAATAACAGCAGTATCAGCAGCTGCTCTTGCGTTGCTCCAAATTATCGGCTGAGTCAGCAAGGAGTGCTGCTACACTCCACTACGTAGTTGCAGCAGCACGCATCCAAATCGTGCGTTGTACAACAATGACGGCAAGGAATTCCCATTAAAGTGCACCGAAAGTCAAAGAAAGAAGACAAGCAACTCGATTCATAAAAGGAAGCGACAAAGCAGCCAAAATTGCACTTGCTGCAACCGAACGAAAGTTGTAGATACAAAAGTATCTGAGACGACATTCGATATATTGTACAATAGTATGTATCTTAAAGCAGCATATTTGTATGCTGCAACATCGTAACTATCTAAATAACAGCTACCTGTGGTACACTTTCACCTTTCGCCGCTCAAATATCGATGAAGATATTTCCAATCGCCTGTGGCGGCACAATTTACCAAAGCAATTTCATTAGAATGCCGCATACGACCACACAAAGGTCAGCAGCAGCGGCGACAATGGCGTCAAAACGCGAGAAGCGCAAAGAATGTCCTTAAAATAAACAAGCCAATGCATAAAAATAGCGCACAGAATTATACACACATACAGATAGTATAAGTATATATGCTGTAGAGCTGAAAATTAGTAGCCAAAGAAACGCTGCCAGTCGTCGCAAGAATTTCAAATCGAATTCTTCGAGCATCTAATTAAACAGCGTGCGCATGTATTTGTATGCATTTGTATTGCATATCTATGCAATGCATAGGTTTATTGAAAGCTGAAAAGCAACAACAAAAACAGGCACAACCAGCTGCAAACTGCTACAAAAGATATTGCATCTGAGATACATGTGCCACCAAATGAAAGTGCAAGCATGCTAGAAAATAGTGTAAGATAGATTGTATCTACATACATATATGAAGCATATTCGAAACAGAGCAAAGTAGTTAATTGAAATGCATTTTAAAAACGGTAATGAGGAATCTACGCACGGCATTCGGCAATGGCACCGACACCAACTGCATTGCATACCGTACGACATTTCTTAGTGCATTCCAACGAGAAAATAAAAAAAAAAAACAAAAGAAAAGAAAAAGTATAAGTATAAGTGTATCTATGCACTTCATAATACCTATTTGTCTGTCCGTCTGTCTGTCAGTCTGTGCTTTTATGTGTGTGTAGCAAAATTTTATTTGAAACATTCTAGTAGCAATTCATAATGTTCTTCCTTCTACAGAAACCGCAAATAATTGTAAGCGTCTTTAAAATGTTGTCGCGCCTCAAATTAATGGCAATAAAAATTCAGGCAACAATCACGCAACAACCACAAAAATCAATAAGGCAACTAATTGAATACAAGTTCACTACACGCCTCAGTGTTCACCTCAGTACGCCTTAGATTGGAGTGTACTTTGGAGATTGGTGGGAGCTAACAAGCAACACGTAGATACTTTTGTATCTGGTACAGGGTACTTAGTATGCAAATGTGTTTTATTGCGCCGTTCTGTTAAAATGTACATTTACAACAAGCAACACAGCAGCTATTTGCCTATTTGGCTGATAGTGTTACGTGGTTACATAAAAATAGCGATTGAATAAGAATTAGCATAGAAATGAGCGAAATATTTGAGATGCAGCATAGAGTAGATACATATATTCAATTCATAGTAGAAAATACTTATAAAAGCATGTAGCTAAAGAAAATCTAAAAATCGTAGAAATAACACGGTGGGAACGGTTAAATTGATTTAATTAGTGGCGCCGATAGCAGAAGTATTGAAAGATTTATGAGATTGGTAAAAAGAAGAAGCAATATAAATAGTATAAAGTGTAGAATGCACATAAACAGAATATTTCGCACATACACTCTGGACTACAGGATTGTGAATATTTCTGCTTAAAAAAAGCTTCAAAATTTGAGTAATAAGTTATATAAGAGGCAATACTGGTTGTGCTTCAAGTAAAGATAAATGCTGGGCTGGGCGCTCGAAGTCTCTGCAAGCTAAAACTTAAATATTAGATCTCGGAGACATATGTACTGCAGGATTTCTTTTTAATGAACATCTTAATCATATTATCATCGCAGTACTTTTGTACGATCTAAGTTGGAGTACTCGTCATTTATATAGAAACCCTTAGCGGTAGTTCACATTAATAGACTTGAACGCATCCAGAAGATTTATTTGAAATTTGCTCTCTTATCACTAAATTGTTCTAATCCGTTACATTCATATAATAGTAGACATCCTAGACCCCATAAATTATATATATTCTTGATCAGCTCAACGAGACGAGTCGATCTAGCCATGTCCGTCTTTCCGTCTGTATGATGTTGCGCATTTTTTGTGCACCAATTATTATGCTATCCAGTTGAAATTTTGCACATACACTTATTTTTATTGCAGTTTAATAGAGTATCAAGATTGACCCGCCACGCCCACTTTTTGGGGTAGCCCATATACAAACCCACCGCCTACTTTTGACTTTTTGTATTAACAACTTTTTTATTATAGTCAATATCAACTTAATAATTGATATGGTAACTTTTAGTGTATTGATGCTTGACATATACATTAATGGGTGGGACCCGCTTACTGTGTGTGGTAGCCCTCATACAAACCTACTGCCCACTTTTGACTTTTTGTATGAAAAGTTCTTTATCAAAGTCAATATTAGGCTGAAATTCTATGTGTTGCCTTTTTATGGTCAGCCGCTAAACATACATAGACTAACGAGCGTGGCCCGCCCACTTTTTGGTGTAGTCTCCATACAAACATACTGCCCACTTTTGTGTTTCTGTAAGAAAAACTTCTTTATTAAAGTCAATATTAGTTTGAAATGCGATATGGTGCCTTTTTATAGACAGTCGCTTAACATACATAGACTAATGGGCGTGTCCCGCCCACTTTTTTGGGTAGCCCCCATACAAACCCACCGTGCAATTTTGTGTTTTTTTATAAAAAAATTCTTCATTTAAATAAATATTAGCTTGATATTTGATTTGGTGAATTTTAGTAGACAACCGCTTCATATACATATACAAATGGGCGTGTTCCGTCCACTTTTTGAGGTAGTCCCATATAAACCCACAGCTCACTTTTCTGTATTTGTATGAAAAACGTCAATATCAACTTGAAATTCTATATGGCGGCATATTATACATCTACAACATCGCTTTATACACATCTACTAGTGTACCGCCCACTTTTTGGGGTAGCCCCTATTTAAACATCCACTTTTATGTTTTACAATACTATTTAAAATTTCGTGTGAATGGTATTAGAGCTTCGATTCAACCGAAGTTAATGTTTTTCTTGCTTTTTTTATACCATTCACACATAGTTTGAAATGGTATTAGCAGTTTATCTGCGTATGTCTATCTTATGTCTATCTTATCCGTATGTCTATCTTAAAGAAAAGTTCTGCGTCTAGAGAAGTCTTAGACAAACTAAACTCGCGATATAGACTCTCTAGGTACCGCACTGCTACAAGAATGACTTTAAATTTCATAACCATTTTATTTTTTCGATATATTTGTTCTAATTTTACAGCATGTCTTAATTTGGCTCAATAATTGTTTACACTACTCTGTAATATATGTATGTAGTTTGTAGAAAGCAAACTTTGTAGGTAAATCAAGGCCTAATACGAACAAATTAATTTGTATTACGTCTAAAAAAGTAATTCTAAAAGGTTCATTATATGACAACAGTCAAGTACAAACTAATAGCTACTATTGTATAATGATTTTTCAAGATTCTCACTTTTTGGATTGATAACATTGAAAACCATCTCAACCATTGCAACACCCATTCAAATTTAATGCGAATAGAAGAACATTTGTCATATTTTGATAGCAATGTAAATGGCAAAGAGTCTAAACTACCAATTAACGCATCAGCACACAAATGAAATGAGGCTTCCAGTTGTAACCATAACATGGTGATTTTTAATTATAAACACAAAGTATAAAGTGTATAGCGCAGAGTTCTGGGAAAAACTCCAAAGTTGCGCGCACACACACATCACACAGCACAGCATAATATTATAGAGCTCGTGTCATACAAAGTGATGGCACTGACAAATACATGACACACGCAGCCTTTTGATCAACTCATCATAAACTTACAAAGGGTCTCAGCAGCCGGAGAAGAAGCAGCCGCAGCCGCAGCCACAACAGAGGCGACAGGAGCGGCGCCATGTGACAGTTGGCGACATTTTAATCGGAGCAGAGATGTAACAACTTCATTATAAATATTGCGCACAAAATACTCATATGTATGTACGTACTTTTGCATAGGGATTATAATTACAATTGACTTACCTTTCTGTTCCTTATTATTAAAATTAAGCGCTCGTGAGAAGTGCTCATCCACAACGCTTTCCGTATCGCCGGAATAATTTGTGAATACGACGCAGGTGGCTGAAAGATATTGTGCACGACCTTGTCCATGGTCTAGCGGTGGATCCTTTGGTTGCGTGGCCAACGCGCCACTAGCTCCAACACCGGCGCCCACATGCAATGCGGCAGGATGTCGTGGCGAATCCGGGCCGGAGGAGCAAGATGACTCGTTGTGATGCGTATGACCGACCAGACGTGCTGTCAAATAGATTTGTGAAAACAATTAGCTTATAAATGCTGATGCTTTAATACGCGCAATAATAAATAGCTTGCTGAACGCGTTGGAATGTGTGTTAAAAAATAATACACGAAAAAAAAAAACTAAATAAAATCAATAACAATAAACAACAGCAATGAGAGAGACAAACAAAAAAAAAATGATTTTGAAAAACAAATGGCGACGACGAATGTCACCAAACAATCTAAACAATTTGCAAATTAATTAGTTAGGCGAGCTCACTCCCCCGACCCGACTACAACTTGCGCGCTCTTGCTCTCACACATACTCTCACACTATGTATTTCCGCTTTGTTTACACTGTAAACTAATTCATATTTGCATTCGAATAATGCAAGGAATTTTTTCAGATGACCAAGCCAAGTCGCACTGGTCTGCCGATCCGATCCCGTCTCTTCGTCGAAGGGATCATTACGGCAGCGCAGCCGCTTTGCGTAAAATCAGTTGCGCATTCCACAAATTCTCGGCGCATTGCGAGAGTTGATTAATTACGCGCATGCTAAGCGCAATGACACATACTCATAGAATGGGAGAGAGAGAGAGAGAGAGAGAGAGAGAGAGAGAGAGAGAGAGAGAGAGAGAGAGAGAGAGAGAGAGAGAGCGAAAGTGACTACGAGGTTTGTTAAAAATTTATATAAAAATTATATTCGCTTTATTCTGTTGTTTGGTTTTACAGCAGCTTTAGAGCAGTTTCAAACACTTTCTGAAAGCAAAACTTCTTAATGAGTGACTTCTTCGAGTATGCTTCGAGCCAAGTAAATCTTACCTCCGTTAACACTTAAGGAGTAAGCAAAATCAAAAAAAGTATTTCGGTTACTCTGAAAATGGATATTATTACTCTACTTTGTCTCTACAATGTCTTTGTTCCGATTTCTCATTTTTGAGCGCGATCGCGAAGTGTACGAAAAGAGTAACAATAGATGTACATGCTGATCGAAAAGTACCCAGAATTTCTTTGACATTTATTTTGTATCCTTCAAAGTAATCACCATTGAATGATGTACACATATTCAAACTCTTTTAATGGTCCGATTTTGAAGTTGCTTTAGCTCGCTTTGCGAATACTTTGTTATTGCTTTAATCGTCTTAAAAACGCTTTCCGCGGAGTGTTAACTTGACTCATAGAAACTAGAAAAACTCATACAGGGCCATGTCAGATGAATACGCAGCATGTCCAGCGACATTAACGCTGTTTTTGGTCAAATAGTCGCGTAAAAGAGAATCTCGGCGCAATTTTCTTCTAAAATAAGATCGAGCGGATCATAACTGTGAATGACGCCCGTTATTGCGACATGCTAACGGACTGTATGCCTGAAATTAAAGCTTGAATTAATCTAGACAAAATTTGATTGCAACAAGGTGGCACTACTTGCTACACAACCCGTGAAACTAGGGTATTATTCCGAGAACAATTCAGTGAAAAGTTTATTTCACGCTTCGGGTTGGTCGCTACATTATGCGACATTGCACCTTTATACTTTTTTCATTGGGTCTACGCAAAACGATTAATTCGGCTACGATTAAGGAATTAGAAACCAACAAACGCGTCAATGAAAATGTTAAATTGAAACGCTATAATATAAGTTAAAGTGGCTCAAAATTGAGTTCTACGATTTAAAAGTAACATAGAAACACCTATCGTTAATTAAATAAAAGTTTATAATTAATCCGATCAGTAGTGTTACAAGATTTGAACATCACATAAAAACTAGAATAATATTGGTAATGAAATTACCGAACTCTTCTATCCTTCTTTGATATACGTATGCATATAACTGAGATGAACACTTCACTTTAGGAAACGCATAACCGATTGTGGAGACCGAACTGATATTCTTCGCAGAAAAGCAGTACACAGAAAAAATCCATTCTAAAATTGATATTCCTGTTTTTATATGAAGGCGTACCTAAAATTTGTTTGTACTAAATTTTCTTGCATCAAGTACAAAACGGAATCGATTTATAAATCAAGCTCGGAAATGCTCAGAATAAGTATAAAATTCTTGAAATATGTATAAAAATCTAATTACAAGAAAAAATCTGTACTTAAATCAAGTACAAAAGTCTCAGAATGTCAAATAAGTCATTCTAGGTAAGTAAGTATAAATTTCTTGAATCAATCTTTGAGAGAAAAATACAATTATTCAAATTTCTTCACACCGATAGTGAATGGGAAAAGCAATAGGTTGTTATGCGGCAACTCTATATATTGGGTGGCATGGTGTCGATAACAGTTCCCTACACCAAAGAACATTTTCATGTACCATGTAAGTACAACTAATGGCTAAATTTAAGAATTCCGTGTTTGAAAAAAAGTTCTTGAGCCAAGAATATTTTACTGAGCGTTTAGAAAAACCATACTTAACATACTATTGATACCGCTATGGGTCAATTCAAGAACGGAAAACCTGGATTTTGTATGAGTGTATGCACTTTAAGCTTCAGTACGCTTTTTCTAAATAGAGCTCACACATTTCTTTAAACAAACTTCATATGTGTGTACGGGAGAGTGTGCTAAAAAAAACTTGTTAAATTATAATTTTTAATTTTTCATAAACGGGGATTTTAAGATTTCATGAAAACAGTCATTTTATAAAATGTGTCGTATAAACTAGATATGTATGTATACTCGTATGTGCATATGTATACATATATATATTATCTTTTACTCACCCTCCGCCTCATTGCGCGGCACGCCTATATCCTCCTCTTTGGTGTGCGTTCGACTGTGCATAGAATTTGCATTGACTGCTACGCCCAGAACAGGACTAACGCCCAAACTGCCGCCGCCACCAGCGCCTGTTCCAATGCCGCTGCCATGACCGACGCTTCCGCTATTTTGCAAATTACCCGTTGATAAACCACCACTGCCTCCCGGCACACCACCACCACCGCCGACCAAGGATAAACTCCCCGCTGCCGTAATACTATTGACGCTCTGTTGATTGACGCTCTGCGCTGCAGCGGCAACCACAGCAGCGGCAGCCGTATTATGTGCAGCAGCGACGGCAGCCGCTGGTAAAATTGGACTACACGAACTTCCAGAGGCGCTTGACGATGCAGCCAGCTGTACACCCGACGATGAGTATAAATCCTGATTGAACTGAAAATAAAGATTAGAAAGGTTAATGAGTTACGAGTATGTGCGTTGAAATAATATTGCAGAAGCAGCAGAAGCCATTCAAGAAAATTGAAAATGACACAATAGCATAATTTATGATGATGGCTATGCGTACATAAGTAATCGCATATATTGCAAGTCGACAGCGTGTTTAACACGCGCAAATGTCGCCAGACATAAACGAAATTTATGGCACGAGGCGATGCATATGGACTAGTATTGTAGTAAGTCTACCCTCGCTCGACATACACCTCCTAATTCCCTAACACTTCAAAACAACACCGAGCACGGGTTATTGTGTCGTTGGGGTCATATAGTGATAATCACGCCGCAGTTTCGAATACGCTTGTCAAATTTAATGTGGCGCTCGGGACAATTTACGAGCGACCCGTACGACTCCACTTCACCCTTTGCCAACAAAAATAATGAGCGCCCATTAGTGTTAGTGGCAGCCTAAGCTAAGTGGCACCTCACCTCCACAAAGTAATTCAGCTAGCTATCTAAATAGCTATGTAAGTAGTATACATATAAAGTAAATAGCTGCGCACACGTTCGCCTTGGAATGCACTTTGTATGCTACATTTGCGTTAGCGTTCTTCATTGATTTCTAAAATTAACATCAACACCTCCTCTCGATTTTTAAAGAATTCTCGGCACGGTTTGACCAACTCAATCGCAGCAATCTCAAGCGCGTCGATCTATCGATGACAATTTTGATTTATGGCTGACGCTAGGTAGGCAACGCTTGAAAACGCTTCTAAATATCTTTTAATTACCCGTTTAAGGCGCATTTTCATTTGTTTTCGAAACGCGTTGTTCGGATTAGTTCACAAAGTAATTTTGTGGTTGTTGTTGCTGTGTACAAAGAAGATCTTAATTTAATACTTCTGCCGAGTCATCGATAATTAGCATGACTTTCAATGAGCAATTGCGGCATTGCACAGTAAGTGTTTTGAAATAATTTAAAATTAAGATATCTAATTCGATTTTTACTTAAACTTAAGTCGATTGCAATTATCTCTATTATTAGTACGAATAGTTAGTCAAACAAATGTTTAAAAAGTTCTCTGAAAGTATCTAGTAGCTTACAAGCAGTATAAAATCTAGATTATTGAGATTAACGTACGTGCATACAATAGATGCAAATATTCTTAATCAGTTCGAAGAGAGAATTTGATCTAACTATGTGTTCTTTCAGTTTTAAGGTTCCCGACAAAAATGCGGTACACAGTCATCTTATTATTGCAAACAGGTAGGAGAGTAGCGAAATAGTCACATCATTTGAAAGCAATACACCCATAGATACATAGCTTTTTGGAGAACTTCTATTTATACATATATCAGGATTCTGCAGCCAAAACAAATATTTAACATCAAAAAGTGATTTATTGTTTTTCAAAATATTCTCTATTAAGATTAACACACTTTTGCCTTCGCTTGAATCACTTTTCACTGCATGCGGAGTCTCAAAATTATCCTGAAACTTCAAGCATTCAAGCATTTTAAAAATTATACTATAAATCGATTAAATTGAATATATGCGCTCATTTTGATTTGATGTTCTGAAGTTTTATGTACTTCTAATAGTAATTCAGCTAGCTATACTCTCTAGAATAGTAATATAAAAGATTTTCGAGTTACAGGACGAAGTTTGAATAACTGCATGTATTATTTACCTAAAAGAATCTGTAGGTGTTTTGGAAATCAAATTTTATGTACTTTAAAATAAAACTTAAAAACTAGGTAAAACTTTAACTTCGGTAGATTCCATTCAAATGAATTTTCAAATAATTAGTGGGTGGTATGGGCTACGCCCAAAATTATGCAAGATATACGCCATTTAATATATATGTGAAAAGTCTGTCCATTAAAAACAACCATGTAAAGTTACTTGATATTCACTGTAATCAGAAGAAAAAAAAAAAATAAGTTGGAGTTGGGTTTGTATGGGAAGTACCCAAAAAGTTGTCGAAACACGCCTATTAGTATATGTACATATTAAGCGGCCCTTAATAAAAAGTCACCATATAAAATTTCATGCTGCTTTTGACTTAACTAAAGAAGGTTTTTCATACAAAAACACAAAGTGTGAAATTTCAAAAGGAACTTAAAAGTAATACAGGGTGCTGCAGCATAACTTTTGCGCCATTCAGAGTATAGGAAGCGTGTGTGGGCGTAATATCAATCGACAGGCGTGGCTCCAAAGTTTATTTTTCTTCCAGGTCAGTCGTCATCAAGTTGTTTTTTTCAGCTATAAAGCGCATTTTCACTTGTAAGGATGCGTTAACAAATATGAATACTTTATAAACTTTAGACCAAAAGAAGCATAAATTAGCCAGATAGTCGTATGTAAAAATTTAATACCCAAAAAATGCGCAACAACTAACAGACGAAAAGGGAAACAGACGTACACGAAATATGGGGTCTACGATGTCTGTTTTAATGCGTTACAAACTTTCAGACAAACTGATAATTCCATTTCACACTATGTGTAAAGGGTATAAAAAAAAAATTGTATAGTGGTTCTGCTTATAGTAGTCCTGGAAAGTTTATTTTATACACTTTGTAAGAGTATCTAAATACCCAAATTTGGATTTCTCTGGTTGTATATATTTAGTTCGATTTAGAATTTGATATTTCAAATTATAATAAAATTGATCATATAATTGTATAATTGTGAGTGGTGGAATTGTACGAAGCTGCACCTATAGTGTCATAACCCATTTCGAGTTTCTAACTTAAAACTCAAAAATTAAAAATTGTGTGGACCGCTTTGCATGGGGGCTAAAACCATACAGGATTTAAAGTTTATATTCGCGGTAATAAAACGGTTTCCCATAGATATAATCATATATCCACTGCAAAAAGCTACCACTTTCTTCTGCCTGTTACCTACAGTTACAACCACATCGAGTTTAAAACTGATATTCTTTGTAATAAAATTGGTTTCCACATAAAATTCCTAATATGTTAAGCATAGGTCCTAACAAATCTGTATCGTTCAATTAAAAAAAATCCAAATAAGAGAATATTCGCTTCTAAGGGGTCTAACCCTAAAAGATAGCGTGGCATTTCGACTTAGAGATGCCAGCTCCATACCGATTTTCAGCAAAATTGAATAGAAACCAAGGAACTATTTCCCAAATTTACAAATAGACATTTCACGCCTTGCCTATATATTTATAGCTCATTTTTTTTACTCTATATCCAAGTTTTCAATGGCACGAATGTTATGAAGCCTTTAAACGTATTGCCTAATTCGACGAATCAATATATATACACATATCAAAGATAGCTGCCAACTTGACTTCACAATTTCGATGACAAACCAAACCAAACCAAAGCAAAATGAAGACAAACAAAATTGAAAGTTTTTATTAAAATTTGGAACGGAAACGTACATATTGTATTCATTAATTGATTTTTTGAAGTGAAACTGCTTTAGCATCGTTGTCATTTGAAAATTCGATGAAACGAAAAAGTGCAACTAAAAAGAGACAAATAGGATTTAGTCTGAGAGAGAATGAGATAGATGAGATAGATAGATAGATAGAGATAGAGGACTATGTTGATAAGTTCGAAAAGGTTTGTGCAAATAATATAAAAATTAAATCGCAAAGAGACAAACATATTCATAAATAGGATTTAGCCTGCGAGAGAATGAGATAAATTATTTTTCATGGTGTCTACACTAAGTTCGAAAAGGTTTGTGAAAATACTATAAAAATCAAATCGCTCGAAGTTCTTTGGCATGGTTAATCGAAAAAAGTCGAAATTTCACTCCTATAAATCGGAACAAATTTTGAACTTATGACCACACAAATATGTGGTAGGTTGGAGTAGGACGATAGATGGCGCAGAACTGTGGTCAAAGTGGCGGTATCAACCGTTGTCATTTAGCATTAAAATAATAAACCTTTTAATTATCCTAATACTCCTGATACTCTATATTTATCTCATTCTCTTGTAGGCTACTTTTCTGAAGTTTCACTTCTGCCGTGTGTGAATTCAACACACACACACACACACTTTTTTCTACTGTGGTGGCGTTCACTTTCATACAAGTTTTTCTTATAATTTATACTTTTTATGCGTTTACATTTGTGCAAATAAATTAACTCTCCACCTCTTCAGCATTTTCCAGCTGACCAATAAATAAGACAAAAGTCAACGATAACAGACCAATAAAAGAACAGATAACAGGCCAAAACCGATTTATACTGCAGGGTTACTCGAAAGGGATCTATTACAATTGTGAAGTACTGTAATATTATTCCCCCATTAGCATATCTTGGCAATTCGTATTCTCTAAGCCAAACTCACGGTATAGCATCTCTGTGAACCGCACTTCTATAAGAGTAGCTTCAAATTTTGTAACTCACAACCAGTTTACTGCAGCTGTAAAACAAATTCATATTGCCATATTCGAAAAAAATATGGCATATATGCCATGTATATATACAGGGTGTAATATAGTCGAGCACCTCGACTATAGCTCTTTCTTGTTAATACAGTTTATATATACAGACTTGTATGTGATGCTTCTGTTTACAGAATGTCATCATTCATATTTCGAACGAATATATCACGATATTAGTGACTAGTATGCGATGTCACTTTGTAGAGTTTTTTTTGGTTTCTTTCAAAACGTTGCAAAAATGGTGAAAAACCTATAATACCATTTACAATACGAAATGTGTAGCGTATAAAAACTATTTATGTATATTTTCATAAGATTTTTATTTGCAGAGCAACGCTGAGTTTTTTTTACTAGTTTGCATTTAAATTTAAAAATGTAGTACGAGATACTTTCGATGTTTTCTTAAAATCTCGATTATAGATTCATGCCATACTATTGAATTCAGCTGATGTGTCTTGGTGTAAAGTAAATTCGTTTTCAATTGATTTGCAGTGTGCGAAATCTTGCTAACAGAGAAGTCAACTTAATGCGTTGTATATCGCATAAGAAAAGACAGCAGCCGTTTCGACGTAAGGCAGCGAACTGCATTGCGACAAATAATGTGCAAGTGAATTTATCTGTCAGCGGATTTAAGCACATAATCAATGTTCTGCTTATCGCCAGACACGATCGGCAGCGATTGCAGCAGTAGATTCAACGTCAGCTGAAAGGAGGCAAGATGCCAAATTGCCTAAATGTGAAAAGTGCAGTAGCAATGCGCAAAATCGAAGCTACGAGTAAAAAAAGGAACAAAAAAAAAAAAAAGAAGAGAACAACGAAAAACGAAAAACGAAAAAGTAGTCTGTGTTGTCGCTACCAGTTTGTTAAGAGTTTGCAGATGCGGGATGTGCGATCGGAGAACAGAACAATGCAAAAGCATCCAACATTCCGCAGATACAAATACTACAACAAGCTGCAGATACGATGAGAACAAGCGAAACCAGCTATAGTCAGCCAACTAGCCTGAGCCTGAGCAGTAGTGGTGCGGTGCGACTGGTGCAGGAGGAGTTTGAGAAGGTTAAGGAGTTACCAGGACACGTTATTAGTTGAAACGATATTTCGATTATGTTCAGCAGTCAGGCTGAAATTCGCAGCGCATAAATCACCACATCGAACGGTGCGAAAGTGCGTTCTGAGTCGACGAGCGGAGCGGAGCGGAGCTGAACTGAGCAAACAAACAGCGACAAAAGCGAGCGATCTGAGCGGCATTTTGTTTATATTTTATTTTAGTTTTTAGTGTTTTTTTTTTTTTTTTACATACATATAATTTTGGGACAACGCGACAAAATGCTTTCTTGGTTCAGTCTCCCATCTGATTGCGCGACTATCTGATCTTCGCAGTGCAGACCGTGTCAGCAGATGAGCGAAGGTTCACAATTTGGAAACGTTCAAAAAGTATCTTTTATTTTTATTTGTCTTTCTTTATTTTGGGTACATTTGCTGCACAAGAGCACAAAAACTAATGGCGATACACACAATAAATTAACCAAAGTCAAGCGAAGAATCACCGAGAACTGTGTGAGAGCACAGAGTTTAGAACAGAGCAGCAAGAGTTGACGATTCTTGAAGGTGATTCCGAAAACAAAACACTACGCAAAATCTACCAAATCAACTTTAAAAAGTGCGGCATACACGGAGCGGAGTGCAACTCAATCGCCAATTGGACAACGGCTGCTGTGACTTCGCCCTCCCGTCTACCACTCCGGTCATCATTTGGCCAGTCTACTTGAACTCTACAGTTTATCTGCTGAGCTTGCTCGCCCAGTTCGGTTTGGCTTTTGGCCATGCAAAGCAAATAATCGTGTCGTAGCGGTTACTTACATAAAAGGCCAATTTCGATTTGGTGCCGCGGCCTTGTATAATTGGAACTTGAGGCACAGGAATTTCTTTGTGCTACAGCGACAAAGAGCGCGTTCGAATCGAACTGTCCCGTGTGCTTCTCTTGGCTGTTACTCATACGCCTTGCCCTTTTGCCTTTGTTATATCCAGCAGACAATAATGTCGATTTGGCATCGTGAGAACTTTTGCAAAGTTGTCACGAAATCATCGGAAAAATCTTTGAAATCAATTTTAGTTAAAGACGTGTGGACGAAGGCATAAATACTCGTATATTGGAATTCTAAGGAACTGATTGCTATCGAACAAAAAACATTTGGTCAGAATTTCGCACTAACTAAATCTAATTGTAAACAAAAATAAAACAAATTGTTTAACAACATTAATTAATTAATGAAGACTCACAGAGATCCGTTGTTAAAGACGTAGTACTCATTCACAATTTAGATAATACAGGAAAACATCTTATATAAATGATTAGGAATGAAAATGTTGGACCAATCGTTCAAAAATAATTGGTATTATAAATAATACTTGTGTTTTAAGTATTAAAGGAGAATCTATGACTTTAACTACTAAACTCTGGTTCCGTATTTCGAGTCCAAAAAAATTGTTCGGAAGTGATTTCGTTAATAATACTTAAAAATGAAACGAAACATATGACAATGTTTTGACTCTTAAATATTAGATTTTGAAATTTTAGAATCACTGAATCTTCTGAATTTTTTTTTTTCAAATCTGAATCTTTTTAAAAATATTTGTAAGGATTGTTGAACTCGCAAAATGTATTCAACATAGAAAACGAAGCATCGGATATATATAGTATATATATCCGTAACTAGCACGAGAAGAGAGGTCAATCTAGTCATGTCCATCCATCCTTATATGTCGGAAAGAAAAATTCTCTGACTAGAGAAGACTAAGAGAAACTAAATTCACTGTATAGTGTCTTTAGGTAACGTACTGCTACAAGTGAAAATTTGTTATCAAAAGCTCAAGCATCTGACCGAAGCTAAGGACCAAACTGGAATGCTGGTTACAGATGTACAGAAGTCAGTGAGACTATGGAAAAATCACTTTTCTAATCTACATGGAGCCAATGAAGCGAACTATACCGTAGATAAAAAAGTATTTCTAGAACTACTAATTTACGATGGCTTTCTAATAGAGCCTCCGGATTATAACGAGGTCGACTCAGTAATTAAGAAGCATCAGAATAGCAAAGCAGTAGGTTTTGATCAGCTACCAGCTGAGACACGACGTAGATTATAAGGCCGCTTTCCACACGCCGATAAAAACGAGTTATTTCAACTTTTTGTCTGACCTTGTTATTCCACCAAAGATCGTTCGTCTTTTCTTTGTGGCGCTATCACATTCACAAAGCGTCGTCACAGAACGAAAGAATCTCTCCGAGCCCTTTGATACCAAGAAAGGTTTCAAGCTTTCTCGTGTGACTTCATATATTACATCTTACGCCAAAACCCATACGTACAACAGTCAGGTACGATCTAAGAAAGTGATGCTACTCGCGTATGATAATGGTATTGACATCATCGGCACGAACGAACGGTATATTAGCAAGGCGTTCTCGGAGATTCAGAAACAGTCACATCTCATGAGCTCAGTCGAAGAATCAAGGCTGCTAATCGCTGCTACATTGCGTTCAACAAGAAAATTAAAAGTAGAGCCGACTCTCAAGAGAAAGATTTTTCGGCCCTTTTAGAGTTGGCGACGAGTTTAGGATCCGTATGAACCACAATCTGTATGATGACGTTTATATAGTCCAGCACATAAAACTCTGATGGTTAATGACGGAAACCTGAAATTGTTCGGTAGACAGCGCCAGAGGGGACGACCGATCTTTCGTTGACATGATCAGGTCTGGGATGACCTCCGCAAACTTGATATTGTCAACGATTGTAGCGCCTGGTACGCCTTCCTACGTGAGGCCAGTTGCAGTGCCAATATAACTAAGTAAGTTAGAACAAAGACATAGCCAAAACAAAATCGAGGGAGCCAGTCAAACAAAAGTGAAAATATCTTGAGAAATAATCAAGACAAAACGTTTCTTTGGAACCAAAGCATTAATACACCTCACACGCCTTCATTCCATTTTTAATGTGGTTAGCTCATAACTATGTGATTACCATATCAAGTTTCAAGTTAATATTAACCATAATGAAAATGTTTTCCATACAAAATACAATAAGACGATGAATTAGTTTAATATTTTGAGAATTTGAGAATGACAGATGGGAGGTCGTTTAGAAACAGCAAGAATAATGCTGGGCTACCTTGTGGAACGCTACAAGTAACGTTGATCATTTCAGAAGTTGCCGGTCTGAAAAATTACACACTGTTTACTCGAACAAAGATAAAATTTTATCCATGGAAAAAAAATTTAGGGAACCCAGATTTTAAATAACTTAAAAAGCAATATTTTATGATTAACACTGTCGGCCTGCTGGCTATCAGAAAAAGTACGAAGATCGATCTCGAAGTAAACTCCAAAACATTTGTATTAACAAAACGACCCTTCAGAAAGTCATGCAGAAAAGGAGAAATTATTGAAGCAATATAATGTAAAAGTTGGTTTGTAATTATTTTTTCGAACAATTAAGTTACTGCGGAATATAAGATCAACCAGTTTCATTTCACGTTGCACTGTGTTAAAATCTATTAAGGGAACAGGAATGTAGTTTTATTCTGGAATATTGTACGGATAATTTTAGTTTCATCAGAGGAACAATAATTTGAATTGAATAAGTCCGCAAACAGAAAAAAAATTCTGGGGGGAGGTGTTGATAGGACATTCCCCGGTTACCGCTCCCTCTTGGATCCGCCATACATATAAATTTAATTTAAATCATAGAACACGTAGCACCATCTATTAAATGTTGGCAGTGTTGGAAAGGTACATTTTTCTTCTTTCGAAAGCAGCTAAGTTCGTGCTAATCGTTTGACAGGTTACAAAATGACACACGTTTTAATAACACCAATTTTCGTAGTTATGTCGTAAAAACATAATGAAACAAAGAGCAAATATTAAATTTTGTTCTAAACTCAGTAAAAAATTTGCTGAGACTTACGAATTGTTAACAAAATGGTTGTCTATAAAGTCGGTTTACGGACGATAATTTTACGTGATAACGTCATAAGAAAACATTGATGAAAACTGATTACAATAGACTAGGTTCAAATAAGCTGCTGCCTTCGTGCTTCGTATTGATTCTATTATTTCGCTTGTTCGTATTGACTCCGTGGCTGTTGATGTCTGCCTAGCTGTACCCTGGCAAGCGTCGTCCCCCTTCCCCTTGCCTCATCTTTCCCTGCCACACCTTCCCCCTGTCCCTACTACTATAAATGTATGCTGCGAGAGAAAGAGATAAAACGCGTTTCTATATAGTTTGGCGTTGCCGGCAACAAAGACATAAAAATTTAATGTTTAAATATTTCAATTAGTTACAACTACAAATAAATATAACTCGTGCATATTTAATCGCTGTATCTCGCCCCCTCACGCTTGCATTTACATTAGTGAGTTCCAACTCTAACACTCTCTCGCTCTCACGCTTTTAATGTTCGGCTTGTATACGTGTTTGTGTGCGCAGCAAGTATTTGTTTATTTCTGCTTTGTGTTGCTTACATATATTGGTTCCTAGTTCTTTAACTCTGTAGTACGTTTTTAAAGTTGCTTGCTAAAGTGCAGCTGCGTTAATTCGTATAGCAGTAAGCAGTTTTCTAAGTTGCGAGTTCAAACCTCGGACGAACTCAGAAAAAATATTTTATTGAAACAAACTTATTATACGCTCACAAAGTTATTTTCATATATTCTACCATGTGCATAGCGCACCCCACCGCGCGCTAGATAACAAGCACACACACACACACACATAACTATAGCTTTCACAAGCCAATGCAAGCAGAACCTGCCTGTCTATCGCTTGTTCAGGCGGAACGTCAGAAATGGGCATGGCCCTTTCGCGTAAATCGAAAGTTTACGATGATGATTGTATAAGTCGTACTCAAGTTTACACGTTGTTTACACGATTTAAAAACGGTCGTGATGATTTAAATAATGATCCAAGACCTGGCCGACCCGAAGCATTCAATCGTGCTGAGTTAGTGGAAAAAATAAGTGAAATAATCGCTTTCGATGCAAATTTCACTGTGAGAATGCTGCCAGAAGAATTAAATCCATCTTACTGTACGATTTACAGAATATTAACTGAAGACCACCCTCCGTATTCGCTTGATCTATCACCGTGCGATTATTTTCTCTTCCCAAAAATGAAAACTGCAATGAAGGGAACATTTTACGATGAGATTCCAGCCATAGAAGCAGCCGTGACAAAGGTTCTAAAGAACATCCCAAAAAGCGAGTATAAAAAGTCTATGGACAAATTGATTGAGAGTTCCAAACGTTGGATCGTATTTTGAATATATATTAGCTTTGAAACATAATATCACGCTTGTTTTATTTTATAACTAAAAAGTTCGGTTATTTTTAGATGTACATATGTACGAATTATTTACTTACTCTTTCATATTGATAAAACGAGCGACTTGGTCCAGCGCGGCCATAAAGATATGGATAGTAAGCACCGTACATTACTTCAGGGCAGGACACTGCCATTGCGTTTGCAGGATATGCCGCTGCTGTTGTTATTCGCTGTCTCTGTCTTTAAATTGATTTGTTATTTTTTTTTTTTTTTACAAAAGCACACGCGAGAGAATAACTGTTGTCGAGTTTAATTATTGAACACAATAACGATTAAAACAACACACATCGCTATGCAAAAATTTTATACATGTTGCCGTTAGGTGAGCCGGAGCTTTTTTTATCACAAGCACATTAATAATGAAAATAATCGTATGTTAGTGAGAAGGGCGAAGTAAGTTGGACCAACGATTATAAAAAAAAAAAATTATTGTCTATAGTTGTAGTTGTTTTTTTTCTTTTGCTATTTCCTTTAAACTGCAACACGAAACAACAAAAAAAAAGTAACAAATGCCGACCGAGGACGGAGAGACTTGAGTAATTATAAAACCGGCTTTCGTGTTTTTTTTCTCTTTTTTGTTGCAATTGCTTTTGACTACTGCTTTTGCTATTATTATTGTTGTTGCTGCTTAATTTTTTCTCTCTCTCTCTCTCTCTCTATTTGTTGTTGTTGTATTAATACACGTAGTGTAGTTAGTATTGTATTAATTGCTGTTTTTGTAGTATTGTTGTTGTTGTTGCTGCTGGCGATGTGGCAATGGCGGCAAATTCCTGGAATGAAAACTTCATTCGCATCTGTACACAATTATATTTACATATTGTAAAGCACCATCGCGTTTAAATAAATACATAAAACTTTAATTGCAGCTTTTTTTTTTATTTTGTACGTGGCTTTTCTTGTGTTTTTCTTTAATTTTTAATTTATTTACACAAACTTTTTTTTCGCTCGTTTTTCTTAACTTTTTTTATTTTTACTTATCTACATATGTACAAACATAAATTGTAGTATGTATTTTCTTTTTCCAACTCAGTTGTATTTCATTTCAAGACTTTCTTTTCTTTTTCGTAGACTTTTGTACACTGGCACTGGTAATTGTTTGTTTCTATTGTTATAATAATAATTGTTGTTGTTGTTGTTTGTATCACAAACGTGCTCTGCACAGAAGGAAATCATGCGATGCCGCTGCTCTGCTGCAATGAAAGAATAAGCAAAACAGAAAAGAAACAATGAAAAACACAATTGTAATTACATACAACATACATATCTACATATTTTAAATTAATGAGAATAAGCTAAATTATTGCAATTTTTACCTTTCGAATAATACAAACATACATACATAGATATGTAACTGTAGATGGTAGTCCAAACAAGTGACGAAAACTCACTTGATCCACCTCTTTCCGAAATATAGGATGTTGAAAATATCTATCCCCAAAACAGTTGTGCCCCAAACTTATTTTTTATTAGTCTGACGAGCCTAACATCGGAAATCGGTCCACCCGCTCAGAAGTTATGAGTTTTTGAAATAGTTTGCGTGTGCGTTTGTTGCTTTGAATCCTTTAGAAAACATAGATTTTATTGATTCAGAATTTTAGTAAAAGAATAAACTGTGAAACTTGACTTCCATATTTTTTTACAAGATGGCAGAATCTAGCGGAATATGCCAAAAAAAAAAAATAACCTCAGATATAAATTGGCTTCTGTGGCAACACGGCTTAATATTTTTCAACATGTCGTAAAAGATGCATGGACACACGCCTTTTATAAGCTAAAAAGACTAACACAATAATAATAATAATAATATTCTCCTTTTTGATATATGTATGTATAACAAGAAAAAATGTTAATATTGGTTAAACCAAATCTTCAATACCCTACAATGCAAATTTCAAATCGTATAGCAATTCTATTCCAACCATGGAGTAAATCAAAGCATTAATAACTAGCTGGTACACTTCACCTTGACTCTCCTTTCCCCTGTCACTCCTTCAACCCGCCACACCTACCCATTCCTCTTTACTCTAGCCCCAATTCTCATACCCCTCTTCTTCTGACCCTTCCACCCCTTCTCCAACCAACCCATACCTCTGCTTACTTTACCACCCCTTTTCCCTGCCCACTTCGATCCCATTAACATGTATATTTACAACATTTCATCCCTCTATCTTAAATGGTACCCAGCGCGTTGCTTTACCTTTACCCCTCCTTCCCTATGATCCCTTAATCTACCACCCATTCTAATTCCCCTGCCCCTCTTCTACCCCTCTTCTACCCCTTTTCCCAACACTCCCCTTTCCCTTCCCCCATTCCACTACCTCCTTTTCCTTTTCAAAAGTAAACAGGCGCGTTGCTGCCCTTTCCCCAACCTCTCCTTCCCCTGCCCCTCCTGTCTCTTAACCTACCACCTTTTCCCCTACCACCACGTCCCATACCACTTCCCCTACCTCCCATGCCCTCCATGACCCCATTAACTCGTATATTGATTTTATTATTAATTTTAATATTATTTTTTTAATATAAAAAACTACTTTTTGTGATTTAAATATAAAAGTTAGACATATGCTGTCGCTGACTTTTTTGTAGGCATTATCAAGCTCTACAACTTTTCTTTAGAACTCAAACATATATCTCTCATCGTTAAGGCAGCGTTCGTAAGAAACGTTTTTTTCTCCGACTTACTTTGCAAATCATACTACAACAATTTTTCGGGTTAATATATAGCCTTTAACACTCAAAAATAATGTGGCTTTCTATTGGTAGAAGAATTTTAAAAATCGGTTCAGAAGATGCAGAGATTACCCCCTACAACCCCACAAACTCACAAACTTTACCTCTTTAAAATATTAGTATAGTAAAAAACTAAAAAGCTTAAAGTGAGTGCTGCGTTTGTATATAGCTATCTCTAAAAGTGGGCAGGACACGCCTACTGATATCCATATTAAATTTCAAATAATTCTTAATTCTAATAAATTAGTTTTTCACGGAGTTATCCAAAAGTGGATTGTGTGTTTAAATAGGAGCTACGCATAACGGTGTGCGTGGCATGTTGATATGGATACTTTATGGGGTTAGGACCAAAATAAACTTCCATGCTTCAGCTACATATCACATAAATTGATTTAAACAATGATCAATAAGATCCAGACAGCCATACAGTCTAAAGCGGTTCGTCTCGTCTAGCTGTGCAAGAATATATGTATACGCTCTGTATGATCGTTAATGGCTCCTTCACTTCACATTAGAAACTTTCAAACAAACTGATAATACCTTTTAACACTATGTGTGAAAAGTTAAAGGAAAAACCTCACCAAGTGACAAAAATTGTTTGCAACTCACAAAATTTCTTATATCAAATTTGTGACGAAATAATATGTAATTGAGTATTCGTCATGCTGCGATGTAGTGGTGGATTTTCAAGAAGGTGATTTCAATTTAAAAGAGAAACGAATTTGATGTTATAGAAAAAAACTTTATATATAGAAAAGAAATACTGCAATCCGACCAACGTTGAATCAAATATTACAATCGATCCCAACAATGCAAATCAAAAGTAAAATTTTATATAAGAAGTTTTGTGAGTTTTTCATTTTATATGTACACAAATGTGCATGGTGTGCATATCTGCCACAAAATTTCTTGAACTTGTTCTTCGTGGAATCAGTCTAATCTAAAAGTTCAAATTTTATGTACCCAGCTTTTATAATCTCTAAGATCTGTTGTTTTATTATACTATTAGACAGGTGGACATATCGCCTTGGTTTCCGATGGTGATCAAGAATATATATACTTTTGATCAAGAATATATAGGTAAAACATGTCTCCCTGTGCCTTTTATATAAATTCACAGAAAATTATTATACCCTTGTCCCTTTGGGGTGTAGGGTCCAACAAAAAATCTATTTTTTGTAAAGTTAGTGAAGGCGTTGATGATGTTTTTGGTAATCGAACATTCGCTCTCAGTAATCCGATAATAATATACTTAAAGATAGATTTGACGTGTGTTTTCCTTTTTTGTATTTTAAATGAATGTTAATCTATTTAATAAACTAAACTATATTCATATTAGGCCTGCTCACAATGTTATTATCATCTTATCATATCAAAATTTAAAAAAAAAAAACCAACAAAATGTATTGTCATACGGTGTAACTCACAGCCGTCTCAACTTTTATCGTACGAAAATTGTATCTTATTTCCTAAGCCCTAATAGATATTTGGGTATTTTTATACCATTCACACATAGTGCGAAATGGTATTATCAGTTTGTCTGAAAGTTTGTAACGCCTTAAGGAGGCATCGTGAGACCCCATAAAGTATATATATTCTTGATCAGCTCGACGAGACAAGTCGATCTAGCTATGTCCGTCTGTCTGTCTGTCCGTCTGCATGTTGTTGCGCATTTTTTGGGAACCAATTTTAATGCTATCCAGTTGAAATTTGGTCATGCACTTCTTTTTAGTGCAGTTTAATATAGTATCAATATTGACCCACCACGTCCACTTTTTGGGGTAGCCCCCATACAAACTTTTTTATTGTAGTCAATATCAACTTAATAATTGATATGGTAACTTTCAGTGGACGGATGCTTGACATATACATTAATTGGTGGGACCCGCCCCCGCCCACTATTTGGGGTAGCCCCCGTACAAACCTACTGCCCATTTTTGTGTTTTTGTATGAGAAACTTCTATATAATAGTCAACATTAGGTTGAAATGCGATGTGGTGCCTTTTTTGGATAGACAAATAACATACATAGACTAATAGGTGTGTCTCGCGTCACGTTTTGGGGTAGCCCCAATACAAACCCACACATCACTTTTATGAATTTGTATAAAAAACATAACTATCAACTTGAAATTCGATATGGCGGAATCTTATAGATGGTCATACACATCTACAAGTGGGCGTGTACCGTCCAGTTTTTGGGGTAGCAGCTATTTAAATCCCCACGTTTATGTTTTACAATACGATTTAAAATTTCGTGTGAATGGTATTAGAGCTTCCGAACCGAAGTTAACGTTTATGGTGGCTCTTATGGACGGAGCAATCACAATGGGCGTGATCCTACGACTTTTGGGGTAGCCCCCATAAAAACCACAATACCAATTTTGACTTTTTGTATGAAAAACTTCATTATTTAGGTCATTTGATATGAAAAAGCCACTTCACATAAATACTCTATTAGGAGGGTCCCACCCATTATATATGGGTAGCCCCCACATAAACCCACCGACCACTGTTTTATGAAAAAAGTTATTTATTTAAGCCAAACCACCCATGTTTATGATTTAGAAGACGATTTGAAACTTCATGTGAATGGTATTAGAGCTTCGGTTAACATTTATTTTTATTGTTCTGTTATAAGTAGTATAAATAATACTATTTGGAAAGATTTTACGCTTTAGTTATATACAGCCATGTTCAAAAGTTCGAAGTCGTTATAAATATTCCTATTCCTGTTAAATTTGTATTTGAATTCGAATTTCATATTTCAAAAACCATAACTATCGCTGCTGATTCATTTAGTTTAGGAAAAATATTGACAGTTTTTTAATTGCCGTCGCTGCTAGTGGCCTTATCTATGGATAACGACGGAACGGAAATGATTTGGTTTTTTTTTATTATTGACAGTATGTGTTTTAATTATTTATTGCAACTATAAGTAATACTAAAATTAATATTTTGTTACTAAATACGATCGCTCAGTACAGTTGAAGGATTTTTGTTTCGTCACATTGAATACCAGAGTATATTGGCTTTGTTTAGCTGTCAAAATGTATGTAACATAGCGAAGGAAGCATCGGAAACTGCATAAATGCAGTTTGCGGGACAATAGGAGTCGATATAACAATGTCCGTCCGTTCACATGGCTTTCTGAGAGAAAAGTTGTGCGTGTAGAGAATACTCATACAAACTAAATAGACGCTGTAGTGTCTCTAGGTACCGCACTGCTCCAAGAGTAACTTGAAATTTCATAACTCGCAACCATTTTACCGAAATGGTAATAAAATTCAGTTGAATATTTTTCGAAATATTTGTTATAATTTTATAGTAAGTAGTAAATTAGTTTTTAGAAAGCAAAATTTGGAAGCAAATAATCAAGTTAAGAATATATTTTTGATGACACGCCAATATCATTAAAGTTGTTCAAGGTAACCAGCTGAAAAAATGTATTACTACAAAAAATATGGCGTGAACTGTGTATAATAGAGTCGAGCAGCGACTATAGCTCTTTCTTGTTTTACGTATGATTTTTACAGCGCCAGAATTTTCTACAATTATCATTTAATCTTCATTTTAGATATTTAATAAGCTACTTCCCTAGAATATTTTTATATTTGGCTAGTATTTGAGTCAATTTCTTCAAATAGTATTTAGATACATAATCATTTTGAGACCACAATTTGTACCTCTACTTGCTGAACTATGCCTTAACTCTTGCTAAACTATTAACACTTACATTTAACAAACAATCCAATAGATAGCTGCAATCACTGCAGTTCAATAAGAATATGCATTTAAGCAATAATTTTATCACTTATTAATGCTACGTAGATTTTCACATAAACGAATTCAGTGAATTTTTCAATTTCATAGATTCGAACAATTTCATTTGAATGCACTAAAATGGTGCCGTCGTTATAAAACACTTGATTTGCTTTCCGTCGCGCACATATTGATTTTGTCTATTCGCAAATGACAATTTAAATAATAATAATAAACGTATCGAATTCTCACGTGAATTTTTGAAATGTTTGGCAAACTTTTACGACGCTACACAGCACAGCACAGCACAGCAAAGCACAGCACATCAGCACTGAAATTGAGTTGAGTAGAACGTTGCGAATGACTTGCGCTCGTTTGTTCACTCGGTCGATCGAAAATATTTTTTGCCAAATCCACAAATAGTATACGGTATACGGCATACCACAAATTCTTAAGAGTAGGAAATCAAGTGTGCTCACGCTTTTTGCGAGCGTTTTGAGCGTTATGCGATAACAAAATTCACTGTAACGGCGACGGATAAGTTGCGCGACGGTAGCGATTTATCATCATAATTTGGCTCTGCCGTTTTGAAGGAGAAGCCAGCAGCTGCACTTTCAGAGCTTACACTGAACGTCACATAGGCTGGCGCGCGGCGCGTAACGGAAACGGAAGCGAGCGACGTAATGTATTGAGTATATGAGCAATTGTTGCCTGCCGTACGCCGTACGATTTCAAAAACGCGCGCATTCGTTGTGCTTCGACAGAATCAACTGTCTGAGCTGCTGCGAGAAATCCCATGAAGAAGTCAGTCGAGTTGAGTTCAATTGATTTGAATTGTATTAAATCTGCTGCGCTCTTTCAACCTCGCACACATTGCAACACTTACATACGCAGCCTCAGCGTGTGCTAGAGCAGGATAACTACATATGTAGATGTTAGCTTCTTATTGGTTGCTCATTGTATTTGCATTAGTGAGGGCACAGTGTACGCCCATTTTGTCGCTGCATGTTGCGCATGTGTACGTGTGTGTGTGTGTTGGTCTACTATTGTATTGTCGGTGTAACAGTTTCCGGTTTCGTGTGAAAATAAAATGGAGTGCGTCTCAATTTCGTGTTGAACTTTTCAACTCGACACAGATAAGAAGGAATTAACGCTGCTGCTTTGTTATTCTTTTTGTGCTGTGTGTGTTTTTTAAGTTAGTTGTCGCCATAAATGTGGCTTTCTTTTTGTCATTCAACATAGGACAATTATTTACAAACTATGCACTATGTAAACGAAGAAGGGAAGTGGAAATACTTACACTGTGCATGGTAGTCTTATTCAATATTGCTTATAGGCTTACTAATCAGATTACAGAAACATTTTAAACTTTATAGATTTAAAGTAAGCTGCTGAAAACCGATTTATTTGTCTTTTAAAATTATACTCAGCTGAATTAAGGTCTTACGGCCAGTTTCTCAATGTCTTACTAAAAATCAACGATTTGTGCAATCAAAGGTTGTGCAACTCAGCCCAAGTGGCTGTACAACAACCAACTGCTGATTGATTTAATTTTATTGTTAGATTTTCAGATTGGTTTGATTTTCTTGTCAGAATTTTCATATTTTTAGCGGGTTTTGTAGCAGTGTTGTCACACTTTGAGTTCTTTGTTGCCATTCACACACTTAGCCTCCTGAATTTCTGACCGTAGTACTCGTATGTGTGTGTGTGAGAAATGCAAATTAATAACTTATATTTTAAATTAAAATTAATTAATGTAGTACAAATTACATTTAGTTTAGATCTCGTTTCTTTATACATTTTTCTATGTATTTTTGGGCGTAGATTCCAATAATGCCTACTAGTCAGTTATTTGCTCATCCATTAATTCTTATCGGATTTGCATTGTAATGCTGATTTATGTTTAAATGCTTTTATTCAAGCTTGCATTGTGTGCAGTGTACGTCTTACTTTATTGTCATTTCATGATACTCTAACTTCTTGAGCTACAAATATTCTTATCAACTAACGCTGCATACGTCATACATATTTGTACGTATGTAGCTTGCACGCATCATATGAATATGCAACGATGGCACATTTCATGGCCATTATTCGATTGCAACAAAGTATTGAGTCTTATTACTAAGCGAAATACTTTTGTAAGCAAATTCCTTCGTTTAGCGCATATACTTTGTATGCTTATTAATTCTATAATCATATACATATTATACTAGTTACTAATATTTTAATGTATATAAAAAATTTATTTGGGAATATTTACTATAAGGGTTTCTTCCCTTTTTTTAAACTGAAACGAGTAATTCAGATCTTTTTCTAACGGAAGTAACTTTTCGCGCGGAATTCAATAATTGGTCATGTGCTCGTGAATTAACTGTTGGTCATGCATTCATGTGCTCGCGCGTACAAAGGCCAAGCTAAGAATATTAAAGCTGCAAATGAAAAAAAAGTGCGCGTGCATCCTTTACGCGCGGTTGAAGTGAAACATCTTTGACTGTTGTGGCAGGTATTAGTAAAAAGATTAAACTTAAAATAAATTGTACAAACTTAGTATAACCGTGGCCGTCTCACGCAGTGTATAAAAAATTAATTAGTAGATGACGCTAATGCAGCGAGATAGTGATGTTTGCGCCCTCTAACGGTCTATAGATAAACTAGATCTCCTATATTAATTCTTACTTCATTTTTGTTGCTATCAAAAAAATTTTTATTATTTGCTTTATATCTATCATATACTTCGATCGCTGTAGAGTGGTTTATAATTTAAATTTGACTTCTTTATCGTAGTCTTCAATGTTGTATACTGCTTTAATTTGATTTTGTTTTAAGAAGTCGTAGACTTTTGTAATCTTTCCAAATATTAATTCGTAAGCACAGTAAGTAAGTACTCATTTAAAATTTGATTTCTCACAGATTCATTGAATCTTCTGAGATTTCTTTCCAAAGTTTCCAGCGTTTGCTGGTGATACGCTGTGTATGTAGTAGATTCTACATTTAGGAGTTTATACAAATCGTCAAAAATTTGGTTTTTATACTCTATACCCATGTCAGTTACGACTTTTTTCATGGGTCCATATATGTATGAGAATTCAATTTTCAAATATTGTTTTCGTAATCACCTTTGTGTTTTTGCTTGCCACTGGTATTGCTATAACAGCATACTCATTACCATATTCTGTTCGTGGCAATGGTCCGATAGTGTCTATCAAAACTCTATCGATTACTTAAATCTTAAGCCAGTGTACAAAGTGAGCAGCAAGCCCTATTAAGATAAATGATATACCCTTCCGGATCGGTTGAAAAATTGATCCTAATGAAAGTTCAAATTTCATGCAGTTTTTGACGAATTTCCGTAATTTTTGTCATTTGAGTAATTTTTTCCAAGAACAAATAATTTCTACATTCCATTTTTCACATTTTTGATCAATAATTTATTCAAATACTTAGGCTCTAGCAAGCTCGTTAACTCCAGCAAATAACAAAGTCAAAATTAGAAAGAAGAGAAACTTAGTATTTGAGTTTATACTGCTAAATTCCTTGAACTATACGTTCGATCGGATGAAAAGTATGTGATTAAAGTTCCGTGTGAATTCCATAATACGAACATTTATTTTTAACTATTTGGTAGACTAGCTGAAAAACAAAGTCACGAGTTTGACAACGAGTAAAATTGAAGTGGGTATTTTCAATGGACCACGAAGATCCGTCCGACAAAAACACGCTTATTTGTATAGGTATATGAATCGGTTATCCATCAAATCGAATTTCAAGCTAATATTGATTTAAATAAAGAATTTTTTAATAAAAAATACTAAAGAAGGCGATGGGTTTGTATGGGGGCTACCCCAAAAAGTGGACGGGATTCATCCATTATGTATAATAAGCGGCTGTCCATAAAAAAGTACCACATCGCATTTCAACCAAAAATTGACTTTAATTGACTTCATACAAAAACACAAAAGTGGACAGTAGGTTTGTATGGGGCTACCTCATAAATGGGGCGGGTCTTATCTATTAATGTATATGCGAAGCGTCCGTCCACTAGAAGCTACCATATCAATTGTTAAGTTGATATTGACTACAATAAAAAAGTTTTTCAAATAAAAAGTGAAAAGTGCGCGGTGGGTTTGTACGGGGGCTACCCCAGAAAGTGGGCGTGGCGGGTCAATCTTGATACTCAATTAAACTGTAATAAAAAGAGGTGTACGTGCTAATTTTCAACTGGATAGCATTAAAAATTGGACCCCCAAAAAAGCGCAAGAACATACAGACAGACGGACATGGACTCATCTCGTCGAGCTTATCAAGAATACATATACTTTATGAAGTTTGTAAAACGTTACAAACTTTCAGAGAAACTGATAATACCGTTTCACACTATGTGTGAATGGTATAATAATTACTGTCAAAGCAAAACTATTAATATGTAAAGATTCTGTAACACACAATAATGTATTCTAAAATTATATTGATTTCTCGGCTTTTAATAATTCTAATGTACTTTACACTCCACCATTTAATTATTATTACATTTACGGACCTGATGACCTCACATATGTGACCCACCAACTTAGTTAAATAAAAACATCACCATTATCGTTTCAGTATGACTGAAAAAATTCTGTTGCAGTTTTAAATTTGATGATATAAGGTCAAAAAATATTAAGGTATTCTTATTTCCATTAAGTAGATGAAAGCCTTCTAAAAATTACATTTTTGAATATTCTATTAAGTGTTTATATCCTAGTCAAACAAACTCTCTTAATGCAATGAAGATGAGTCAATAAAAAGCAATAATTATTTCTCTTACAAAGCGCATTCACTCTTTGTTCTACATTTATTTCCACAGTAACACACAGACACTTTTTAGCAGACTTTTTAAGGTATTTTATCGAATTTTTCGTTGTTAAAGACCATCGCAATATGCTATTAACTATTAAGAGAAAGTACTAAATCGGCAAATAATTTTCTAAAGTATTGGAAAGTCAATGAATAAAAGTAACATTCGCGTTATGTTTAATTTAAGTATTGCGGATACAGATAAAAATAGCTTTGCAGCGAGTATTTAAGGCGTTAAACGCTTAGGATCACGTGGGAACATCGACGTCTTGCGTATATTATCCAAACCCAGATACAGCATAACGACACGCTCCATGCCAATACCGCCGCCAGCGTGCGGTGGGCAGCCATAACGGAACGACTCAATGTACGCAGCGATTTTCGTAGTATCTTTAAATAAATTCAAATATTTTTTTTAATTTTATATCGTAACTATTTGATTGATTTAGACACTTACCAATGCCGTGATGTAAAGCACGTTCAATTAAGTACTCGGGATCATGAATACGTTGTGCGCCCGACAATATCTCTTCGCCACGCATAAACATATCGTATGAGTTGGAGTAGGTCGGATTGTTCGGGTCGGGCATTGTGTAGAATGGACGAATAGCCAGTGGGAATTTGTCCAAAATATAAAAATCAGTATCGTACTTGGCCTTAACCAAGCGGCCCAACAACTTTTCATTTGGTGTCGACAAATCCTCTTCATCACCAGTTTCAACTCCGGCTTCGCGCAGCATTGCAACACCATCAGCGAATTGCAGAATCAGTGGCGGTTCAAGGAATTTGAAAGGTTCCACTTTGTACTGTTGACCAACAGCCTCTATTTCGCGACTATAACGATCACGCAAGCCCTTAAAGATGGCGGTAAAAGTATCACCTATGGTGTGCAGTACTTCATGATAGTGATATTTGAATGCCATTTCCAAATCAAGGCCAACGAATTCAGTCAAATGTCTGTGCGTATTTGAGTCTTCCGCACGAAAAACAGCACCAACCGTGAAGACTTTGTCGAAATCAGCAGCAATGGCCATCTGCTTGTACAGCTGTGGCGATTGTGCCAAATAAGCAGAATCTGTAATAGATTAACAATTATATTAACTTATTACAACTTGTGTTTGTATAGTACTAAGTACAAACCTTTAAAATAGCTCACTGTGAACACGTTCGCGCCTCCTTCACTGGCAGCAGATATTATTTTGGGTGTGTGAATTTCCGTAAATCCATTATCGGTTAAAATATCGCGAAATAGACGACAAACTCCGGCCTCTAACCGAAAGATAGCCT
The DNA here is from genome assembly GCA_035044765.1 of Leucophenga montana. Taxonomy (NCBI): domain Eukaryota; kingdom Metazoa; phylum Arthropoda; class Insecta; order Diptera; family Drosophilidae; genus Leucophenga; species Leucophenga montana. Next base: position 141,660 of record JAWNNQ010000579.1, on the reverse strand, counting down.
GATTTGCAGGTGTTCTCAGATCCAAAACACGATTATCTAATCTAGTATCCTGATTGACGCGTATATTAAGAGCATCAGCATCATCAGCATTCTCAGGACGCGCGGCATCCTCAATTTGAAGTGGCAACTGCGGCTTCGCCTGCGAAATGACAAAAAGCTGTTCGACGCAAAGTTCCAGTGTTTGTTCGGTACACGATTCAATCTTGGTGGTCACCGAAACCGGTTTCGCTTGAATATCGATAATGCTCTCCTTGGGTATACTAAAAAAAAATAGTATGCTATTATATACGTTGGAATGAGTTTAAGAAATTTTTTTTCTTACTTGCCGGCAAATTTCACCATTTGCTTGGACGCTATATCACCCACTACCAATATACACTGCACGGTGCTGCTTTGCTGACGCAATACCAAAAAGCATTGCTTCCCCTTGGCACGCGTAGTATGCACACGTCCACGCAGCCAAACCAAGCCGCCATTCAAGTGTTTACTCAGTTCATAGACTGGCACAAATTGACGCTCCAGTCGTTTATCCTTAGACTGTATCATTTCCGAAATGCCATAACGTCCGGCAGCCGTATCAACAGCACTGTCCCCCGCATCACCGTCATTGCCACCAGCTGTTGCGGCTGCTGCTGCTTTGTGCTCAGCTTTCTGTTAGTAATAATTGAAAAACAAATACAAAAAACAAACAAAATTAAGCAATTATTTTTATCAACAAATTTCAATCGCCATAGCAAAAAACGCCACGTAGACGGCATCTATTCTCACAAACCTTTGCGGCTTTTTGTGCCTCTTTCGCTTGTTTCTTTGCAGCTTTCTTTGAAGTCTGTTCCTGATCGGCGCCGCCTGTATTAGTGGTCGCTATGTTTTCCTTCTCCTCCACCATATTGGAATGCACTTTGTGAATCGAAACGGCTGGAATGATGTTTATATTTATAGACCTATATAGGTGTATATATATGACACATGAACAACAAGCGCAAACAAATAAGAGAGATAATAGAGTGTCGGCTTTTGCATGAAACTATATCTCGTAAGTATATTTTTACTGAGAAGCTATTTTTAGTATTTAAATTATACAGCTTTGTGCATTACATATGTACATAAGTATGTATGTATTTAATATGCATTTCAAAACTGTTGCATCCGGAGGAACGAGCACAGCACACATAACCTAAATCGACTTTCTTACTTAACAGACCAGGTTGATAAACTCAGACACTACACTTTAGTGCTTTGTCTGACTTAATCTGTAGCTATTTCACAAATATACTGCATTTATTGCAACATATGAACGCGCTTACCAGTAATAAAGACTACTCCCACACACACAAAGAATTACACGAGCGACAAAGAAATTGCACCATGCAGCGCTCAGTGTTCTCGAACTTCAATTAGTTAAACAAGAACTAGAAATGCCAACAAAAGTCTAAAAAATGCCGGAGTTGTAATTTGAAGCGTTGACACTAATGCCGCAGTTTGGCGGGCAATGAAAATTTGAAATTTACTTGCTTATTTGGAGCTACAACCATTTATCGGGCATGACCGTAAGTAGGATGGCGCGCCAGTGCGTCTAGTGGCAGTTTTGTAAATACCAAGTTTCCGGAAATCGTCCCGAGCTTGATATTTCCAAAGCAAAGCAACTGAAGCTTAAGAGTATATGAGAGAAAAAAACGAAAAATTCATCATTGGCCATGGGCCATGCACGAGTCTACTTTAGATGTACGCATTCACAAATTTACAAATCTGATCTGTATCGAGTGGAGTAGTTAACAAGAAGGATCACTGCAGTGGAGTGTGATCGACTTCGAGATACCATGTACCTTGTCAAAGGCGTTCGTAGCTTAATTAACAACAGAAACAAAAAACTAAATTCAACGAAAAACTCATAAGTGTGGAGATGCTACCCCTTATAGTGGGGCCTGCACGTTCATTCAGTACACTTTATCTGAAGAGGTAGTAGGAGAGTCAAAACAACCACACTAACTCTTATAGTCTCCAAATTCTCGATGTTCAAACAGACGGACAGACGAACATGGTTATATCGACTTAGCTTCACATGGTGATCACGCATATATATACTTTACTGTTACATACATTTGCGCAAATTTAATATACCCTTTTACCCGATAGGCATATAAAACGCAGATAGTGTCATGCGATTTCTGATCAGACTCCACAATAATCGTTGGAGTTGGCCTATTTGTATGTGTGTATCATTGCAGCATGTTACTTCATAACTCCTACGACCATTGATTCGCATTTCAACTATTTACCTTAATATATTGAATCATCCAAAATATACAGGAGCTTTTACATACTATCATGAGGATAACGTCTGCGCATATGTCTCACCAGATTCTGCACAATATACTTTGCAGCTGACCCAATATACTCTTCTATGTTCCATTGGAACAACTTACGCCTGCGTGTAAAAAAAAGGAATAAATGAAACGCTTTCTACTGCTTAAAAAGAAAAACTATCTATTATCAAAAACTACGAATTTCCTTTCTACATATGCTACAAACTACTCTCCGCCGTGGCATTTCGACTTTTCGTATAACAGGTCGAGATTTCACCGGCTGCGCTGAATCAACGCAGCAGCAAAGTATAATTCGCAGTGGCACCGCTTCACCCTCCTCTAGCGTTTGCGGTAGACTTTTTCCGCGTGTTTCAGGCAGAAAGAGACTGGCGAAACCTCCAATAATGAGCAACCCACCCATTATAATTAGCGGCAACACTAGCATTTGTTGACCCTGTGCAAAAAAAAACACAATTTTTAATAACGCATCAAGGTCGTTATTCCGTTCGTAGCGACACTACTCACCATATGGTTTATTATTGGAATGACAATTGGTCCAATCATGGCTATGACTGAACTAAAACTCATGCCAAGGCCCCGCACACATGTCGGATACAGCTCTGTGGCCAGCAGCGGCAAAACAACAAAAGCAGAGGAAATGCCCATTTTACCGATGCAATAAAGCAACAGCATCATATCCGCCTGTTGTTGATATAGCACAGTAGCCACACAGGCAAATCCACCGCATAGCATCGATACAAATAGTATCCAACGCCGTCCAAAATAGTTCAAACCGGGCCATAATAACAGATATGTGGGTAGCTCTACTGCACCGGCAAGGAAAAAGTTCCAAATCTCATCGCCACCCAGCGCTGGAGCGTAGTAGCTCAATCCCACATATACGCTGGTGTTTGCAAACCATATCAATGTAATAATAAGCGTCTTGTGACGCATATTGGGACCGCGAAACAAATCCAATATGCCATAGTTTTTTGCTGCATCCTTGGGACACACTAATTTCTGCTGCATGATGCGCACAAAATCCGGTGGAATATTATTAATGCCATTAACACGTGCTATAACCTATAAATTTTTAGGTGTATACAAATTAACACATCCATACTCAGCTGCATTTAGCTACTGACCTTTAGTACTTTTGCAGCGCGTTTTGGTTTTCCGACTGCAATCAACCAACGCGGTGATTCCGGCAGCACAAAAAAGCAGGAGAACAATAATAATAGAGGCAACGAAACAGCCAATGTGAGATAGCGCCAGTCACGTACTAGGTATACAACGCCTGAGAGTAGTACCAAACCACAGGAATAAGCAATATTCGAGACAATGGTGCAGAAGACGCGACGCTCTGGTCCAACTAGCTCCATTGCTGCCAAATAAAATTCTCATTGAAAATTTCATGAAGTATACGCTTAGCTGCTTACCCAATACGTAGGGACTGGCCAATATAGCAGGCACTGTCAGACCCACCACAAATCGCATACCCAACCACGAGTTGTAGTCCCATGCAAAGGCGCTAGCTGCGCAGCCAATTATCTCCAGCAAAAGATATGCATAGAAGGATGGACGTCGTCCCCAAATATCCTGTAGATAACCAAATACGTAGTTGCCCAACAAACCGCCAATGCCAAATATGACCAAGGCTAAAGTTACGTACAGGCTGTTGTCGCAAACTAGGTTCCACTGTGTTACATACATACATATATTAAAAATATTTTATCAGAATCGTTAACAAAAAACACTGTCAGAAAATACTAAATACCTCCTGCACCACTGTGCTGGGATACATTGACTTATCGTAATGCCAGCCATGTTGACACGGTATTGTCTTTACTTGATCCGATTTAAGCATGTGCCACGCCTTTTCGCCTTGCAGCTCATACGGCGTTCGATATTCCAAATATCTGACCAAATCTGTATAATTACGTGCGTACATTGTGCACTCGGAAAATTCTCCGTTTACCGTGCGTGGTATGCTCAAATTTTTTACTAAAGTTACGTAATCCTGTGTCCATGGCTCGAGCTCGGGAATACGACACCAGTGTGCGGGCGTGGCAGCAATAAATAGCTGACTGGAAAGTTTACGAGAGAAATAGTAAGTAAGTTATTGAACCAACTTTCCCATCGGTGTACTACCTGTAGGCATGAAATGCGCATGGCAGCGCCGCTGGCAGCAGTATTGAGCAAATAATAATCTTTTGATACAGTCCAAAAGATCCGACCTCTTTAAGTACTTCATCAAAATCCATAGAAATGACAAAAAAAAAAAAAAAAATGCACGGAAATACCAAATCGCAACCGATTCAAACGCGCTTGCAAATCAAACTGTGGATCGCGAAAAGCTACGAGAATTACAATCTTTCCATAATTTGTGCTACTCAATTGGACATAATTATATTACGACTATTCATGTGTTTAATTAATTGGCCACCGCTGTGCAGACAAGGTGATTTGCATAGTATATTCTGTTGTACACCAAAGCAAAAACAAACAAAAAAAAACGTGGTGCGAAAGTGATAAAGATGCTGGATACATATGTAACACAGCTAGAGCTTAGAACACAGCTAGAGAACACAGCTAGAGCTTAATGATATAATATTAATATAATTGAAACTTAAGAAAACATTTGAAGAAGATCACCATGGAAATTAAAAATGACTTAAAAATTCTTTAAAAGTAATCAAATTGAAAATTAAAAAACAAATCTAAAAATGTTAAGTTAATAAAAAGCAAGAAAGACTCAGGGCCTCTCTCGAAGTCGGGGAGAGGTCCTGTAGTTTATTTAACGGTTTTTATAGTACGATTGATTTATATGAAGGCTACCCTTTATAGTACAATAATATAGTAACTTTAACTACTTGAAGAGAAGATACAAGAGTCTCTAACTATTATATCATTCACACATAGTGTGAAACGGTATTATGAGTTTTTCGAAAAGTTTATAACGCATTGAAGGAGCCATCGTAGTCGCTATAAAGTGTATATATTCTTGTTCTAGCCATGTCCGTCTGCCTCACAGTCTGGATGTTGTTGCGCATTTTTTTGACACCAATTTTAATGCTATCCAGTTGAAATTTTGCACCACAATTCTTTTTATAGCAGTTTAATGAGTATCAAGATTGACCCGACACGCCCAGTTTTTGTTGTAGCCCCCATACAAACCTACTGCCTACTTTTGTGTTTTTGTATGAAAAACTTTTTTATAAAAATCAATATTAGGTTGAAATGCGATATACTGCCTTTTTATGGACAACCGCTTAAGACTAATAAGCATGTCCCGTCCACTTTTTGGGGTTGCCCCATATAAACCCACTTTTGTAATTTTTATGGAAAAAAAAAATCTTTATCTAAATCAATATTAGCTTGAAATTCAATTTGGTGGATTTTAGTGGACAACCGCTTCATATACATATATAAATGGGCGTGTTCCGCCCACTTTTTGAGGTAGTCCTATACAAACCCACAGCTCACTTTTATGCATTTGTATGGAAAACGTCAATATCAACTTGAAATTCGATATGGTGGCGTCGTATAGATGGTCGCTTCATACACATCTACCAGTGGGCCCACTTTTTGGGGTAGCAGCTATTTAAACCCTCACGTTTATGTTTTACAATACGATTTAAAATTTCGTGTGAATGGTATTAGAGCCTCAGTTCAACCGAAGTTAACGTTTTTTCTTGTTTTTTTTTTTTTTTGTAGTTTCCTGGATCGACTAATGTTAATGTTGGATATGTCGACTGAAATTTTGATGATGTATATATTTGATTCCTCTAGCATACATTTAGTATACACTTTTACCTTATGGGTACAATGTTTACAAAAATAGTTGTGATATTGAAGAATATATAGTCGAATCTATAAATTAATGTGGTAATACAATTCCACAAATATGCAGACCACATTATTTCAAAACATAGCGTATAATATAATACATATTATGCCACAGAATATTAGGACAATTGTACAACACATATTAATATGCAATGTTTATTTTCATCAAAGTTTTTCGATATTCAAAGATATTCTGCCATTTTTTTACGCACACAGGACACTGTTTCAATAAAAAAAGTGTCTAGTTCCAACGACGTTGAGCTTGGAAAACTAAAAATAATGTCAAATCATGTTCAAATCGCAGCTTTGTAAAAGTTATGCACACATTTGTTAGAGGGAAATATTGTTCTTTTATTCCATTGTAAACTTTAAAATAGTACGATATAAAAACTTAAGTCATATTTTGATGCTCAATAAATTAGTTCGATTAAATCAGACAACAGACACTAATTACGTGCCAATCCAATGATTGCTAATATGTACATGAATATATTGATAATATCCAAATACAAGTTCAGCGCAGCAAAGATGTATTCCTCAGGACTTATGGCATATTTGTGCTTACCACCCAGCATCAGTTGAGTGTCGTACACCAAGTAGATAGAAAAGAGGAGAGCACCTAATGATGCATATACCAGACCAATGATCTTGCCCGGTATGAATATGGCAACAATACCGAATATTATAAAGACCACCAAACATGCAACCAAAACACCACCGCACATAGTAAAATCATATTTGGTTTGTAGTGCGAAAATCGTCAAACCGAGGCTGACTGCTGCTGTAATACCAACCGCCATGAGCACCTACAAAAAAAAAAAAAGGGTGAATAAAAATATTAATATAAATTCATAAGCGCATGGTCTACTTTGAACCCATACCTCATCGGCATCATATTGACCAGCGACAATGCCCAGCAAAAACGATTCCGCCAATGTAAACAGAAATAGAAAAATGAAATTTAGCGGCGTTTTACGACGAACACTCTCACAACAAGCCATTGATATCATAGTCACAATTAGCACGGCAAGTGCAATCCAGAAAAGCCATGGATTACGCACTGCCCAATCTTTTGTGGCTTGTGAAAATGTGAAGACACATATAAACCCGAATGTAATCAACAGTTGTACCTGGAAAACGAGAACTAAAATAAGAAACGTAAGATACACAAATATTTATATATATAAAAGCACCATTAAAATCATATAGACTTTGCGTATGAATCCCTTCCGTATACTCTGTTCATCGAACGCGAAACTCTTATCCGCCTCCGCATCGGGATAGTCACCTATTGGCATAGTTGAAAAATTAGTTATATATTATGCATATACCTATGTACAAGTATTTTTTCATAATTAAAAAAAAAGTCACCATATTGATTCATCGTTAAATTGATTAAGCAGTTGCAAAATTTTGTACAAGTTAAAACTAGCACTGCTCCGCTCGAATATTAAGGAAAAAATGATTTGATACAATGACATATGCCAACTTTTAGCAGTTTAATCGCCAATCGTTAAAACTTATCAAACTCTTTATATACACTTCATCCGTTCATATATGTATTCTGTTGTATCACATTATTAGGTATATGGGAAGATAACCGCTGTGGACTACATACGAATATCAATAACGTACGCAATACTGGCGATTTAAACTACAGTCAGTCTCTTACAAAATCGATAAGCATTCTTATCTCAAAATGAATCACAACGAAACGGATAAAGCACTATGGAGAGAGCAACATCATACATTTCAAATGGTTAGATTTCAGTGTTTAGTCGTTCGTTTAAAGCCATTCAAAGTAGACGTTGCAACAGATTTTACAAATTTTCGGTATTCGGCACTTGATAAAGAAGAAAATATACTTTCCTGGATATTGATACATTTTCCGAAAAGGATTTTTAGCAAAAGTGTGCAGTGGTACACACAAAAAAAGAACTTCTCACGCTTTCAAAATTCGAATCGAAACTGTTTTATTTTTACTGGGCCTTTGCAGGTGTACAACTGAGACATGCTTGTTTAGGCTGTTATCGTCAGATAACAAAACGAAAAACTGATAACAAATTCAAAGCATTCGTTTATACACTATAGTACATAGGTTCTAAACTAAAACGATTAATCACGCAAGCTTCCTGTGCCAACAGTAGTCAGCTGGAAAACCGAAGAATTTAAAATAAAAAAACAAACAGTATAGAAAATATTAAACGAATATTTGATACTCTTTACGCACTATTATTAGTAAGTTATAATTCGGAAAAAAGAGACAGTAATAGTAAATCAGAAATTTTTATTAGGCTTTTCAAAAATACGCTTAGAATAGCAGCACTATGGAACGAACTATGGAACATAAGTTTTCGCGGTAATTAGGAATTCTTGAAAACAATGTTCTACTTTGCTTTCGACATATGTATATCGAATCTTTTGTTAAATAGGTTATAGATAGGTAGTGTTAAAGCCTAACTAAAACAAAAATATTTAGAGTACTGTGTGTGTACCATTAATTTATTGTGATTACAATTAGATAGATCAATGTTCAATATTTTATTGAAACTGATATGAGAAACATAGCCATTCAGTTTGAGGAACTATACCATTGACAAAGTTTATGCGTTCTATGAGGTATGATTGCCAAAATATAGAGTTATTGAAGTAGTTGATTCTATTGTATCAGAATTATTATAAGAAAAACATAAACATAAAAATCAAAATCAGCAAAGCTAAAACAAAGCACTAGTTTTATCTATATTTCTTTATTATTTTCGTTTTAGCCAACATACATATTGAATCTTGTCTTGATTTAGATTTTTAAAGTTACATAATATATTGTATTGTCATCGTATCCACATGTGCATGTGCAAGTTCAATTCTTATGTGATTAATAGAAGTACATTACAATTAACTTCCAAGAATTGAACATAACATATAAACACTCATTGCAAATTAAATAAAAGCATTTAATTAAAAAATCTCCATCAAGACCATAGATTCTTTGGAGTCATATTTAGATTGAGTTACTCAAGAGTACACATACTTACATATGTATGTATTTAAATAAGTCTTAAAATAACTGATGACTCCGCCAATTCGTTACAAACTTAAAATGTTTAACACATTTTTTTTTACATTGTTTGAAATTATAAATAAAACTAATTATAGAGAAACACAGTGATTTCCACTGATACAAGTGCGAATCAATGAAAATTTCCAAGTATTTTGCTATACAATGCAATGAGCTTTCCCATTATTAAGAATAAACGATTGTTCTACATGCAGTAGCATATGATTTATAGAATATATAGACTGTTTTATTGCTGACACTGATTTGCTTTTTGACAATAAAGTTATATATTTCTCATAAATATATGTATGTATATATATATATATTTTTTTTTTTATGTATACGATAATCATAAATAACTGCAAACAACATATAAAGATTATGATTAATTCTACTTGTTTTTTTTTTCTTTTTAATTTTTGGTTAATAGTCTTGATAGAGAATGTTTTGTTAAACCACAACGAATCCGAGTGTTCGAACTTAAAATAATGAAACAAAAAAGAAAACATCTTTAATTTCATGTAAACAATAATAATACTCATACTCACTAAGTCGATAAAAATATATTTCTTTAACAAAAGGAAAAGTGCAAGTAAATTCCTTTTTAAGTTTTTTGTAAAGATTCACAAATGTATTGAGATTACGACGCTTGATTTCATTTCAGCAAAATGAGAAAATTATAATAAATAAAAATTTGCAAACTGTTTCAATGGTTTTGCAGCAAAGCAAACGATTCTTTTAACTCACATTCTCACACATCTCTTGAAATCTACGCTTAGTTCTAGTCTCTGGTAGCGCCGATTATAGTGAGAATATACATGAAAATGTTAATAATATCCAGATAGAGATTCAAAGCAGCAAATATGTATTCCTCGGGGCTGATGGAGTACTTGTGGTCCCCGCCCATCATGAGTTGAGTATCATAGATCAAGTAGACAGAGAACAACAGTGCACCAATCGAAGCATAGACAAGTGTTATTATTTTGCCCTTGACGAAAATTGCGACGATGCCAAATATCAAGAAAATGACCATAGCTGCAATAAGTACACCGCCGCACATAGTAAAATCGTATTTGGTTTGCATGGCAAAAATTGTTAAAGCGAAGCAAACGGCTGCTGTTAGGCCAACTGCCATGAGTACCTACAATAATAAAGATGTTTTTATTGAATAGCACATAAAACACATAGATTTACGTAGCAATCATTCAAACTTACCTCACGCGGTGCATAGGAACTCGAGGTGACTCCCATCAAGAAAGACTCGGCAAGCGTAAATAGTCCCAAAAAGATAAAATTGGTTGGAAATTGGCGACGCACGCTACCACAACAAGCCATAGACAGCATAGTGACAATCATTACAGCAAAAGCAACCCAAAATAGCCACATATTTTGTCTTGCAAATTGCTTGGTGGGCTCATGAAATACGAAAAGTGCAACGAATCCAAAAGTAACAAGCAGTTGGCCCTATTTATAAATATATATTTGTGAATTAAATATGTTGCGAATAATATATGTTTAACATAAAAAAGTACAATTTTGAGCGACCAACTTACCATGAGAATCATATAAACCTTGCGTATGAATCCTTTACGAATTGATTGGTCATCAAAAGAAAAGTTCTTTGGTTGTGCTCCCTCAGCGTCATCATAGGCACCATAGCCTCCAACTACTGGTGGTTGTATAAATCCAGGCTGCGGTGCATAACCACCTTGTGGTGGATAGCCTCCTTGAGGTGGCGGATAACCTCCTTGTGGATATCCACCTTGCGGATAGCCACCTTGCGGATAGCCTCCCTGCGGTGGCGGATATCCTCCTTGTGGAAAGCCACCTTGTGGTGGTGGATAGCCGCCTTGCGGATAGCCTCCATAGTATTGTTGATTTGGATCTGTAGATTAGTATATACTAATGTATATTAGTACGTTTGGAATATTTGAAGTGGATACAAAAGTTGCCACGTTAAACAAATGAAACTGAACTGAACAATTGTTACCTACTAAAGACTGGTGTTTCTTTTTTTTTCTTTTTAAATACCTCTTCGGGTCTGTGCAAAGAGCTACTATGTAAAAATGATGGTCACGATTTCTATTTTATCAGACAATCTATTAACCACAAAAATAACAAATAAAACAAAAGCATAACAAGACAAAATGCATGGAATAGTAAAGAATGTAATAATATGCATAGCATGCGGTCAGATGGCAAAAGAAATGTTAATTGAAATGACAAAAAGGAATTGTTTTAACAAAAAAAAAACCTTGATAAGTAGAGCCACCTTGCCAGGACATTTTTTTTGTTTTTGTTTTAAAAAGATCTGCAGCTGCTGTTTAGTTTTTTTTTTTTTGCGGTGTTCCAAATGACTAAACTATCGATCTTTAACAGTTTGCTGCAAAAAAATAAAAAAAAAAACCGGAGCAATTTTTTCGTTAGAATTATTTGCACGCTGGCACTTACCTGCCATGTTTGAGCACGCTTTCTGAATCGTATAAGTTACCTGCAAGTAGAGTATAAAATAATATTAGTACTTGTAGGGGAAATACACAATTATTTGCTTTCACTTTTTTTTTGTCGAGAACCTAGCAGCGCAAGTGTGTATCAGCCACTGCACGCTAATCTTAGTACAAAAGCAAATGTACATACATTTGTATGTATCTAAGTAAGACGTTACGTGTATGTTCAAGTGGGGCTTTAAACTGTATTTTAACTGTACGCCTTCGCAGAAATTCGACTTTATGTACCGATATGCATTCGTGATAAACGAGAAAATAACGCGAAGAAAATAATGAATGTCGGTGTCAGCGGTGAGTCACTTCGCAATCAACGTCGTTGTTAAGCAAATGGTCCAAAACAAACACAAACGAATGTATACAATAAATTTGTGCAGAACAATTAATTTTTACACACCTTGGTAGTTAGTAGCGTCTACAGAAAACACTAATTTCTGGTTAATTAACGTTCAATTATTCTTTGCAAAACGAAAATTCGTCAAGCTTCTAGATTGTTTTTCCTACGCCTGCTGCTTCTTCTTTCAATCGAGTTATGAGTGACGTATGTGCAGAGTTGTCAAGCGTTGCTCGGGTTTTAAACGTAGCACATGCCACAATTGGGGCGCACTGCTAACTAGTGTTGGGAAATTTTGTAGCATCTTTTATTTTTCCCCCTCGCAGTGCTTCCAGAAAACGTTTTTCTATTTAATTTTTATTTTAATTACAATAAATAAAAAAAGAAAAAAAACAAAAAATTTTATAAATTTTAATATTTTTATTAATTTTTTTTTTAAACTAGTTTTGAGCCAAATTAAACTGATACAATAATTGTACTAAAATTTAATTTAGAACTTTTACTTTTTAAACTAAAAATACAAAACGTGCGCCAAATTATGTTATTTTATTGGTTTAACTTGATTTTAAATATAAGGAAAATTCGACATTTTTCCTCAATTTTTATTTTTTCGCCACACACACACACAAAGAAAAGATTACACAGATACAATTTTTGCAAATTTTTGTTTTACTTTATTTGCATCCGTTCTTTTTTTTTCATTTTTTATAGAATTTTTCTGTTTCAAAAACAAACTTAAAGCCGCAACAAGTAATGAATTATAGCTTATATTTTGAATAAATTATTTGTCTCATTTTTTATTAAAGTAGTAAAAGAACAACAGAAAAAAAAATAATTTGCAGAACCAATCCGTTGATTTGACAAAAATTTGTCGAATTACATTAATTTTAATTAATTTAATTTCATTACACAAACCAAAAACAGCCAAAATGATCTTTGTTCAAATGTAGATTAACGGTTTTGGCCTCGGATTGGGATGCATCGATCGCAAAGAAGTGAAATAGTATTGAAAACATACAATTTTCTTTCTTATTATGTTTAAAAGTATTACTTTGGCTAGTTTTTATCTCGATCGTATTAATTAACATGCTTAGTAGCCCGTTTGTATACAGAGAATTAGAAAGGAATTAGCAAAAAGTCACTGTGCCGGCCACCAAGTCAATTGAGCTTAAATTAAAAAGCTTGTCGCCAGAAACGGTGAATAACATAATTTTCATATGATCCTTGACCAAAAATAGAAGCCTCTTCATTAGCTGAAACCAAACAGCAGAAATTAGTATAATTAAAATAATTTTATTTGTAAATGTACCAGGCGAAGGGGGACTATTTTACATAAGAAATAACCGTGCACGTGGTTATTAACTATGAAACATAATTATAATAGATCACGGCAGGAGAGCATAGATTGATTAAAAGTCAAGGGTAACACAGAGTTACAACTGTTTATTAAAGAGAATCATATGGTACATTAGCAATTCCAGAGGTGAATAGATTTTTAATAATATATATGTGTACGCATATAAAGTAATTTAATGGTTTCTAGATATTTTTAAAATCACATTTATTTTCTCATCAGCTGATTCGGATCAGAACAAATTGCAATAACCTTATTGTTTAGCTACCGTTGGAAAAACGAGAAAAAAATTAGATTAAACCAGGAAACCACAAAACGTGTCGGTCAAGAAAAGTTTTCATGAATGTCTACATTATTTGATTTTATTATACTCGTATGCTACTTGAAAGACTTTAGTAGTACAAAACTGTTATTTTTCAATACTAGTGAAATAAAATATTGCCCATCACTATTGTACATGGAACAACTTGTTTCGTAAACAGCTGCAGAGTGGTGGACCTGGTTGAGAATAATATACTGTTATTTAAACTGTTCTTTTTCAATACTAGAGAAATAAAATATTGCCCATCACTATTGTGCAGCACATGGAACAATTTATATTGTAAACAGCTGCGGAATGGTGGACCTGGTTGAGAATAATATAGAAGATATTGAAGATTTAATATCGCCGGACGATGTACAGCCGCGCGACCGTTACCAAAACAAGAAGAATGTCACGTTGCGCGCTAAGAAACGCACACAAATCAAACTTCAAAGTGACAACGTTGAGGGGAGCGCGGCTACTATTCACGAAAGTGTTATACCGGGCACCCAATGCATTTGGGTAAAAACCTGGGGCTGTGCACACAACAACTCTGATTCAGAATACATGGCAGGACAATTGGCTGCATACGGTTACAATATCACCGATCATAAGGAGCAAGCAGATTTGTGGTTACTCAACAGTTGCACAGTAAAAAATCCATCTGAAGATATTTTCCGTAATGAAATCAAAACTGGCATGGGAAAGGGTAAGCACGTTGTTGTCGCTGGTTGTGTGCCGCAAGGTGCACCGAAAGCAGATTATTTGCGCGGACTTTCGGTAATTGGCGTACAGCAAATCGATCGTGTTGTCGAAGTGGTGGAGGAGACTTTGAAGGGACATAGCGTACGTCTGCTGCAGAATAAGAAGGAGAACGGACGTCGTGTTGCTGGTGCCAAGTTAGCACTACCTAAAGTGCGTAAAAATCCGCTAATCGAGATTATACCAATCAACACCGGCTGCCTGAATCAATGCACATATTGCAAGACAAAACATGCACGCGGCGACTTGGCCAGTTATACGCCTGAAGAAATTGTGGACCGTGCACGTCAGGCTTTTGGTGAAGGCTGTCGCGAGATCTGGTTGACATCCGAAGATACTGGTGCCTATGGACGTGACATTGGGACTTCGCTGCCAGCATTGCTATGGTTGCTAGTGGACGTTATACCGGAGCATTGTATGCTACGCATTGGTATGACCAATCCGCCGTATATACTAGAACATCTGGAAGAGATTGCTAAAGTACTAAATCATCCGCGTGTCTATGCATTTTTGCATGTACCCGTACAAAGTGGCAGCGACTCGGTGCTGGGCGAGATGAAACGTGAATATTGTCGCAGAGATTTCGAGCATGTGGTTGACTTTCTACGTGCACATGCGCCGGGCGTTTCAATTGCTACAGACATTATTTGTGGCTTTCCAACGGAAACCGAGCAGGATTTCGAGGAGACAATGACGCTGTGCGCCAAGTATCAATTTCCAAGTCTTTTCATCAATCAATTTTTTCCGCGACCTGGTACACCGGCTGCTAAAATGGAACGCATACCCGGAAACTTGGTAAAAAAGCGTACTAAGCGTTTAACAGATCTGTTCTACAGCTATGAACCCTACGAAGGACGTGTGGGACAAGTGTACACGGCGCTGGTAACGGAAATCTCGCACGACAAGCAGCATTATGTGGCGCATAACAAAAACTACGAACAGATATTATTGCCAATGCGTGATAAACTTCTGGGTACAGAGTTGCGTGTGCGCATCACCGGCACAACAAAATTTAGCATGAATGCAGAAATCTTAGACGATGAACATGAATGGGCACTCTGTAAACCAACTGAAGCGCAGGTATGCACGACTAGTAGCCGCAAAGAGATACTATTTAACAGATATTTGGGTGTTGCTTTAATTGTCGGAACTATTGCGTTCCTGGTGCAATTGCTCATTCGATTTTTGTAGTAAATAAAAAGGTGGCTATACACAAAATTTCTGCTTATAGTTTTATTTTACCAACATTTAAAAATGCGGTTTAAGTAACTTCTTACTTAGCCTAGTATGTACTATTTTTAAACATGCATAGTATAATCCAAAGTTTCTGCATCAATAGTTCTCAGAAGGCTCTGTACCAAAGTAGCGATCGCCGAAATTACCAATGCCAGGTATTACATAGAATTTATTGTTAATCTGCGGATCAACGGCCGAAGTAACAATTTTAATCTATAAAAAATTGAGCATTAGCGAAATTATCAACAATAGAGTTCTATCCAACCCACCTTTGGAAAGGCATATGCTATTGAGTGCACGCCTATTTCGGCCATTAAGAGCGATGCTAGAATGATACTCTCCTCGGGCACATCGTGATCGAGTAGTACGCGTATTGCCATCATAGCCGCAGCGCCGGTGGCCACAGTTGCGTCCATTAGTATCACTTTATAATCTTTAATGTCTTTTGGTAGTCTCAAATAGTAAAGTTCTGGTTCACCGGTTATTTGGTTAGTCTGAATGAGAATTTTACCAATACGTATATCTTTACAGACGTCACACACAGCCTGTTCCATAGTTTCGCCAGCACGTAAAATCGAAACACCACAAATTTTTTTCGAAGCCATGCGTTTGCCTTCATAAAGCACTCCCTGTGGTGTCTCCACAGCAACTATACTAAAGGGAAATAAGCTAAGCGCGTACTCAATAACAAGCCGTATAAGTCTTTTCGAATAAAAGATAAACTCATCGCGCGATGTGTTCTTGCAACGTATAAATGTGTGCAGACCCTTAATTTGTGGCGTTGGATGTAGCAAATGCAATGATTCCGGCATAGGTTGGTCTTTATAGGAGTTTACAAGCGTTTCGCGCAGTTTGAAACCACGCAGTTGTAACTGTGTGTGTACATGTTGTACAATAAGATGAATGGCAACCTTGTTTTCTCCGCCACGGGGGACTATAATATCCGCATGTACCATGGTAGGCGCTATATAACTGGCATACGAAGGTTTCACCATATTTAAGTACTGCTTTAACACGCCTTTCAGATCACGGCCACGTTGTGAGATATCACGTTTGAGACGTCGAGCCAAACGAATGTCCGGATCGGTATCCACGAATATTTTCATATCGAGCAATTTAAGAATTTCTGTACTGTGAAATGTCAAAATTCCCTCGAATATGATAACATTAGCGCCGTACATTGTTTTCGTTTGCGCCTCGCGAGAATGTGTCATAAAATTATAGACTGGAACATCAACTTTACGACCTTCTTTTAATTTTTTAAGAACATCAACAAGTAGATCAATGTCGAATGCATCCGGATGATCAAAGTTGTATTCATTAATTAAAGCTTGTTCATGTTGCTTCTCATTTAGAATCTAAAATAAAAGAACAAAAATAAAAAAAATTAATTTTAAATGCGTTAAGATCAAATAGTTTATTAAAAAATTATAAGGTATGCCGAGAGTAGCGAGTAAGCCTGTGAGAATTAGTATTTCTTATTGTCACTGGTTGCTTAATTTTCGTTTTTGAATGTTGAAAAACAGCAACCTTGTCAATCGGTTGAAATTACATACGTCGCATTCTAAATGGATTGAAAATGAGCTTACTCGGGTTAGAACTGTTAGCACTAAATCCATTTTGTCAATGCATATGTGCAACAATGAGATTTTGTCATTTTGACTATCTCTCCAGAAATATAGAAAAAATGTGGTTACAACAGTGCGAAAATAATATCGAAAAGATACCGCTCTTCAAACACAATAGCTGGTCAAGAAAGCATACAAATCCATACTCCCTCTTATTACCAACATAAGCTGAACTGTTATTGAAGTCTCATCAATTTACCTTGTAGAAACAATCCATGGAGAGTAATGTAACCCAAGGAACATCTAGACTTTCAATAATCTTTTGTGCAACGGTAGTTTTTCCCGATGCGCTGCCACCACATATACCTGTAATATTAAATTCAATAACCACAAAAACAATATTGGACAATTGCATAAAGAATACTAAAACATTACCTATAACAAATGGCTCCACCTGTATACCGGCACAG
Organism: Leucophenga montana; assembly: GCA_035044765.1. Lineage (NCBI taxonomy): Eukaryota > Metazoa > Arthropoda > Insecta > Diptera > Drosophilidae > Leucophenga > Leucophenga montana. The sequence goes on along the minus strand of JAWNNQ010000579.1, from coordinate 123,921 downwards.
TTATACCAAGGTGGCCTTCCGGCAGTGTATATTGTGCGATTGTTGGCGCGAATTATGCATTCGGACGGATTGGCTGTGGTCGTCTGATTATTAACTGATGTTGTGCGTTGCCTGCGCCCCGAGCGACGCATAGGTGAGTCCAGCGATGTACGTTGTGGCACTGTCGTCGGTGACGCGGGACAACACGTCAACTCGCTAACATCTGCATATGGATCGATGTACAGCTGTTCAGTAGGATCCGACCGATCATCGCTGAAAGAGTGTCAATAAACGTGTGCAAAAAATATAAACAAATTTTCATTCAATAAAATGCAATTGCTAAACAATGGAAATAAGCATGGAAAGAGAGTGAGACGAACGAAGACAGCGAGTCAATAAATTTCTTACTAATCGAAAATGATACGAACCGAGAGAGACACGAGACAATATTAACACACTGACCCACTTCATGCCGATTTATGTATATACAAATTAAAATGGCTTATCAAAGATACAGAAAAGCGTGGTACACATTTATAGTAATTAGCTAATTTACAATTTTAAAATATATGTACATACATATATAAAACAAAATATTAACATGACTGGTCACTTTTAACCATTTAGAAGCGTTCATTGGCCTTAACCGGCCGCAACACAGACAAAGTCCTACATAGCGTGGCGGCGTGGGTTGCACAAATTAAACGAACGCATTGGTTATACAAATATGCACATTTTTTTGAACGCCATTACTTTGACAATTTATTTATAGAAAATTTCATGTTTTTTGCAAGCAATTTCAATTGTTGCGCATAACGCAGTCTGACACACAAGCACTAACACAGCAACAGCAGACAGCTATGTATGTATACTATACAAGTATAGATGTATCTCACAAAGCGTATGGGAAGCGCTTCCAGACAACACAGCAAAAGTTTACATTGAACAATTATTAATTGAAAGCGCTAATTAAATATTTCGATAACTGCGCTTTTCGTATATCGTCAAACATACACCACAATACATAATAAAGTTTTGTTTTATATGCAAATGTTAAATTGAATTTTGATTAAATTACATGTGACCGCCGTCATCATCGACGCCGTTGTGATTTGCATGCGTCGTAGTAGTTTTCGTCTTGGCAGTTTGAGGAGGTAGATTGGAGTTGCTTGTTATTGGTGGTCCATTACTATTTATAAATGCACTGCTGCTGTTGCCGCCGTAGTATTTAACGCCGTTGCTGCTATTATTCACTTTTTTGCTGCACAGGAATGTGATGCTGCTGCTCATGTTGCGATGTTTCTTATATGTAAATGTATCGCACTGATAAATTTATCTGAGCCGGAGCTAAGGTTTGTTGCTTTCGTTGCTGCTTCTGGATTGCGAATACACTTTCGACAACGACTACGTCCGCTCTCTGTTCTCGCTATGTGCGTGTGTTTGACTGAATGTGTGCGTGTATGTGTGTAATTATTATTTCTCGTTTTTACAGTCTTTCTACGTTCTTTCTCTACTACACTGCTACTGATGTCTTTCACTTATTTTCCGGCAAACGTCTAGTATTGAAAACAACCAATCGCAGTGTGCATATTAGAGGTAGATTGCCTTGTTGTGCATGTGTTTATGTACAAATACTTACATACATACATATATATTGATGTGTGTATATGTATCTATACAATATGTTATGTATTAAGTACGCTAATTACTGATGATGAATGAGTTATTTTGCGGATTTATTTTGTTTATGCTTGTTCGCATGTATCACTGTATTATATTTTAGTTTTACCTGTCAGAGCTAGCCGAACTTGAAGGATTATAAAATTTTATCTGTTTTACCTGCACCGCTGACATTGCTTTTACTTTACTAACCCAACAGAACAGCTGAGCGAAGGCAGGTCGGCAGCAACACGAGGTGCCTAGTGATGTGCAAAGTTGTTTAAAAAAAATTTACGGCGAAGGCAAAAAACAAAAAAATAAAAGTTTTTATAATAAAAAAATCTTGTAATTAATAATTCGCAATTTAAGAGCCATTAGCTATTTATCAGAGCCTTGGCGAGTAAACGTCTAAAAACATTAGCAAGAACGATGGTTAAGACAGATTAAAGTAGCTATGAATTATATTTTTATATACATTTAAAAATTGAGTGCACTTATACCAGGGGCGGATCCAGAACACTCTATTAAGGTGGCGTTCTCCTAGCCTTTATTCACCAATGTTTATATCTCACAATAACGAGAGTTTTTTTTTATACGTCATGTCGGGTATGATATGACGCTGAAAATACGCTAAATCGGATGAACCAATTATAAAACAATTATTATTTTACATATAATTGTATTAACTAAACATGATGCACGGTTAGAAAAAGTTTCCATACCAAATTTCAGCCCATATTTTAAATTTTGATATTTGTCTTGCATATTTTCGTTTTGTCTTGCTTATCACTAATATATATGTATACTTTCTAGGTTCTCTCATTCTTTCTTTAAGTCGTTGAAAACATTGTGATAAAGTTTTACTAATATTAGGAAATACCTTGTGTAAAATGGTATAGAAAAAAGGAAGAACCAAACATCAAACTTTTAAAGTAAACAATAAAGAGTTACAATCGAGCTGATCTAATATACAACACCCTTTATAGTCCCTTTTTCGAAGTATGGCTTTATTAGTCCTCCTACAAACTATATTACAAAGAGGGCTAAACAATTTTTGAGGCAAATCATGGCATATTAAGCCTATTCACAATGTTCTCAAAAAAGAGTCTCTCAAAACTGGTTAAATATGCCAATATGATATATATTGGCATATTTAAAGAGTTTTGAGAGACTCCTTTTTTCGTCTTAAAGTATGAAAATTTTAACTTTGGTAGTATTGGAATAGTACTTATGCAGTGTTCAGACGTTCATATATATGTGACACATTTCAGAAATGTATTCTTTTAAACACTCAAAATGGGACATAGAACAAAGTAAACTGTCGTGGAGGGACTTTGTTTCCGCTCTATGATCCGAGATGACGAGATTTTTAGAGTTTCGAAAATATTTGACGCACATATATGTCATAATCTATGCAATGTTTGCTTCTCTGGCCTGTTTACAACATATTGATCAGCTGGTGTAACATGGAATTTATTTTATATAATTTATTTGTATTATATATCTACATACTACTTTTGAACGCGCATACTTTATTTTTTACAACATTTTATTTAGCTTCACTTCAAATATTTGTTTGCAACTGTCGCAAATAAACTTTATTTTTATCAGCTTGCAGTGTTACCGTACTGCCACCGCACAACAATTAATGAGACCTTGGCAACTCTTGTGCCAGAGTGAAAGAAGTGCTGCTGCTTGCTGCGCTGCTTTATTTGTTTTATTAAGGTTTTGCATAAAAATAAAAATTTAAGAATATGGATTATTTTTAGTGCAAGTGAAAACGATTGTGTATTAATTTTGAAATGGCCTACATAAATGTGGCCGATTGGTCACCAGATCAAGTTACCGATTGGCTTAAAGGCAAGTGCTACAACAAATACAAATGCAACTATGTACATAAAATACATAAATGAAAAAAGCAACAACTTTAATATTTGCGCACACAAAGAAAAAAAAAACATTTGCATCGTCGACTACTATATAATAAAATAATGACCCAATTAAAGAATACTACACTGCATTACATCCAATATTCCAAACATATATATGTAGATATGTACATATATATGTATGTACAAATCAAACTGTGGCTGAACAGCCTTGAAAATTTTGATTGTAAATCCGTTTGCAACTACTTATAATTTAAATTGGTTGCATCTCGGGTGGGTTATTTCCGTTGTATTTTTAATTAAATTACCATAAGCAGTCTTTGTGTGCAGAATATTAAAAGCAGCTACATATGTACATACGTACGACAGGCTCAATTGACCCTTTCATATTTGTACGCCCACACAGGTCTCGATGAAGCTATGTATGGATACTTGAACTCTTTTACGAACAATGAGGTGGGCGGCAAGGAACTTCTGAATATACGCCCATACGAATTGGAACAGCTGGGCATGAGATGCATAGGTCATCAAGAAATCGTACTGGAAGCTGTAGAAAATCTGCGCAATTTTGTAAATATATATTTGTTAAATCTATTTTTTTTTTGTTGCATATATTTTAAAATTTCTCTTTTACAGCATTATCATCTTAAAAATGATAATTTGCAATTCATGGCACTGCATGTCGCGACTACCGCACACAATTTACATCGGCATTTGGCGCAAAATCATGCGGACGCCACTAAAATCGAGACGGGCTCTCTGCACGATATAACGCGTACCATTGCTACTATAAAGCCGCTTATAAGTTGGCTAGAGCGCGCACCATTTCGCAAGCAGGATCAGTATAGAGAAATCTGTCGGAATATGTTGCGTTTGGGCTTAGAGTTGGCAACTATAGCACAGCGTGATCGTTTTGTGGAGCAGCCCGTTGCACAGATTAGAACTACAGCGGAGAAATTGGAGCGACTTGCCAATTATATTATACAGGATATATCAGATCCAATGGTGCTGCAACCAGCATCACTCAATTTGGTAACGCTAAAAAAACGTGAATCTGAGCTTGGCTTTAACATAGAATCAAGCTACAATGGCACACATCGTGTGACCGATATTAAGTACAATTCGCCCGCGCATAACTCTGGCAAAATTGAGGACGGCGATGAGATTGTACAAATTAATTACCAAACGGTAGTCGGTTGGCAACACAAAAGTGTGCTAGTACAATTGCGTGAAGCGCTGCCGGATGTTGTATTGACAGTGAAAAAGCGGCCAAAACATACAAAAATGTATGGCCAAATTTATATGCAACCTTATCGTTTGCCAAGCAAGAAACGCTCAATGGCCAGCAATCGCTGGGCAGATAATATGTCAAGCCCACGTGCTGCTTTTCTTAATATAGGTCCAGATTGCAGTAAATTTACTCTGCCGGAAAGTGTTAAGATCGATGAAAAGACAGTTGCGGCGGGTTCATCGGATACAGACTCAAGTTGTAGTGATATTCTTACACCTACAGACACTAAATCGCCGTCAAAGGAGATACGTTTGTACTATCCGAAGCCACGTGCTATGCTGCAACGCCGTAATACAATATGCGGAGATGAGATTCTAAGTCTGAAACATCCAGATCGTGAAATACCTTCATGGCATGATCGCAAACCAGGTGGCGCCGTATGTGATCCCGGATCGCCTAGTTTAAGGGATAAATCAGTATCATTTGGATTTGGTTTGGAGATTGCACCACGACCCACCACCTGTATAGGACTCTCTGGCAATGGTGGTGCAAGCAAATTTGCAACGGTGACTGGCGATAAAAAGAGTTTATTTCATGAAGCCAAAAAAATGCAGCGGCTAGATAATACTGCTGATTCGCAACAAGATCTGGAGATCGAACTGGAAGACAAGTACAAACCTGGTGTAAGTAAAGTTGTTAGATTTGATGCGAGTATGAAAGTTGAGAATTATACGAATAAGAATGAGAAATACACGTGCAATGTAGAAAATACAATACTGGAAACATTCGAGCCTATACCCTTTGCCGATGAGGGCGATGAGGATGCTCTTGAAATGCTTAGAAGCTGTAATACAGAGAAACGACAAGAACTTGCTGAAGCGATTGATCTGGTAACTAAAGCTAGCGAAACAACGCTTGTGGAAGCAATAAATCATCCCTTGCTACAGAGTCGTCGTGGGCGCTTAGATAAGAGTCATAGTACTCCAGCTTATGATAATTCTGGAGAAGAATCAAGTACTCCACCGGCAATTGAGCCGCGAAAAGAGTTTCTATTGGTGACACCACCAATACCTCCGCCTAGACCGCGTAAGCAAAAAGATATTACTCCTCCTGCTGTACCACCCCCTCCGCCAAAACCAGCAAATTTGCAATCCGCTCAATCTACAGTCCAAAAAGTAATTGCTAGCGAATCAACAACCAATATCCAAACTGAAGTAAATGAATTGCACACACCAACAAAGTCACGAACACTGACGTTGAAGAAAAAGAACAGTCTTATGGCTAAACGCCGCAACATCAACCTGAAAATTCTTGGCACTGGTGACATACAAGGTCACTTGTATAGGCGCAAAAAGGATCATCGAGGTGTTACATACTGGGCGCGTGTATATTTTGTAATGCTGGACACTATTCTCTATGGATTTCGCACGAAACAATCAAACAACGCTAGTTGTGTGATATTCTTGCCTGGATTCACTGTTTCTCTAGCAAAAGAAGTGCACTCAAAACCATACGCTTTCAAAGTGTATCACACTGCAAAGACATTTTATTTCGCAGCAGAATCACAGGATGCTCTTAATCAATGGGTCGAATTTCTGCGACAGTCATCATTACAGATTGCTAGCCCAAGCACAGGCACCGTTGTTGGTGGTGCAGTTGAAGTCAACATTAAGGAACTATTTTCAGAGAACGATAGCTCAGAAGAAGAAAACAATGCGGTTGTTATGAAAAACCTGTGTACACCATCTCCTCAAGGTTCTAAAGACATCAATTCATCGTTTTTGTCGCAAACAAAATCAGGCGGAACGCCTACGAGTAGCTCAGGCAAACAGGATCGCAGTTATTTGGGTTCACTACGAAAACTCACTATGGGTACATTTAAAAGTAATTCAGCTAAGGCATCTAGTGATATTCCTGTACCAACTGAGCAGTATCGCAGTTATCGCAAGGTGCCTGGCGGTAGTTTTGGTATACAAATCGGCGCAAATACGCCAGGTTACCATGACCCATCAATGCCGCCGTCGATTCCACAGCTGGGCAACGAACCAGTTTTGAATATTGCGTTACAGCGTAAATTGTCACGCTCATCCAGCCGAAGTTCGGTTGTCAGCAATAGTGAATCATCCGCGTCGTTGGTGCTAGGACCGCCTGCATCACCTGCACCAACAATAACTACAATTCAACAGCAGCAGACGCAGCAACCAACAAACATTGTAGAAAGTCCAAGCAAAAGCATAAAAAAAGTGTCGCACAGTTTTATGCACGCCTCTATACCGAATTTAGTTGAATTTGATTTTCAAATATCAAGAACCCTCGATTATTCCCTGCCTAAGTTGAATGCCGCCTCGGCGTTGGATTCAGTACATCATCATAATACGCAGGGCTTTGTAACACTAAAAGATCTAATGCTACGCAAACAGGAGGAGGAGGCACAAGAAATGTATAATAATCGTGTACTGCTCGGCATAGAGCGGAAACACAAGCGCTCTGAATCAATGGCTAGCAAACAAAGTGAGCAAGTCTTACATGCTGCACCAGGTGGCGAAAAACCAACAAAAACACAGAGCCGCAGTTTGCCAAAAACGCCAGACTATGAAATAAGTTTCAAACCTGACGATGAGGACATAAAACGTACACGCACTAAGGAAGGGCTAAAACTGCGTGATTTTGGCTACGAACTCATTTCCGGGGACGAGCCCGTTAGCACTGTTGGTGCGCGACACAATTCGTACAATTCCAATAGCAGCGGAGAGCACCACCACAGACATGAGTACCTACATCAATCGGGATCACTAGCGGGTGGTAGTAAAACTCGACAATTTCTCAAAACACAACAATTCTCAAACATTTTACCATCAAAAAACTCCAAGAAGCACAGTGTTAATGTGTCATTTTCCCCGGAGTCCAGCGGCAGTATGAAAAAGAAAAGCAAAAACGCAAGTGAACGTATATTTCAATTCCATAAACTCTCGTCATCCAGCAGCAATGCAGCGGCATCATCTGCAAATGCTGCGACAGCCATGACAACTATGACCTTGCCACTGAATAAGAAGTCAAAATCTAATCAAGGCTTGGAGCGAATGAGCAGCAGCAATATACGTAAGAGTCAAACTTACAATCATGATCTGAAAGAAAAGGCTGGTGGAAAATACGATGCACAACGCAAGAATTCAGCACCAATGCCAATATTTGCTATGTTGTCTTCGTTATCGACAGCGTCGACCTCGTCAACAAGCGTAGCGCATTCAAGCGGGCATAGCTTCAGTGGTAAGCCGTCTAAAGAGAAACGTATACTTGGCTCGCCGCTATTGCATCGCACGCTATTTGGATACAATCAGCATACCACGCCAATACCATCTACACCTCCAACTGCTGCTGATTTCGATTGTGATAATGAGATTTTCACGCAGGTGATATTTCCAAGGCAACCTCGTCACCACCAGCCACCAATAGTCACAACAAAACCCAACATTTGCACGCAGGATACGTTGCAGCCGCCACTACCACCGGCGCCACCACCTCCTACTGCTGTGACTACTACAAATGAGGTCGCTGCAGCTGCAATTCCAACAGCAACGACGCCCAAAGTGCAGAACACGAATTCGGTTGATTCGAAAGCTGCAACACCCGACTATCCCAATATGGAGTGCCCACCAGTATTTGAAGCCGAGATTTACTCTTTAGCAGAACCGAACGCCAGCTTGACGCTATTGATGCGACGTAACAACAGCAACGCTGAGGAGGAGAAATAAATCGATTGACAATGTCAACGCTTTAACCACAAAAAAATATAATATGTACACCTAGATGCATACCACCACTCATACATACATAAATAATATTTGTTAAACATTTGTCTTCCTTTCAACTTGTCGGTTTATCCGAATTCTATCTGAAACATGTATTTAAAATCTTTCGCTTTTCACAACTTTACATTTCGCCTTCGAAAGATTAACCAAGTTAATCAAGCTTATTTGTTTTACTTAGAATTTGTAGCAAACATATAAATATATATATATAATATAATAAAATGAATGTATATAACCACATAAAAGATATCAATTTTACCATATTTCTGAGAAAATCAATTTCAAATCTGTTTATTAAGCTTCCCGACTTCCATTCCAAGATTTTAAATGACTTACAAAATGTTAACAATAGTTTACGCACGCATTAAGCCAGTTTGCTTATGTGTTCCTCCACCTCCTGCTTGCTAAACATGTAGAATTCCTTTTCAACCGTCATAGTCATTACTTCAACATTTGTTGAACTTAGTTTCTCTTCCATAACCTCCTTGAGTGTGGATAAAGATAAATCGATGGCATCGTTCAATGACATTTGAGGGGTAAAGTTCTCCTGAAGATTTTGTTGTGCACCCTCACTACCCGAACCGATTGCTTTAGCGCTGTAGCGTATGTAAGTTCCGGATGGATCCATGTGCCACAGTTGCGGTTTACCCTCATCAACTCCGGCAAACAGTATGGCCACGCCGAAGGGACGACTCATAGCACTGCCGCCGTCACCATCGCTATCTCCAAACTGTATGGCCAATGTGGACACAGCCTGTGCACAGGACTCAATAGTCATGCGTTCGTTGTAGACAAACCAATGATTTTGGCATTCTACGCGTGCACGCTCGATCAGTGTACGTGCGTCGGCCATTAGACCGGATGTGGCGCAACCAATGTGCTTATCGACTTCAACAATTTTCTCCACGGTGGTTGGCTCCATCAATGCCGAGGTAATGCGCTTCTCAACAGCGAGCACAACACCTGCAGCACGGAATTTAATAGCATTATTTTTTTTATATTAATATTAGTACGCGCAACTACTCACCTTCCTGTGTGCAAATCCCTATGGCCGTTGAACCCAACTTGATGGCTTCAATGGCATACTCCACCTGAAAGAGACGTCCCTCCGGCGAGAATGTGTTGACACCGCGATCATACTCAGAGCGTGTGAGAAACATCTGCAAATATATTTCGATATCGCAATTATTGAAAACATTCGCTGGAGAACAATGAACTTACTGTTAATAGTTTTTAAACTAATTTTAAGAAACCACGCAAATATAATTACTGAAAACGCTCGCTTTTCGCTTTCCGGCGGCTGAAATGACAAACAACTTTTGCTATGAAGTGTGATCGAACTTGAAAAGTAGATAAAATTCGATGAAGTAGAGAAGGCATAAAAAATACCAAACTAGTTAAAAAACAACACAAATTTACCGTTACAAAAATATTTTAAACTACGGTGAAAAAGTTTAAAAGGAGGTTGTATTCTAAATTCATAGAAATGGAAATAAATTTTTTTATTTATTTAATTATTTATTGCTTGTAATTTGATACAACATTACAATATTTTGTGTAACCAAATTTTTAATTCCAAAGCAAGTTTTTCTAGCCCTACTTATATTCGAAAACAATCATATATTATTTCTTCGTCACGAAATGAAAATCATGATATAAACAAAAATTTTCAGAAATTTAGATCGAATACAATAATTACTCAAAGACTGCATTGTCATTTGTGGCCTGAGTCAGAGTGATGGTATTGTTCTTTAATTTGAATTTAAATCAATATTGAGTAGTGGAATGAATGAGTGTTGATGAGTTGCGACTAAAGTTGCGTAGTACTAGTACTAGTCGATCTAACCACGTCCGTCTGTCTGCGTGATTGTGTGCGCCCTGTTCCATCAATCTTGGTTTGAAACTCGGTTTGGAGACTTTTTAATAAATTACTAGATGGTCCCCGCGACGTTGTACGCGGCCCTCCTCTTTCCCCTGCCACTCCTTCCCACTGACACTCCTTCCACCTTACCAACCTTCCACATGCTCCTTTACTCTACCACCAATTCTATTAAAATTAGAAAAATCTAACAAAAATTTTCTATTCATCCAATCGCCACGAATTTTCACAGGATCACCCACGGAACTATTTTAAATATTGCCACATAATTTGATCAAAATCGGTTGAGCGGTTTCGATGTCTATAGGGAACATATATACTTACTTACATTTTTATATATATCCTACTAATATAAATTAGAAAGTTTATATGGATGTATGAATGAAATATTGGTTGACAATAGCTGGGTTGTCCCATATTCTCGTCTTCTCTCTAAAATTTTTAATTGTCCTATAAATGTAGAGTTCTGCAATACGGTACAGGCTATAAAATATATTTGTAAATATATACATAAAGGCAGTGACCAGGCTATTTTCAACTTACAATAGCAAGGGAACGTAAATATTGACCAGAGAGATGAGGTGCAGACATTTCGAGCCGGACGATATGTTAGTAGTAACGAAGCAGCGTGGCGGATCTTGGGTCAACCTCTGCATGAGACACACCCAAAAGTCACCCATATTGCTGTACATCTGCACAATGGCGAGCTTATTTACTTCACGAAAACAATTTTAGAGAGAGAATGGCCGCACCGCCGAGGACGACACTTACTGCATTTTTTAAAAACTGCTAGAAATTGGTGAAGGCCGTCTCCAAACCTACCAAGAAGGTATAGTTCTTTTCACGCACCAATTTTGTCATGTTGTCGAGTCGGAAGACGAGCTTATTGCTCCAGTTTTCCCAAATCTGCAACATAATATTCAAGACGAAAATTGGTTGTGTGAAAGAACCATACTGGCACCAAAAAATGAGATTGTTACGAAAATAAATAAAAAAAATCTTGGACGAACTAACTAGCAAAATATCAGTGTATAACTCCATCGACACAGTCATGTCATCCGATGACACTACGAGCTATCGCGTGGAGTTCCTAAACTCTTTGGAGTTATCCGGGGTGCCATCTCATAGGTTGGAATTAAAGGTAGGTATACCCGTTTTGTTAATGCGCAACTTGAACACGCCAAGAATATGCAACGGTACTCGATTTGCCAATCACCGAACTAGGAAGGAATATTGTGAAGGCCACAATCTTATCTGGCGAAGCCAATGGAGACAATGTGCTTATACCACGCAACCCAATCATACCTAGTAACTTACCATTTAATTTTAAGCGCCTTCAGCTCCCATTACAAGTTGAATTTTCAATGACTGTCAACAAATCACAGGGTCAAACCTTAAAGGTAGCAGGAATGCATTTGGGCATGCCATGTTAGTCCCACGGTCAGCTCTACGTAGCTTGCTCACGCGTTTCTACATCGCAAAATCTCCATGTTTACGCAGAGCAAAGAAAAAACCATTTAACGTAGTTTATAGAAGTGTATTGCAGTAACTACCTATTTAATTATATACAACCTTTGAATAAATATTAGGAATCATCATCAAAAATCATCAGTTTCAATTAACATACATTACACTTAGAACAAGGGCCTCCATTGGATTCGAGAATGGTTTAGATTCACAAAAAAAAAAAAAAAAAAAGGTTCACAATTCGATCCACTGGAAAATGATAATTTCTGGGATCAGCGATGCGGGCCGGGACAGCTAGTAGAAGATAAATTTTAAATACATATAATAGTAATAAAATTTAAAAAAATCAACTCATGATCATTGACCTCTTTAGCTCATGACCAGCTGGTGCGCCATCTAGTGTTGAGTTGAACAACATCTAGTTCGCACGCTAGCGCTTAAGTGAAATTGTGGTCCTCCAACCTTTCACATACATACATGCATACATACATACATACATATATAGATTTTAGATTTATATTAATATTGGTGTCCCGCTCCTATTGCTCTTAGCGTGGTGATATATAGCCTATAGCCTTCCTCGATAAATGGGCTATCTAACACTGAAAGCGCGTTCAAGCATACAAACAAACAAACAAACTCTTCAGCTTTATAATATTAGTATAGATAAGCAAAATACGTATCAAAATGCCCGCTATTTATTCAACAAAAGGTATAGCTCCCATACGAAATGTGAAGAGTATTAAAGCTTCGGTTCCACCAAAGTTACTGTGTTCTCCTGTTTTTATACCCTGTAGCCATAGGGTAAATGGGTATATTATGTTCGTGGAAATGTATGTTACAGGCAGAAGGAGTTGTGGTAGACCCTATAAAGTTTATATATATTCTTGATCAGCATGGGAAGACGAGTCCATATACACATGTCCATCTGTCCGTCCGACCGTCCGTTTCAATTAACAGATTTTGGAGTCTATAAGATATAGAGACTAAAAATTTTGGCATATAGATCCTTATTTTTCTTCCTCAGATTAGTAGTACTAAATGTACTTGCCAACCCCACTTTAAGCGGTATCCCCAAACAAACCTGACCCCATTTTGTAGTTTTGTTTGAACATTTTTGTGGCTCTGTAGTTAATTACGTTAGTTAAACTTTTTTATTGCAGTCAATATCAATTTAAAATTTGATATTGTGGCTTCTTATGGATTTACAGATCACATTAATATTAAGGAACATGTCCCGCCTATTTTTAAAGGTAGCCAACCCTACCAACTACGTTTAGGCTCTTAGGTTTTACAAATAACTTCTTTTTCTTTATAGTGCCTATACAATTTAAAATTTTGTGGGAATGATTTGCAGTTCACACTTTTTCTGTGAAAGTGTGAACTGCACCGGGCCGTCTAAAATTTAAAGAAAAAATTAGGAATCCATCTTCTGGTATAGCTTTTAACGTTACATTTCGACTTTCATAAATTAAAATTCTTTATTTTTAATATTCTCTCTTTTGCTACGAGTAAAGTAGATGATAGGGTACCAAATTGCGAGTCCTGATTAGACGTATAATAAAACTGATGCAAGAAACATTATAAATGAAAAATTGTATGTGTTGGAAATCAGGTCATTTACAAAGATATTGGAATATACATATGTAGCTAAATGTATTCTGTTCATTACATTAAACAGCCAATATATATGTTAATTAGTGTTGTTAATTCATTTTGTCGAATGCATAACCTGAGAATTATATTAAAACTATTCATTATTTATCGTAAGTTAATAATGAGGTCATTAATAGTTAACAAACTCCATTCAAATGTGTAATTCGAACTGAAATTTACAAGCGGCTCGAAATGTAGCTGAAGAAACGCTTATGATTAACTAATCTGTACAATTGCATATTACACACTCACCAAAAAAATAAACTTATTCTGGGTCAAGGTTGTTACCATTAAACCCTTTTACAGATGAAAAGTCAGTCGCTGCAATAACAACAACAAAAACTACAAAAACAGCAGTGTTGGCCGTTACAACAAACAAAAATAGTTAACAAGCTTCAGATTAAGATTTGCATTCGTCTTGTGAATGTTGATTTGGTAGCATACTACAGAAAATATATTGCGTCCCATTCAGTTCCAGCGTGCGTTCATTCAACGAAGGTCATTGGCCGCCTCTCAACAAAAACAATACATGTAGATACATCTACTATGTATCTAAGTAGGTACATACGATACATACTTGCTGTTAGTTTAAAGAACTCTTTACACTTTATACATGTTATTTCAATATACCAATGATTGAGTAGTAGCCTTCATATTGATGAGCTGAGCTATCAACGCAATTGCAAATTTATATACGCTTGCATCCATTGAAGTATCTTGCGACCTGCCACAAATCAAATTGCATTGCATGGCGCTATCTCTTTCATATTTGAAATTTGTTAATAACTATTTCATATGCGTGTGTGTGTATGTGTGTGTGTGTGTGTGTGTGTATGTGCGTGTTTAATTACGTTTTGCCTGCTTTGAAAGCGAAAATGAATGATTATGAAATAGAATAGCCAAGTAAATATAGTTAGTTAGTAAGTTAAGTTAATGTTGCTTGGCTCGCCTCTGCTCTGCTCTGCTCTGGCTTGGCTTGCACTACACCACTCTTTCAGTTCCGCATGCGGCGGTAACTAGCAAAGTGAAGTGAAGTGAAGTGGCAGCGTTGCGAAAATAGACATAGACATGCACAGTTAGCTATGTACCTGACTAAGTAGATACAGTATATACTTACAAATATACACTATCTTTTGCAGAAATGTACATGCATATCTTTATATGCATACTCTGATTCAAAAGTATCGAGAAAGTTTTAAAATTATTTATCGTAATTCATTTCTAGTTTTTTCGTAAAAACAGCCATAAATTTTATATTAAAACAACTAAGAACGTTACAGTCGATATTGCCCGACAGTCACATACTCGTAGATACACTGTACCAATAAAAAAAAAAAAAAAACAAGAAAGAAGAAAGAAGAAAGAAGGCTGCAGTCGAGTGTGCTCGACTTCGAGATATCTTGTACCTTGTTTAAGGTTTCTTATATAAATCATAGATTACATTACCCCTGTTCAATTAATACTAGTTATTTGAAGAGTCTAAATATCCAAAACTGTCTCTATATCTTATAGTTTCCGAAATCTGTTCGTTCAAACAGACAATCGGACGGACGGACATGTTTATGTCCAGACGCCTTCCATTGCTGATCAAGTAGATAAATTCTTTATAGAGTCATGTTACATACATTTGCACAAATGGCGTTTACTTCGGTGGAACCGAAGCTCTTATACCACCATTCACACGAAATTGTAAATCGTATAGCAACTATGTATTTAGCCCAGTCGAAGAAAAACATTGTTTTAGGGCAATGGCTTTGTATGGGGTGTAGCCCTAATATTGGTGTGAGACACAATCGATATTTATGTAAAGTATCCTTCCATAGTAGGTATGGAAAGTATGAAATAGTAGTAGCATTTTTCCATTTTAAACTTGATTTATAGATCTGTAGACAGTATCTATAGATCTATAGACAGTAAAGTTGCAGACAGTCACAGCTATCGTATATCGAGGCGCATTCTATCTGCCGCGTCTCGTTCTGCTTGTTACATACAATTGCACAAATTTAGTATACCCTTAGTTCTCCAGGCAGGGTACAACAAACTTGATTTGTCCAACCATATTATACTCTGCACAGCGCCAAGCAGTATGTTGGTTAAAAATTAGTGAAAGCTGGGGTTATAATTAATTTTTCTTTTTGTTTGAGAATTGGCATACCTACATAGATGTGTATGTATATCGGTGCACACAGTGGCTGTAAGCAGATTATGTTTTGTGTTTGTTGAAATGACAAAATAGTCCGGTCAAATTAGACATAAAAATAGTGGTCAAATAATAAAAATTCCGACAGAGCTAAATTTTGGTGTAGACCCAAAACCCCAAACCATTAGAAATAAAGTGTCAAAAGTCCCCATCGATCCCGTGTGTGCTAAAAAAGTTATTCAACGTCAAAGGTCAAAATTTGAGGTTTTTTTAAATTTTTTTCGAAAACGGTAAGTTTTATCTATAGATTTATTATAGACCTTAAAATTATCTACAAAAATGGTCCTTATACTTTTTTTTTCTAAGTATCACCATTCCTGAGATATCGCGATTCTAAAAGTTGAAGAAGTCACGCTCTACATGATACTCGTATGCACACATTTCCACACCACATGTGAGGTAGTGTACTTTGGATCGTTTTTTAGTGTGGTTTCCCCGATAAGCCTACTCCACGAACTTTCATGACGGAATTTTCAGGGACAATACTCTTTTAACTGCATGATGATTATTGATATTGGCTATTGACTTTAACTGTAGCTCTGATTTCTTTTGATATTTTAATCTGATTCATACTCTTCAAAGTCGACTTCAACAGTCATTATTCGATTCGGATATTCATAAATTGTTCAAATGAAAATGAATCAGCTGTCTCTTCATCAAAATCACTTTAATCTTCGTCTGTTATATTCAATTGGACATTTCAGCAAGACTGGCCTTGGCAATTAGTACACGCTGAAGAACAAAGTAACCCTACTCTTCTGCAGCCACATTTAGCACTACAACCTTTTTTGCAATTGCTAAAAATAGTGTTTAGGAGTTTTTCCGGACCAGGTGGGAGTAAAGTTTAAATCGGTTCCAAAGTATTATCTATTAATTTCGAACCCAAGGCTTCTGGGTTCAGTTGATTGCCTAGCCAAGTGTTGATTAGCAGAAGCCGATGTTGGAGGAAGACAAGATAGTTGTACTTGTTTCTTGTTTCGTGTAATTTTTACAAAAGTTTAATATCTATATTTATCTATACAATCAAATTTTTTTGGAGCTCCATAAACATAAACAGTAAGGAGAAAGCGAATTCCTTTTGTGATTATTGTTTGAGGTGAAGAATCAATTTCTATAAATACTTTTGCGCAATCAATCAAAGGTTTTAAAAAGTATATAATTTTATCAAAGATAATGCCGGAACACGAAGATGTTTTTGTAGTTCGACGACGCTTTAATGTTTTTTTGTCGAGTCACTATAGCCATCAAATACTACCGTCACTCTATGACCAAAATGTCTACATAGATACTGAACTTATTTTTCAAAAATAATGTTGAAGGTTTCTTCTCGATCCCATTTTTACTTGTATTAAGTGCCTGACTATGTATATACGTGGTATATATGTATGTGCATATCATGCAGAACGCGACTCCTTCAACTTTTAGAATCGCGATATCTCAGGAATGGTTGATTCTTAGAAAAAAATCAATAGGACCATTTTTGTAGATAATTTTAAGATCTATAATTCTATAATTGTCTGGGCTACTTTTAGATAAAACTTACCGTTTTCGAAAAAAAATAAAAAAACCTCATATTTTGACTTTGATCCTGAATAACTTTTTTAGCACACATGGAATCGATGGGGGCTTTTGACACTTTATTTGTAATGGTCTGTCGGAATTTTGTTATTTTTTTGTTATTTTTTGACCGGACTAAAATATACATCATTAAGCAGCTCGACGGCTCCATCTAACCATGTTTCACTCAGCGTATAAAACTTAGAGAAAACTAAGACGCGTGGTATAAATTCTCTTTCTGCATTACTAAGAGTTCATCTCAGAATTTTTTAGCTCCCAATATTCTTATTACATATGTACCCTGCATTGCCTGATTTTTAGTTGTCTAGAAAAAATAATATCAATTATTTTTTCAGTACAGATTTAAAGCTATGAATAAGTAGTAATTTATAAAAAACAGATCTTCAAATCTTCCAAATCAATCAATAGCTTATTTTACTTTGAAGTTATTATTATCAAATTTAAAAAAAAATTTTTTTTTAACTTTCAAAAAAACCTTCTTCTTTATTGAATCAGATCTTGTACATCTACGTCTATAGCCAACTTTTTATTAAGTATTAAAGCCATTGTAATTTTTGCTATTAATTGCACTGGTACTTGGCGCTATTTATAATTTTGATGTAGTGCTGCAAATGAATGCAATTGAAATA
This sequence comes from Leucophenga montana, assembly GCA_035044765.1. Lineage (NCBI taxonomy): Eukaryota > Metazoa > Arthropoda > Insecta > Diptera > Drosophilidae > Leucophenga > Leucophenga montana. The sequence continues at coordinate 105,945 of JAWNNQ010000579.1, read as the reverse complement.
CAAAATATTTGTATTCATATTTGCCATAATTTATCAATAATCAATGCTCCATTGCTTCTGTTGTCACGTCACTTAAGTTGTTGAACTGCATAGTCGAAAAAATCTTAACAACCACTGCAGTGGACAATCAAATTCGATGTGAAATGTTAAGTGAGTCACTTCCTTTTCTAACTCTTTTTACATTGGGTCTGTCATTGTTATTGTTAATATCATAGTCAATATCAAAAATGCATTTTTTTTTTTTTTTCGTATTTTCGTTTGTACATAAATCAATTTACATAATCTTTCACTAGCAAACTGAACGCGCAATAACAACTAAATCGTATTGGATTTCAACTGCTCAATGTGAATGTTGTACGACGGCTGAGGTTGTGCTGAAGCTGAGAAAGATTGTATTTAAAATGCCAAAATGAAAAACGGAAGGCTTTGTGGTGATAGCAACGATGTCAATGTTTCGCAGAAGCTAACAGAAGCGAATGAAAGAAAGAAAGATCACAGATTGCATAAAACCATGCAGCAGCGGAATTAACCCTGATTGGCTTAATGTTCCAATATGATGACGCAAATGGAGCTTCAATAAACGTAAAAGTCTTGCGTCTACAAATTCTTCAACTTTAATTTAGCAACTACTATTAGAGTAACAAATAACATGCACAAGAAATTCGTCAATTTGAATCCATTTTGAATCTAGCTTTCTTTTTCGGGAACTGTTACTTCCATTATTTTCAATAAAGAAACACACTGAACTAGTGTACGTTGGAAAGATACTCGAGCAGTATATGTACTGCGGTTTCTTGTACAACGCCTAAAATATCATTTTTATCTGTGGTCAAACAAGAAAGTCTTAAAAGAAAACTGGTTGATACTTTTTTATTTATGTCCTGACCGCACATAGGAAGGCGCACCAGCTGTTGTTAACACCAAGTTTACGGAGGTCGACTCAGGCTTGGTCTTTCTAACTGATGCTCGGTCGTTGTTCCGGGGGGTGATAATCAATTAGCGATTGTTTTTTTTTACGGTGGCGGGAAACTAACACAGCTTACCAATCTTTCATTAAGGGGGTTACCTTTACCTTTTCAGAATGTGCTCACCGCGGAACGAATATTCTGAGGCTACGAAACTAAAGGAAGACCTGTTTGGGCCGTTTACAAAACAAAAGTGAATGGCAAACAAAAACTTTCCCCAGTAATGTGGACTTCTGCAAATGACCCAATCCCAATACTACATTAATGATAGTCATTTTAAATACTCGATTATGGATAAAATTAAAAAAAAAAAACGTTTTAGACAAAAACTTAGTTTTGTGTGTTTTAAAGGAAATTACTATTTATTATTAACAATATTAGTTGAATAAAATATGTGTTTATTAAAGATACAACGTTTTTGAAACGGGCTAAAAAGTGCACAACATGCACAACAACTAACAGACGGACATGGTTAGATTGACTCGCTTGTTACGGTGATGAAGAATATAGTATATACTTTATATAGTATATACTTTATGTGGTTTACGATGCATCCTTTAATGCGTTACAAAGTTTCAGACAAAAAATAGAGTAGCCATATTTATATGCCACACCCTCTCTTTATTATTGGTGGTAGAAAAAAATGTATGCATGCGTACGTACATAGATATCAATACAAAGTTCGAAGCAGGAGACTTTGTTCTTGAAAGTCTCCTACTTCGAACTTTCGATTGATATCTATGTACGTACGCATGCATATATGTATCAAAGCATTGCAAAAATGCATTCGAATAGTCAAACAAGGCATTTACAAACTTCCGTGGCATCGTTTCATCAAAAAAAAAAAATGGTTATGAAGATTTCAAGTTATAACGAGAACAAATGGAAGTAAACAAGTGCGGTATGTTTCAGTATATTCTTTCGCCTATCTCCCTCCCCTCTACCCTCTTCAAACTAACATAACTGTGTATATACATATATAGAATATGATGGTTCGTGTACTAGCCTGTATGAATGACGCAGTTCCTCATGCATGTACATACAAATGTGCACAGAGATAGAGAACTGAAAATAAAGTAACCGAAAGGAACAACAAAATACAGCAGCTATGCGTGTTACGCCATGGTGCAAAAGAGATGGACGAATCAAGCAGTGTCGAATACGAACCGAATCGAACGTATGCTCTGTTTGCTTCGTTCATTCGCATTGTCTATTCATTTGGTTTGATTCTTTGGTCGTATCGAACCAAATAAGCATAACTAAAATATGTTTGAACTTATTTGGTGCGTTTCCAACATTTTTTAAAGAACAAAATGAAAAGAAGAATAAAATTGATTTGTGGCATTTGCCAAGCGAGTGTGTCTTCGCAATAGTCTAGTCTAGTGTATATGTATGTATTATGGTTGGGACGGATGTCGAAATGCGGGTGTGGATGCAGATACGGTTGCATATGTGAATGCGGATGTCTTATTTCAAAATTTGCGGATATGCGTGTGCGAATGTATCTGAGAAGAATCGCACCATGTTTAGAGTAATACATATTGCGAATTTATAGCCAAATTGGCGGGTTAGGTGTTCACGTCGAACTATTTGAAGCAGACGGGTTAGAATTATTACATATATATGTAAAGGGCACCGGAAAAAATAAGATTAGCTGGAAATGTGGCCGGTGCCACGCCACCATATGAGAAAAACAGTAGGGGGATTAGTAGCGCACGCCGGGTACGCTAGTCTATACATTTATAAATTGAAGTCGCCCGCCGTTCATATCTGCATGTTACCTCCAATTTCGGAAACTATTGCGGGGATTTTCAATTGGATTTCACAAATACGAAGGCAGGTTCCCGAGGATGGTTTAGGTATATATACAAGTATATAATAGGCGATACCACGTCCCCTATGTAACAGCAAAACCAAATTCTTTACATCTCAGTAACTATTTGACGCAGTTGGATGAGATTTGGTACATAAGTAAATGACACCGTAAAAAATTAAATAAAAACAAGAGGGGCGTAGCAACACACGTCGGATACGCTAAAAACGGTACGGTATAAATGACTACATTTATAAAGGCCTGTAACTACGGACTGTGCCTGTAATGTTTATAAGAAAAAGTTAAAATTATAAATGATCTTAAACGTCTACAGTTAAACTACGAGTAGATGCATGTGAAGGGTTAAAAGTTTTGTTGTTTCCCGCCAAATAAATCGAGTTTTGAATAGAGTATGCATTTCCAACGCAAATTGGAGTAATCACAGCGCGCAGGCATTGCACGTTGCACATTTGTGATATATAATACTATTTTACTTCCTAGCTATTGTTTCTTTCAAATTTTTACTCTTTATTTTTATATTTTAGTTTGGAGGATAACGAGCAATTGTGGACAATGAACGGTCAGACAGATGGTCTATCAAATTGTCCGACATTTCGGACTTACATGTCCGTCCGTCCATATGCAACAAGCGAAACGAGTCGTTGATATAACAGCAAAGCCAGTTAAGCCACTGTCGATCAACAACAACAACAACGCATACAGCTATCGAACGCATGCAATTATTATAGCTATAGAGTGCCACCCGTCTCGGTACAACACTCCGCGTCTGCGCAACACTCCGTTCGATCGTCGTCGAGGCTGGTGGTGAATGTGCTGTGATTGTGGCATTTTTGGCAGCTGCGGCCGCGGCAGCGGCAGCGGCAACGACGACGTTGGCTTCTTTTCGTGTTGTGTGTGGTGTGTGGTTTGTGTATATAAGCAAAGAAAAATCAAAAATCAAATCAGTACCAACTTGGATCTCGTTATTTGCTAAACAGACTTTTGCGCCTTTCCTCGTCGTCCGAACCGTCAAAACAAAAACAGCTCAACACAATGCGAATGGTAATTGCCAATAGATACAATTTGGATTACTATTGTACATATTATTTAGTATAGTTTAAAGGAAAAGTGTTTTCTGTGCTGTGCTGTGTTCAAGAAAAAGTGAAATTTCCATGCATATTTATATGATCTGGATAAACTGTGATACTCAAATCTACAGTGGCAAATTGCCGAGTACAAAAAAAAAAGAAAAAGAAAAGGATATTAAAATATAGTGCAGTGTTTGCTAAAAGCACTTAAAAGCAGCAAGCAACAATTTGCTCTTCAGTAATTTCTTTACTGCGCTATAATCCTTTGACTCATTGTCCTTTTTCATCTCTTGTAGTTTGTGCTTCCCTGTCTCGCCTTGTGCGTGGCATTGGCCAGCTGTACCGAGCAGCAGGCTGATGATAGCAAGACTATCGAAAAGCGTGGCCTGCATCTTGGCGATCATCATCATCATCATGAGCACATTAAAACAATAACTATTGAAAAGAAGGTGCCTGTACCGTATCATGTTACCAAGCACGTACCGTATACGGTCGAAAAGAAGGTAAGACTCATTATTCTCCAAAACAAAATATGAATAGTAAATTTTAATTGAATGTTTATTTTAAGGTTCCTTATGAAGTCAAGGTTTCAGTACCACAGCCCTACATAGTTGAAAAGAAAGTGCCTGTGCATGTCAAGGAGTATGTCAAAGTGCCAGTACATGTACCCAAACCGTACATTGTCGAAAAGAAGGTAATCTTATAGTTCTATTTAACTAATATTATACTCGAAGTTTACTCGAACTTAAACAAATACTTTAAATCGCTTCGCTTAGGTGCCCTATGAAGTCAAGGTGCCCGTCGACAAGCCATACGAGGTGAAAGTGCACGTGCCACAGCCTTACGAAGTGATCAAGAAAATCCCATATGAGGTCAAAGTACCAGTGCCAGAGCCTTATGAGGTTTGTACACGCAGCAATAATAACTAGTTTGTACTAATATTATACAATTAATTTATATTTTTTGTTTAAAGGTCATCAAGAAAATACCATATGAAGTGAAAATAGAGGTACCGGTGCCAAAACCATATGAGGTTAGTATTAATAACTGATTAAAATTCGAATAAACTAAATGTTCTTTGACACTTTGCAGGTTATCAAGAAGGTTCCATACGAAGTCAAGGTTCCTGTTGAGAAGCCCTATCCCGTTGAAGTGCCCAAACCCTATCCAGTTGAGGTTGAGAAACCATATCCCGTTGTTGTGGAAAAGAAGGTGCCTTATGAAGTTAAAGTGCCCGTTGACAAACCATACAAAGTGGAAGTCGAGAAACCCTATCCAGTGCACGTTAAAGTTCCGGTACCACAGCCTTACACTGTTGAGAAGAAAGTGCATTACACCGTTGAGAAACCAGTGCCCTATGAGGTTAAAGTGCCCATTGAGAAGCACGTTCCAGTCTACTCAGAAGTCAAGGTGCCAATTCACAAGGAAATACCAATTCCGGAAAAATACCATGTGGAGTTCCCAATTTTCCATCATCATGGTCATGATGATCATCACGACCATCACGAGTACCATGGACACCATTAAGAGATCACAGCAAGCAAAAGCAATATCACCAACCAGCACAGAACGCGCAGTACAGGAAGCAACAAAAACAAACAAATCTAAAAGCATACATGTTGAGCTGGACGTTAAGCGGGGGAGGAAAGAACAAAAGGTCGAGCAAGAGAAGGAGGAGAGGAGCAGGATGAAAAGGAGGAGCAGGAGGACAACCATCAAAATGAATTTCTCATTTTGTAATATAAGCCAAATGTGTTATTATTTTAATGATCAAATTGTACCCTATTTGACATTTTGTAGCGCTAAGTTGCAAATATTTAAATAATAAGTTAAAGAAACACTAAACAAAATTCTGCAGTTTAATTAAAAATAGCTAAGCAAAAGTTATGGGGGTATCTCTTTGGTGAAAATAAAACTCAAGAAAGTGTGAATAGGTTATGCATATGTATATAGAGTCTCCATGGCCATGGCAAGCAAGAAAACCTGTTGCACTTTGCAATACGAATTTTTTTTTTTATTTTTTGTATCTTATTGGAATTCTGCATGAGCGCTTGCATACATAATCGCGCACACACACATATATTAGTTTGTTATGCAATTGATTGCATAGACGACTGCGACTGACTAGAGGCACACTTTAGATACAATATTATTGCATCACAAATTAATTACAGGAAAAACACTTAACTTAGACTTCAACTCTCAAATGAAGTGAACACAGCTGGTCGCATTAGGGAAGCACGGGAAACATGGCGAGCTGCTGGCCGGACAAGGCTCATGCTGTCTAGCAGCAACAAGTGGCAATTAATTACTATAACATTTGCAAATATGCATAGGCAGATATCATATGACGACGACGACGACGGCTCTTTGTAAATAGTGCAAATCCAAGAGATTGTTTTGTATCTTTTTACCAAAGTTGGTTTATTGTGACCTAATTGTGGCGTAAAGCGAAACCAAAACAGCCAGAGACGTAGGGTGGTGAATGAATCAAGTGCAATTCGCATAAAACAAAAGTAATAAAGCCGCAGCAACATTTGGCAACATTTTGGCATCGTTGTGGGTTGCTTTGCAAGCTAGTCGAGTCGAGTCGACTCGACTGACTCGAATCGAGTGAATGAATCAAGCCAAGCGCGCTACTCCAAATTATACGCTGCGGTCATATACTAATATAAATATCTACTATGTGTGTCTGCATGTGTGTGTGGTAATTTACAACAATTGCAATAAAGTTTTGTATGGCTGCGTTTTTTTGTAATACACAATTGAAATAATTGCAATAATTTTGGTATTACGTAAAGCCGCAAAACATTCGAGAGTAATACGAGTTTCTACCTGGCACTACATACAAGACTAGTTCGCTAAATCTTTTTTTGTCATTTTGTTTTTTCGTAAGTTGTTAATGTGCATACACATAAAACGGGTCACTCTAAAGCTAAGTACTTCATTACTGTTGAAAATCTGAAAGAAAATATATAAGATTGTATTGTATAATAGTAAAATTAAAATAAAGATTCAAACTCTATCGCAATTAACGAAGAAAATTAGGCAATAAGTTTAAGGAAAACTAGTGCCTTCAATGGATGTGGATGCCACTGTACCGAAATATAGTACAAGTTAAAATTGGCTGTATAGTAGATTAATCTTACATAACAGTACATTGGAGGTCATAGGTATACTCGAAATTAGGAACAATTTAATATATTTATTTTTATTTGAAGTCATTGTTTTTAATATTTCTTTTTCGATAAATTATTATGACGATATTAAACTATAACGGTACATTGTAATTATACCAGTGGTTTAACAAAACAGAACCGGTAGAACTATTAAGAAAATTTGCTTTTATTATATCAGTGGCATTTTAAAGGAATCTTTGTAAATTATTGGTTAATTGTAAGTTTCATTTGTATCTCTTACATATTTCATTTGTATCTCATATACGAAATATTCGAAATTTATAGTTATAAAATAAAACATGCATGGTATTATATTTCAAAGCTAACATTTATTCAAAATGCGATCCATTTAACTTGGAATGTTCAACCAATTTATCCATAGACTTTATAAACTCGCTTTTTGAGATGTTTTTAAACACAAATCCGTTTTTTCATCAAAAATTCATTGACTACACGAGCGATTTTTTGATCATCATTTAACTGATGTGGAATAAAACGGGCACACACCTTTCTTTTACCCAAATCTTCAGTTCATATTTTGTAGATTGTACAGTAAGATGAATTAAATGCTTCTGCCAGCATTCTCACAGTGAAATTTGCATCGATAGCGATTATTTCACTTAATTCTTCCACTAACTCAGCACGATCAGATGCTTCGGGTCGTCCAGGTCTTGGATCATCATTTAAATCATCACTACCGTTTTCAAATCGTGTAAACCAGGTGTTAATTAGAGTACGACTCATACAATCATCACCAAAAACTTTTTTTTCAACAATTCGTAAGTCCAAGCAAACTTTTTACCGAGTTTAAAACTAAATTTAATATTTGCTCTATTGTTTTTACGTCATAACTACAAAAACTACAGTTATTAAAACGTGTGTCATTTTGTAACCTGTCAAACGATTAGCATGAACTTAGCTGCTTTCGAATGAAGAAAAATGTACCAACATTTAATAGATGGCGCTACGTGTTCTATGATTTAAATTAAAAGTTCGGTTATTTTTAGATCACTCCTTGTATGTGCCGAGAAAAAGTTGTACTCTAGAATTGTTCAATATTATTATACACAAAAACGTCGTCGAACTAAAGTTAGTTCTAAACATTGAGAACAAAAAAAAAAAAAATAAAAAATTAACGGGGTCCTGGGACACCTGGATGGAACGAAGTTCCTTTCGATATATATTTTGTATTAAATAAAAGGCGCAAATAAATATATTAACAGCGTTTGAGAATTAACTAAATAAAATAAAAAAAAACTCTTGAGGTGGTAAAAACCAAGCGACGAAAGCCTACCTGCAAATCACAAAGTTTCTGATATCAATTTTGTGTTGAAAGATTTGTATTTTTCATTTGTATTGTTGGGATTGATTGTAAAATGTAACTGAGCTTTCATCATGAAAAATAAGTTTAGGGTGATTGGCCACCCCACGAGCTCCAATACCGCTTAGGATGGATATTTTCAACCCCCTATATTTCGGACTGGGGTGGTTTCAAGACTTTTTTAATAGTACATAGGACATTTCGATCGAACTTACGAGTAAAAATTGTGCGTATAATATAGTGCTCGTGCTGCAGCCACATTGAGGTGGGCTTTCGTCACTTGCGTGGATGTGTCAATGGTGGCTATAATGGGTAGTTTCCCATAATTATAGAGTTTTTATATGCATTTTTGACACAGCTATCCTTTGCTCCGGCTCTCTTTCTGCAGAAATAACAAATAACCTTCAAGTAGCATACGACTCTGTAGACTCGTATTTCTCCAAGTGCAAAGTTTTGGCAAACCCAGAAAAGACAAAAGACCGCTCCAATGCACATAGAATTTCGTTGGAAACATAAAATTTTAGAATACTTTGCAAACAAAATTAGTTCAAAGCGGATCAAACGATAAGAAGGAACTTGGTATTTCATTATCTTAAACAAAAAGTGAAGAATACCTCTTTATCTGATAAAGGCATCCATTGAACAATTAAATAAACACATTACGTACCTTGAAATATGACTATATGGTCTAACATTAAATACATATATTGCAATTCTATTAAATATGCCTGAGAATACTGAGAATACTGAGAATACTGAGAATACCTCTAGACCGAAAACGAGTTTTGGAACAAACAACGCATATTCAATTTGTTTCTTAAGAAACAAAAAAGATCATTATCAATAAAAATACCAAGCCACTTCATAACAGTAACTTTTTCTATTGGTAAATTATTCACCTCGGGGTGCAGAAAAACTCATTGGTTTGGATTTTGCTGCATTAGTGGTAAGAGCATAAGCTGTCCAATTCAAAATTTGAGACAAACAATGATTGAGTTTAATTTTCCAAACATTCAAAATTTCAAGTTCTTCACGGAACAAAAGCTAGATATCGTCTGCAAAGATCGTTCGAAACTATTAACAATGTCGTTCATCTACAACATAAATACAAATAATATACAAATACAAATGTTCTTATTCCCAAACCAGGCAAGGACATTGGAGACCTGTCATCCTACCGACCCATTTGTCTTTTGGATACAGCTGGTAAAGTGCTAGAATAAATTATATGTAACAGACTGAGAGTAGAAGTTCAGCAGGCCGGTGGTCTCTCGAGATCCCAGTTCGGGTTTACGAAGGCCAAGTCAACGACGGATGCTAGCCTGGAATTGACCAAAGCAGCTTCGGAAGCGATTGAGGGTACACGATGGAAAGGTTGTTCAAAGCAATACTGTGTTGTCTTTACGCTAGACGTAAAAAATGCTTTTAATACTGCTAACTGGTGTAGGATATTCGAAGCGACTCGTTTGCTTGAAAAATTCTCTAATCAAAACAATTCACAACCGTGAGTTACTGTACACCACTAAGGATGGTGGCGAGAGCTACAGCGTCTCCAGCGGTGTCCCCCAAGGCTCCGTCCTAGGACCAGCCTTGTGGACCATTATGTATGATGTTGTTCTCAGGTTAGATCTCCAAGGTGGTGTTGAGATCATTGGCATCGCAGATAACATAGCCATTGTTGGAGTAGCGACGACTATTCATCAAGCTGAAAGTATCTGAAATATGGCTATATTGCTAATGAATCTGAAGTCGGTGGGGCTGCAACTCGCAGAACATAAAACAGAAGCTGTTCTTATCAGCAGTCGCAAAAAAGTTGAACAAGCGTGTGTCAATGTTGGTGAAACCAGGATAGTCCCTAAACGAGCTTTTAAATACCTTGGAATTTTAATAGATACACGCCTTTGCTACAAGGAACACCTTCTCTATGTAAACCAGAAGGCATCGAAGTCATGTAGATTGCTCTCTAGAATTATGCTTAATACTCGAGGACCCAAACGCGCTGTGCGACTGTGCAGTGCATTCCGAACTGTGTTAGAGGATGCCGCACTTGTGCTTTTGGGTATGATACCGATTGACATCTTAGCTACAGAAGCGAAACGTATTTATGATAACTTGCAGCTGATGGAAGTAAAGCCAAGGGAATTGCGCTTGTGGGCAAGAACAGAGAGTATAAACTCCTGGCAAAATCGGTGGGACACCTCCGAAAAAGGACTCTGGACTTATCGTCTGATACCCAACCTTGGAATGTGGCTTGGAATTCACATCACGCAGCTCCTGTCTGGGCATGGGTGCTTTAAAAGCTATCTAAATAGATTTGGGCATGAGGACTCACCAGAATGTACATACTGTTTAGGCGAAAATATAGAGGACGCTGAGCATGTCCTCCGAAGCCCTAGGAGAACTTCCAACAGTGGAGAACTTCGTGCGGCATATGGTAGAAAACCAACAAAAGTGTTGTACAGCATGCATGTTTTGCGGCTTCCGTGATGACTACACTGCGCTCTCTTGAAAGATCTCGCAGAATAGAAAGTGCAGCGAAGCAATGCTTTACGGCGGTACCGTAGAGATATTAGTGCACAAAATCTTAGTATAAGTTTGCTTTATTGTAAGTTACATTTCGTTGTACTACTATCTTATGAATCGTGAAAAACAAAAAAAAAAAAAAAAAACAACACAGATACAAGGTCTGTCGCAAAAGAAACAGAACTTTTTAAAAATAGCTGTTTCTGGTGCGCCACCTATTGGTTGGTACATGCGTTGGAAAGGTACATCCTTCACCGTACTCGCCCGATTTGGCTCCGTGTGACTTTTATCTATTTGGAAAACTTCATTTGCCGATGAAAGGACACCGCTATGAGGACATTGAAGCCATCCAAAAGGCGTCGACCGGCATTCTCAAGGACATTCCGAAAAATGACCTAAAACACTCATTCGAAATTCTTATTGACCGTGCAAAACGCTGCATCGAAGCGCAAGGAAACTATTTTGAATAAAAAAAATCCCTTTTGTAAAATATAAAATTTTTGTTGTTTTTTTCGAACAGTCCTGTTTGTTTTGCGACACACCTTCAAGTATAGGGCCCAGTACAGACGGAGAACATCGTCAGTAGAGAATAAATGAGTGGAAATTTTTTTGCTCCAAAATATTCCTTTCATTTAGATGCCTTGAGAACAGACAATCGGTAATAAAACATTAAGTCGAGACTATTTTACTTTACTAGGATAGACACTTTGGTTTGATTTTTATTTCGTTAAACATTAATATTCGATATAATTATTAATTTAAGATACGAGTACATACAATATACATATTATTTATAGCCAATAGGGATTTTTTGTTTTGTTTTCTTGTCATATGTATTCGTAATTTATATTCATTCATGCACTAGATAATAGTTATTAAAATAGACTAAAATTAACAAATATACACAATTAGGCTACACGTTTTTTGGACTTTAAGAGCTTACAGCTAAGTTATTACTAATATTTGGTTTGATCGCATTTAGATCTTTGCGAAAGTCCCAATCGGTGGCTTTCTGCTAACACTTTTGTCTTTAACAAACATACTTGTTGTAATTAACTTTTAGTTATTTTAGATATATAGGATTAAGCTGTGAACTACAAGTTCTGTTTTTGTTTTTTTTTTTTACATGTTAAACGAAAGTGGCTTAATGTTTGCCACCGAGGACATGCGGCGCACGCGTCCCATCATCTTACGCTCAATATCCTCAAGTGATTTTCCCTGCGTTTCTGGCACATAGAATATCACAAAGAACAGTCCAATGAAGCAAATGGAGCCGAACAGCCAGAAAGCACCATGTGCACCCATGGCATCTGTGCATTAGAAACAAAAATAGAATTAGTTAAGAACTTCAATTAAATTAATTAAATTGAAACCTACCAATCATATCATGGAACGTCTTAGTAACGACAAAAGTGCACGACCAGTTGAATGCGGTTGCAACGGAAGCTGCTGAACCGCGAATCTTTGCAGGCAAAATTTCACCCATCATTAACCAAGGAATAGGTCCAAAGCCAAGTGAGAAACCCAAAATGTAAACAACAAAACTGGCCAATGGTAACCATCCAACATTTGAGACATCCATGCCACTTGACTTGCAATAGAAGAAACCGCCAAGTACAAAGAGTGTAAGGATCATGGCCACATCAGAGATGTACAGCAAAATCTACAAATTGAAGTGAAATAATTTTTTTTGGAACCAATGTTTAAATAAAAAAAAAAAATAAAAAAACTCACCTTACGTCCTAGGCGATCGATAAGCATTATTCCAATAAATGTTGCAATGAAATTGACTATGCCCACAATAATTGTGCATAGATTGCCATCGATGGTAGAACCAGCATCCTTAAAGATCGATACCGTATAGAAGATAACAGCATTAATGCCACTCAACTGTTGGAAAAACATCAAACCCAGCGAGATGCTCAACGGCTTCAAGTTGCTGCGCTTCAACAGTTCCATCATGGCATTCTGCGATGCTTGACGATCGGAATCGGCCTGTGAACGCATCAAACCCTTCAATTCTGGCTCAACATCCGCTTCCTTGCCACGCAGCCAGACCAGCGCCTTGCGTGCGCGATCCTCACGATTACGCGAAACATACCAGCGTGGTGTCTCCGGTATAAGGAACATGAGTATAAGAAACGGTACGGGCAATGCACCACCCAAAAAGGCAAGCATTGACCAATCCATATAGGTGCCAGCAACGAAACATAATAATATGCCGGTGTTACCGAATGCAGTAGGCAGCAGACCCAAAGTACCGCGTACCTCCGGCTGTACCGTCTCACCGAGATACACGGGCAACGAGAGCGATGCAACACCAACACAGAAGCCAGCTAGTCCACGACCAACCAAAACCATAGTAATATTAACAGCACAAGCGATCAATAGCCAGGATATAATAAAAGGCACAGCCGTTGCAAGTATAGTATTGCGACGTCCCAGTGTCTCGATGAGTGGACCACCAGCAATGCCACCGGCAAGACCTGCCAAAGGCATTATGCCACCTACCCAGGAACCCTGAAAATTAAATAAGCGTCAATTAGTTTAATGTGTATTAAATTGATTTTGTCAACGTTGCATTCAGACTTACCGCTTGATTTGTAACCTCGAATGAGGTTATATTCGGATTCTGCATAGAAACCAGCGCGGGTGAGGTATATGCCGAGGAGAAGCCCACCACTAGTGAACCAAGTGATACACTTAGCGCAGCAAGTACCTAAAACGATGAGGAACAGAAAAAAACGTGAAATTTATTTAAATGCATTTAAAAAGTTTCGTCAAGATATAGAATTTTCGCAACCTGTGAGTAGGTACACTTGGCTTTTGGCTGCTCCGCAGGCACTGAAAAGGACACATGTGTGTCCGCACGCATTAGAATCTTCATTTTTGATGTTTTTTTGCTTTTGCTTTTGCCTTTGTTTTCTGTTTTTTTTTTTGCACACTTGCTTTTTCAGCTGCACTCTGTGAGATGCGTTTTAAACTGCGTACAAAAAAAATGTGAAAGTTTTTTGTCGTTTTAACTATTTCACAGATCTAGTTTTAACACAAGGTCAACATTTGACGTTGACCTTAGCGATTTTCCAATATTCCAAACTGGAATTTTACACTACACGCGCAAAATTGAGAAATGTGCACCGCGCTGAATTCAAACGGTAACTGAAAATGAATTTCGAATAGAAATTTCCTGCTAGTCAAATAACGCGAATAGTTATTAAACGGCACGTTTACTGAAACTAGACTACATACGAGTATTGCATTAGTTACAGCTAAAAATAAGCTTATCAATTAAATAATTATTCAAATAGTTTGCAGTTATTTTGCAGCTTGAAAGAAAGAGATACAATACAGATAGATAGATGTAAAGGAATCGAAACGAATCTTAAAGCAGAAGCTCTATATGATCTCTATATTAAACGTACTGTGGAATGCTTGTTTTCGTTTTTCACGACATATTCGTTGCATGGGATGACCTTTTATTTGCTTGCTGTTTGCTCGCGTCTGGAACCTTACAATGATCAATCGATCGATTGCCTTCGGTCATGCATTGGCGACAATTGTATATAAACAATTGATAACCACGTTCCAACTTGCAAAGCTGGAAGCTGTTATCACGCTGCTTTTGTGTGTTAATCTACGTCAGATTTGCAGTGTAGCAAGTGATGATGCTGATAACGCCAAATTCGTTTGAAACATGAATTGAAATTTAGTACAAATTGCTTTCAAGCGGTTCTAAAGGAAGCCTGTATGTCTGTCTGTCTGTCTGTCTGTCTGTCTGTCTGTCTGTCTATCTGCCGTTCTATCTTTGAAAATTCGCACTTAAACATCCAACTAAGTACATATTATGTAGATATAGTCTAGTGCTACGCTTCGACACGGTTTCAAATCCGCAACGCGTGCGTGCGTGCGCGACTTGCTCGACTAAAACACGCCGGCACTTTGGCAGCAGGCAACCCGTTGAAAGTAGACACCTGCGGCAGCTAACTGCTTTAGAAATTAACTATATCTAAAATACTATCGTATATAAGCCCAGTCATATCAATCATCTGTATATATTATATATATATATATATATATATATATATATATATATATATATATATATATATATATATATATATATATATATATATATATATATATATATATATATATATATATATATATATATATATATATATATATATATATATATATATATATATATATATATATATATATATATATATATATATACATACATAGCTATAGTTGCACATAGTATGGGTCATGGATCTGTGGCTATATCATCATGTCGTCGCATTTCATTCTGTTTCAATTAAAATCAACTGTGGCAAGGACAGTTCAAGTCAGTGTTACAAGTGTGAGAGATTCACGACAATGACATAAAAATAGCTTTGCAGCACAATACGTATACACACACACGGACGGACCGGACTGCACCGGACAATAGTTGATGAAGTGACTTACAATAGAAGCCGTAAATTGTGCATTTTTTCGTATGGTTTATTAATATCATACACTGCGTACGTGCGATTTATGACATTGCATTTATAAAACTAGCCAGTTCGCTCAGCTTAAGCACCATACTCACTTAGTTAATTAAGCATATTTTCTGCTATTGCTTGAAATAGCCTTAGATTAACGTAATATTTATCATTGCTTACCTGCGTCCAGATGTATATGGGATTCGTTGTTGGTCGATAGACTTCCAGTTTCGGTTTGCCATCTTCAGTGATTTGACGTACAAAAGGACGTACATGGCGTATATTATCGCCTTTCTTGCCGCTCATATCATCCATTTCGTAGATGCGACGACTGTAATGGCAATATTATATAATAATATAACATGAAATTAGGATAAATCTTCAAAAAAAAAAAAAAAAAAAAAGATAAGAAAAAAACCCACCTTTTGCGGGAATCTGTGCTATGTGAACGCTGCTGTTGAAAGTTCTGTCGTGACGTTACAAAATCTTCGTCACTTTCGCTCTCCAAATCCTTCAAGTCAATAATGAGCGGTTTGGTAATATCCTTTGGACGATGTATCAGTCGTTTGTGTTCAACGTCGTCGCCCTCTTCGTCACTGTCGGTGCTGGAACCGTGTAATACTTTATCGAGCTTGAAGCTAACGCGTGAATCTAAACTCTGGTGTTTGCGTCCTTGAAATTCACGTCGATTTTTATGGAATTCTTCATCGGATGAGGATTCCTTGAACAGCTCTTGCATACCCTTCACATCGAGTGAGACATGTTTCTTTGCCTGGAACTGACGTCGATTGTCATTGGCCAAAATGTGTTTTAAATCCTGTTCATATGCAAATAAATATACATATGTAGTGTTTTCAACATTTACTGTACAGTAGACAACTCACCTTAAGTATGCCCTTGTGATCAACGCTTACAGCCTTCTGCTGTTGAAAACCAGTGCGTTTCTCCTCAAAGCTATCCTCATCACTACTATCCGCAGGCTGTTTATTCTTTTCGTTACGCTTTTCAAAGGATACACGCGATCCTTTCAATGATTGCTTACTGCGCTGCGCATCTTCACTGGCCACTGAAACAACGCTACGCGTGTGCCGATCTCTATGTCCGGACTCTGGTGGTGGTGGTAGTGGTGGTAGTGGTGTCAGCTCTAAGCTGCCCTGTTTGGTAACACCGCTTTTTGTTAATTGTAACGATGGTGGTTCATTGATATCATCGTCTTCTATAAAGGGACGAAATTGTAACGGTGGTTCCGGTTGACGTTGTCTTTGTAGCTGTTGTTGTTGTTGTGTTTGTGCCTGTTGCGCCGGAAATAGATAAGGATCCTCCGGTAGAAATGTGTCCAAACTGGTTGCTGTATTCGATGTTGAGAGTGTACCCTCGACACGCTGATAGCCCAATTCGTCCTGAGAGTACACAAATTAATACAATACAATATGAATAATAATTAAAGATTTTTTAAACTGACAAGTGCGTGATTGTAGCGTAATTTGTTAATTGAAATCGAATCTTCAACGCATGGTTTAAATAAACGTTTATAATCGTATTTTTAATATTTACAGCATAATTATTTTGTGTTTTTTTTTTGTTTTTTTTTTTTTTGCGATTAAGTAGCCAATTTCGCCTTGAGTTTGATCTCTTAGACACATTGGGTTCAACATCATGCATTATCATTTTTTTTTTAACACCATAATTTTCGTATTAGCAAACGGTCGCAGATTTATTCGCCGTAGAAACAAGCATTGTAGCCATCAGCTTTGTTTTTACGCGTAAATTACGTCTGCAAAACATGCTAAGTTAAGTTCAAATTTAGCTACTTTTAAAATCACTTGAAATTCACGTTTCCAAGCGTTATCAGTAAGCATGCATGGCATAGACTGGTGTACGTACTACGTACGGATAGACAGACGGACAGAACACACCGCAACTTTTTGAATTCGTTGACACCATCGTGCGGCTAGTTTGGAAAATATATACATTCTTGTATACCTATATTATAAAATTGATACATAGTTGACTCGTTCTAAGCTTATGGGCTTTAAACAATTAAACAACAATACATCAAAAGTGTACATTGAAGTCGATGAGGCGCTTAGCTTTCAGATACAATAATTTATCGCGCGTTGAAATTTTATTTGTTTTATATTTTATTGATTAATACAATTCATTGCTTCAGTGCTTTCCTTCAATTTTTATGCTAGTGTCACTTTTTTCTTGTCAATTACACGGGTCCGAATTGAACCCAGTTTTTCGTTCGACATGGTTTTGTCTTGCATCTATATCAATATACCGATAAAGAAGAATTGAATAGTTTACCACAGTAAAGATTCATATTTAAAAATCTGATCAAATGTCGAAAAATAAACGGGGTACTCCTTCCACCGTAAAATTTTTATAAAATTCCCAATGAAATTTTTGGTTTCAAAGTTCTTGCATGGTTTTTGAATTGAATATTCAGTATATTTCCCTGCAATATTCAGTATGTTGCTTTACATAGACACTGGTTAATTAGAAAAAAAGTAGTCTGTAGTAATACAAAAAGCAGAATGACTTATTACAATTCAAATATACTAGCCTGAATTCAAAATTTGTACCTCAGGCCTCAGTGAGTCAACTACTAAAGCTGCCGTTGAAGCCTCAATACGAACATTAGCGGATGCTTCAGTTAGCCCTCAAAATCACTACATTGTTAGTACTAACGTCATAAAAGAGATGTTTAAAAAGCTAAAAAAGAACAAGTCTGCTCGGATCGACAAAATTGATAATCTACGTATGTCTAAAAGCACTCCCTCTGAAAGGAGTAACGTTTCTTACTTGCTTAGTAAATAAATGGTTAGAGCTCTGCTACTTTCCCCCAACTTGGAAATCTGCAAAGATTGTCCCCATTGCGAAACAAAACAAGTCTGCTGAGTTGCTCTCCTCATACAGGCTCATCAGTCTGTTGTCGTCATTCAGCAAAATCTTGGAAAAAGTAATTGAGGACAAACTAACCCATTTCATTGAAACTAACAGTATTCTTTCATGTGAACAGTTTGGTGTTCGCAGAAAACACAACACAGTGCAGCCGCTAATTAGAATTAAAAAAATTGACCAAAGCAATTTTTCTAGGTCGAAATCAACTGGCATGGTACTGTTAGACATTAAAGCCGCCTTTGACTCTGTTTGGCATGAAGGCTGAGTCAATAAAATGTTATGTGTGCTTTAATTTTCCCCCAGCGGTCATAAAGATAATTCAAAGTTGCCCGCAAGGCTCCTGCCTTTCGCCTATGCTGTATAATATATATGTATACAGCCGACTTTCGAGCATTACCCCACTGCACCACGTCGATCTTTGGGGATGACACAGCTATCCTTTGCTCCGGGTCTCTTTCTGCAGCAATAACTAATAACCCTCAAGTAGCATACGATTCTGTAGACTCGTATTTCTCCAAGTGGAATATGTTGGCAAAGCCAGAAAATACAAAAGCCATACGGTTGACCTTCATTGTCGAGCATTGAATATTGAAATGGTAGCTACTATGTTATTGCGACTATACCAAAATTTTTCTTCCAAATTTTACGAATCAATATATACTCATCTGATCTGATCTGGCTTAGCCCCCTAGCTGTAAGTTAATCTTTAAGTTTTCAAGGGGTCTCTTTCCATTATTTTCCACCCAAAAGTAACAATTATTAAAATTAAAATATGGCATTCGTCTGTATTAGCCTATATACTCTTAACATTTAAGAGTCTAAATTACTATTCACAAAACATTGTAATGATATCTGGAGTGAAATAAATTAATTGAATTGAATAAGAGTATCTTATCGTAATCTTCTATATTTAAAATATTGTTTTCTTTGACTGAAAACAACAAAAATGGTTCCCACAAAAAAGGAAGCAATTTACCATTTAATTTGCACGATTTATCAAATATTAATTTTAGATAAAAAAAAAAATTTTTTAAAAAATCTAAATATGCGGTTTTATTTTACTTAGCTAATACATTTAAATAATATGGTATTCAATAGTATTAATGACTTTGTACTTTAATATACAATTATGTATTTTAATTTTATTCATTCATTGTTTTGTGTATTTGCTTATTTATTTATTTTGACATTGAAACATTTTACTGTTTTTGATTTATAAACTAATAACTTTTTTAGGGTCTGTCGCTCGACGCGTATTAATTCGATTTCAAAAACGCAAAACAACTTACATCACTTACTCGTAACAGCACTTCATTTCATTTCAAATACTTTTCACTTACCCCGCCACTTCGTGAAAGTTTATCCTTAAGTTTGCCCATGGCGCTGCTTAGCGGCTGATGATGGCCGCCTCTATTATCGCGTCCACTCATGATGGATCAATCAATCAATCTTTGTTCTTTCTTCAATAGTTGATAATTTCAAATGCTTTGCATAAAATATTTACTTCCTTCTAATAATTTTTGTTTTTAGCTATAAAGAAAAAATTTGAAAAAACCAAAAAAAAATACAATAAATAAATATTTTGTTTATAAATAGCATTTTTAAAAATAGGTTAGGTTCATGTTCGCGCCTTCAAAAATTTAAAAAAAAAAACAAACAAAAAAAAAAGTCGAACAACAAGAGTAATACGTCCACAACAACAAGAACAACATACATAACATCCGTATTAAGGCGACCTTGGAGGCACGTCTGTCTGTTTGTTTTATATACTTCAACCTATATGTATCTCTATGTACATATGTGGATACAATTGTGCTACTAGAAATTTTGCGCATGTTATTTGAAAACAAAAACAAGAATTTTCAAGAACGCCCACAACTTTCGCCTGTCATAATTCAAAAGAAAATGTTTCTGTTATTCTTATATCTATTATATATATATATATATATATATATATATATATATATATATATATATATATATATATATATATATATATATATATATATATATATATATATATATATATATATATATATATATATATATATATATATATATATATATATATATATATATATATTTTTTTTTTTTGCAGACTTTTTCACGCCTTTTGCCCGCGCGTTTGAAATGATATATGTACATATATACATATGTATGTATTTGCCTACATTTTTTTTTTTTTTTATTGAATTCTTTAATGAAATGTCGCCGCATCGCATCGCATCGTTCAGCGACTTTTCTTTGACTTTTCTCTGACGTCATTGTCATGTGATGCTGCGTGGATTTTCACCAATGACGTTCCTAGTTGAATTTGTATCTGTGCAAATTTTTAATTTGAATTAATACTTTACTTGTACGAGTATTAATTTATACTTTAGTTTGTTTCGTAACTGCTGTACTGTGCTTTATATTGTATTTATAATTATAGATTATAAATGTGAAAATTATATTCAAGTACATATGTATGTATGTGCTTATATAGTTAATTTTTTGCCTCCCTCATACCCAGACAGACATAAAATAGTTTTGTGAAAAATTAAGACGCAATAGCTGAAAATTTTTTGCATTTTATATTCAGTATGGAAAAGTACATAATCGTTTTATCGGAAACTATGTAACCCACAATAAAACAAAAAGGAAAGCTGCAGTTGAGTGTATTCGATTTTGATATACCTATTTTTATCTAGTCTAAAGGTATTTATTTGATTCATAGATTGTTGTGAGGTCTATATTCTATAGTGATCCGCTCTGGTTTGGTGTCAGTGGAGTACGTTGGAGGGGCCGTAGCCTATACAAATAGTACTTGGTATCATAGTTAAAAAAATTGCATAGATAAACTCAAATTTGGGGTTAAATCGCGACGTTGGAAAATCGGTAAACGTTGGAAAGCGCTCAATCATCTGGTTTATGAATGCACGCTTCCGAATCGAAAGGTCTTGGTTATCACGAACAGACTGAGAAACACTGTCTACGTTTTCGAACGTTCTCGAAGACCTTGGACGCCCGGATTTTGATTTTTCCAGCGTTGAACCGGTCTCTTCAAACTTCTCGACCCATTTTCCAATGAGTCGAGGGCTTGGCGCATCATTTAAATGACGAACATGTCGAATACTGCAGAATTTTCTATGCGCTACAGTCGTTGAATTATCGTTTTTGTAAAACTCACGTACGCACAACGCACAGTCCGCTGCCGAGAAACGCTCCATAATGACTAAATTCCCAAAAGCTAGGCTACCGATTGACATACCAACCGCGCCCCACGGAATAGTTGCGTTCACGCAATCAGCAAATCAAATGTGAACTTTCTTTTGAGACACCCAGTATATGTATACCCTTTTACCCTATAGGTACATGGTATAAAAATATAAAGTTTATATCGCCCTCGTACGAAACTATGTACGCAACTTATGAGGCTATCCCTTATGTTGAAGTTGGCATGTTCATTTAATTTACTCATTTAATTTTAAGATGGAATATGTGCGTTTAAATATTCAAATTTCGTTGCTCTATCTCTTACATCGAGTCGACTATTGATGATAATCAAGAATTTAAACACATGCTATTTTATACATTTGAACATACTGAGGAAGTTATTGTACATAACAAGCCATAACTGCCAAAATGGTGTAAACGACAATAAATTAATTTTACTGGAAGCTTTTTTATTATTTATATTACTAACGAAATTATTGCCAAATTTTTTCGCTTACACCTTTTTGACGGTTATTACTCGATATATCTGTATATACATTTGTATGATAATATTTAAAATAATCTTTCAGTTTTTAAACATTTAGTTTTATATTTAATATGATTTTTTTTTCGTAGGAATAACAAAAATCCAGTATGCCGGTGGCATTTTATTTGTTTTAAAAAAACTTTTGACTTTTTAAATGCACATTTTTTTCTTGTAGTCAATATTAACTTAATAATTGATGTGGTAGCTTCTAAGGAACGGACGCATCACATATAAATCAATGGGTGTGACCCCTCTCCTATTTGGGGTAGACCCCATACAGACAGTATGAAGAACTTCATTATTTAACTCAATTTTAGCTTGAAATTCAATGTGGTGGCTATTTATGGACAGCTACGTCATATACGTATAATAATGGGAGTGACCCGCCCACTTTTTGAGGTAGCTCCATACAAACGCATGGCTCATTTTGTGCTTTTGGATGAAAAACTTCTTTAAATAAGTAAGTATTAGCTTGAAATTCGATGTGGTAGTTTCTTATGCACGGCTGCTCCAAATTCATATACAAATGGGCGTGTCCCGCCCACTTTTTGAGGTAGCTCCATACAAACCCACCGCTTACTTTACGCATGAAAAACTTCTTCAGTTAAGTCAATATCAACTTGAAATTAGATATTATGGCTGGCCAATCGGCGTGTACATCCAACTTTTAGGGATAGCCCTTATACAAGACCACCCCTCGTTTATGTTTTACAATACAATTGAAAATTTCTTGTGAATGATATTACAGCTTTGGTTTAACCGAAACGTTTTTTCTTGATTTTACTTCAGGAAGATCAATTGTCATGGACACAAGAATATACCACCATCAATACAGCAAGAAAATCGTTCTAGGATTCTTTACGGTTTTCAGCGTCACTCGAGCCAGTACAAATTTTCAATGAGTGTCAAACTGCATATGAAATAAATACACCATCTCTTAAAACTTTTAGAAAGTGGTTTCAATTTCGAAGACATTTTTTGGTAGAGGACGAGCATCGAAAAGGTTCTCCAAAATCTCCCACCAACAAAAGAAATGTGGCTCTGCTACAGTAGACAAAATTCCACGATTGATACAATAAATGTTTGCTGAGGAACTGTAATTAAATTCCATGACTGTGTCGCGTATTTTGAAAACTTTTTACAACACGATAATGCGCCAGCTCACACTGGCTCACTGGAACTAGTAAATATCTTTGGCATTGAAGAAATTCGCTTAGCACCATATTCTCCGGATCTGGCGGCTTGTGATTTCTGGTTATTTACAAAAATTTAAAAAAATGTTAAGGGCAAATGTTTTTAATATCAATGTGGAGATAATTGATGCACTTAATGTAGAAATTGAGTAGCTGCAAGAATATGTTTTTCAGGACTATTTTGACTGACTAAATACATATATCGAAATATATGTATGTAGATTAGATAAATAATGAAGATTTTAAATTAAAAAATCTATAAATATTTTTGTCTATTTTTTTCTATGCAACCAACCGGACTTTTGTTAGTACACCGTATATTGTGTGCCACACCCACTGTAAAACAAAAATAAATATATGCAATTTACTTGTCGTTCACAATAAAAACTTTTAGAATTTATGAAGAGTGTACAAATGTCGGTTCAATCAATGTTTAATATTTCTCTGGTTTTTATATACATAAGTATGTGCATACCCGTAGCCAAATATATACAAGGTAAGTTTCAAAAGTTTACAAAATAAAACTACTCGATTTTCGTATTGTCAAGGCAAATCTAAATGTTCAAGCTTGAAGTCTCTAGCTCTTATAGTTCCCGTGATATGTTGTCTCATACATCCAGATGAACGGACGGATGGACAGACGAACATGGCTTAATCCACACAGTTTTCGATGCTGATCAAAAATATACATACACATACACATGTGTATATATGTTGTCGGGCATGACTTTTTGAAGCATTTAATTGTGTGACAAATTTAATTTAGAAACTTTATATGTGGATACTCACAATGTGCAAAAGTTGAAAAACGAGTTTAATATATTTAAAAAAATTTTTACAGATCAATAAAATTTTGAATTGCATAGATTGCAAAATGTTGTTGAATTAAGTAAATAAAATTTCACAAAATTATTTCTAGTTAAGAATATTTTGAAAAGTGCATGAACTTTCATATTGGGCCTTATATTTTGCATAGATTAATTTTTGTACAAAATTAAAGACAATTTTTTTGCTGACTTGCTTTATGCGCGACGTTGATGAATCACGTTTTCGTTTTGGCTTATGCATACATATTAATGCATGTATGTAGTTATGTATTTGTTGTTGATGTGTCAGTGTGTGTGTGTTTACATATACTTATTACAATTTCAAAAAATCTATTACAATTTTCATGTACTCATGTTCGTCTTGCGCTCTTTATATTTTTTTAGCGGTATTTTCTTTTTACCGTTACTGAACTGTAAGCTCTTACAACTTGTTACAAAAACTCTTTTAAGCAAGATCAATTTTTTATCTCTTCTCCAGCTAACAGTGTTTTTGCTCTTCTAACAATTGGCATGCATTCTGTTGCGCTCTTTGGCGCTGCCGCCAATTTCCAACTTATTGGAGGGAAAAGTTCACTGACTACCCTAACTGTACAATTGGCAGCACGTGTACATTACATACTATATACATACATACAAAGCAAAAGAGAATCAAAATTACTTTCTTTCTTACTTGCAGCAGAGCATAATACACGCATACTATTGCAAAATGAGATGATATAGGACGGGATATGACTTAGAGAAACTAAACTCACGATGTATGTGTGTAGATTCTCTAGGTACCGCACTATACTTGAAATGCCATAACTCGCCACTGTTTTACAGCAAAGTTAAAACATAAATACAGTTTTATAAGTATTTGTTATAATTTTATAGTTTGCAATGATTTGCCTCAAAAATTATTTAGCCAACTTCGTAATATAGTTTGTAGAAAGCCATATTTGGATGCAAATCAAGGCCTACTACAAAAAAATATATTTCGCATATAAGGTATAATATAGTCGAGTACTTTGACTAAAGTTTTTACTTGTATTAATTGTTTCCTTCAATTTTATAGTAATACATATTTATGTACTTCACACTAATTACAGAAATTAAAAAGAATTAAGTAACTACATATGTGCTGCACTACACTTTTAGCAATTTCCGCTTTAATTAAACTAAGTAAGTAAAACTGTTTTGTATACTTATTTTCTACGTTCATACACATTTGAGTAGTTTTATTTGGGAGCACTTTTCATTAGCTCTATGTGCGAGGTGTAATCGAAGAGAAAAACACGAACTAATTTAAAGTGTCTTAAAAGTTTTTAACCAAAAATGTACTACGTACACCAATAAAATACATACACCTTAAAATTGAAAAAGATATATGTACTTTCTTTGAACAATGCATGCCACTAATTGAATTGAATCTGCTTTCAAATTTTATTTAAAATTTATTGAAATTTTCAGTGTGGAAATATACATTTTTGAATGAAGTGTTGTACTACTGATTAACTGTTTTACAAATTTTAAAATTCTGCAGTGTTCCGTTAACCACTTCTAATGTGCAATCCAAGAAAATCTTCGTATAGTGTTTAGAGCACTGCATGAATGCAGTCAAAGCGGCAATTGAAACATTCAAATTAAAATGAATGTGAATAAAAGTGTGCATTCATCGAATGAATGTGAATTGAATGAATGATTTCAAGAAATTATCATGAATTCAAATTCATTCGAGTCCAGTATTCGAAGATTTATGCAATTGAATTTCATGAATGTATGAATGAATGCGATAGATTCAAATGACTGCGCTTTCTTTCTCTGTTGCTACTTGCAGTGAAAAGGCGATATTTGGAGAGAGGTAAACGTGTTGAAATTGTTTTTTGCGGGGTATGGCATATTAGTTTTTAAAACGAAATAACTGGCTTCGTTCTTGCTATATGTCTACGTTTTCAAAGGGTTGTTTTAGCAAATAGCCACCTATTGGTCAATTTCAGTATTTCTTTTCAACTCTTTCACTCTGCTTATATGGATTCCATTAGCAACTAACTAAATATTTGCGTATCTTCTCTTTGCCACTCAGGCTACCTGTCGTTAGCTAGTATTTGAATAATTCGAATCTTCGAAACATTCGAATGAATGTTTCGAATGTACATACGTATTCATAGTAAATTAACATTTCACTCAAAGTGTATGCTAATGAGTGAGCATGAATGTATAAACATTCTGAAATGAATTAATTCATGCAGAACTTTAATAGGTTTTACATATTAGTTATTAGAGAGAGAGAAACTATGAACTTTAAAATTAGCTATTTAGATCTAATAGCAACAAATGGTCAGATACCGGGTACATTTTTTTTTCGTTCTTTTTTTTTAATTGTCGCGCAAAGTAAAATGTCGCCAAAAATTTTGAACTTCTTATAGAATTGCGTGCCAAACATAAACTAAACTACTAACAATACAAGAGAGCAAATTAAGTTGATACAAAAAAAAAATACAATTCGAGTTTTTTCACTTCTCGAACACATTGCCCCGCATGTATTTATTTTTTTTCTAAAAATAATTTTAAAAAATTCACGGTCAGCTTCGTCGGCAGACTGCATTTGATGTGCACGAAAAAGAAAATTTGCAAATTGTTCTGCTACATTTTGTATCTTTCTTTGCATATACTAGTATGTATATCGCATCTTTTGTTGTTTTGCTGCAACAACTGCAATAACAGCCTTGACAATTGCACACAAAATTTTAAATGACAAACAGAAGAACAACAACAAAATAAAAAATTACGTAAATCCTGCGAAAATTTTGCTTAAACTTTTATTTTATAATCTCATTATTTTTTGTGAAAAGTTCAAATCGTTGCATAAATTTTGCATAAATTATAATTTTAAGCGCGTACGAATTTTAATTAATCCAGTTTTGCTTTTTTTGTTTGGCACATTAGACTTGCAGTCAGCAGTCAGCAGACTTAGACTATTTAATTTGTATTTTAACTGTCTGTCTGATGCATGACTGTCTGATTGGCTGTCTACAGAAGTTTGTATCTGCACTTTTAGTTTTCGGTTTTAGGTTTTTGTTTCGCACATTATAAATTATGCATACGTTGTATGTCAAGTTAAACTATTTTTAAATTAAGCATAAACATAAAATTTCGCATAACCGGAACGTACATACACCTGTATGTATAATGCTAACTAAAATACATACATTTATTATCACTTTGTCACGAGTTAATTTATAAGATACAAATTAATTTAATTTAACTTTTACACTGAGATCGTAAGCAGCGATCGAACTTTTGTATAAATTAATTTCTTTTACTTTATTTCTCATTCAAGGCAAAAACAGAAGAAAAAAAATTGCTCTTGAAAAATGTATATTTTACCTTAACTGAAGGTTTTGTATCCAACGTTTAACTGAAGCGAAAAAACTGAGATACACTCGTTTTTATAGCCGCTGGTGCTTTTTTCGCCGTTATTATTAAATTTTTGTGAGTAAGAGCGAACGTGAGTGAGTTAGAGTATGAGAGCGCGCGTATTTTAGCCAAATGTGTGCAAGTATTTGTGTTAAAGATATCAGTTGCGCTAGTATCGTATCGTATGTGTGTATATTTTGTTCCGTTTGTTTGCTGAAATGAGTAGTAAAGTGAATAAGAGAGTGTTCTTCGTTCTCCTTTTTCTACGTCTTGCCATTTTCTCTTTGAGAGAATTTCTGCATAATGTGCTGAAGGTCGATTGCGGTTTTTTTTCTTTTTTTTCTTTTGAATTGAATTGAATGAATGAATCTGGTGCCAATTGCACTGTATTTGTTGTTATTGTTGTTGTTGCTAATGACGTTTCACTTCACTCACTCTACGCTACGAGTA
This sequence comes from Leucophenga montana, assembly GCA_035044765.1. Lineage (NCBI taxonomy): Eukaryota > Metazoa > Arthropoda > Insecta > Diptera > Drosophilidae > Leucophenga > Leucophenga montana. The sequence goes on along the minus strand of JAWNNQ010000579.1, from coordinate 78,054 downwards.
CGATCTCGAAGTATGCGGTTCTACACTGCGTATGTGTATTATTAATTCTTATGTGTATTTTTAAGATTCTTTTTTGTTTTTTGTTGATACGTTATACGACGCGCATAAATCATCTTTTTTTTTTTTTTTTCAATTTCTAATATAAATATTCACATTTTTATTCACTTCACTAAACAATTGCGGCGCCAATCAATCTAAATTTTATTGTTTTTAATTGTTTATCGTTTTTTTAGACTTGTGTTTACCACAATAAAACAAGTTAAAGAACAAATTATTAAATTGACTTTGAAAGACATCGGTGCAGACGTCGCGTGTAGTTTGACACGCCTTGAAAAAGTTACTTTTATTATAATAATTTTTAACATTTTTTTTTTTATTATTACATATTATCGCGGAGGCTCGTCGTACTCGAAAGTCACATTCTTTGCTTTTTAAATAAACAATTAAAATGAAACCGAAGCCCGCAATTTGCCGCAAGTGATGCGAAAGAGAAAAATAAATTCACGTTTGGGGGCTCGTCGATATTATTTGTATGTATGTATGTATAGTAGATACGTGTAAATATAGACGTACTCATTACAGTGGTTGATAAAAATATGTTTGTCAGTCAAAATTTTGTAATATAATAACGCTGTGCATGAGTTTATTTCTTGTCTTTTTTTTTTTGAACAACGGGTGAACCAGAGGAGTAAACATAATTCAAGTACGCTGAATTTAATGGCGTTCATCGTTTTTCAAAAATAGGCTTCAATTTCGATATATGTATTTAAAAATTTTAGGTGAAAATCCAAAAGTTTTTACCTACAACTCCTATATACTAAAAAATTGTGATATTGACTATTAGTAAGATTCCAATCGGTTAAATACTTCGAGAAATATTAACACCCAAAGTATAAAAAAGTTAAATTTTTGTAATTTATGATGAAATGATCCAAAAGGTAAAACCGTTAGATAGCTCTTGCGCTTAGATTTTAAACAAGACTAATATTTCCAACGGTCAACTTATAGTTTCAGAGACATTCTAAATAAGTCGTATAAAGAAAAAAAAAACATTTGATGCAAAATTTAATTCAACATTCTTTAAAATTATTATTATCCATATGGGGCACACAAACCCATATAAAAATAAATAAAAGTGTCAATATAAGTTTAAAATTTGATATTGTGAATTCATATTGAAGATCATTTTACATAAATGTCAATGAGCATTCACTTTTGGGAGAGAGAGAGAGAGAGAGAGAGAGAGAGAGAGAGAGAGAGAAACCCACCACCCACTTTTTAGTTTTTGTAGGAAAAACTATATTATTACAGTTAATATTAACATGAAATTCGATAATGGTGGCTGCTCATGTTCGAACGCTTGACATACATAAATATCAAGGGACGTAAAAAACGTCAGTGTACACAGTTCCAACACGTGCACCGGAGTTTTACATGTTGGTCCCCCTATGTACATGATCGGTTGACAGCCAGTAGTAACAACGGATTAAAAGTCTATGTACTTTTCAAGTGACGTAGTAGGTTATAGATCTCGTTGAGTGCAATATTTCAGCCTTTTTCAAAAATTTCGAATAACCGTAAATTTTTAAGTCATTTCAACCGATTTTCGACTTCTCAACAGTTTTGGAAAGAATAAGAAAGTATGTTTTATTTATGTAAATCAATAAGAGGAAATTTCAGACTATTTGAAGGAAATAGTCTAAAATTTGTGCGTGTTTTTATAATTTTACATTTTTAATACAAATTTTTGTTCAACACGCAATTTTCAGACATAATAATAATTAGAAAGAACATTAAATTTTCAATCAAATGGTTTTTAATTAAACAAATCAAGTGGAACAAAATTTTCGGTTAGCTATTTATTTTTGATCTGGTAAACGAAAATGGTAATGGGTTACATTTATAAATCGAATCGGCTGTGAATCTCTTAAATGCCCAATAGTAGTTATCTTAAATCTTTTCTTCCAAGCGCTTTTCTGTTGTCAATATTTCTTGGTAGAATTAGTTACCCTATTCATCGTTGTGTCGAAAGAATTTTTCTGGATGAAATTCCAAAATATAAGGTGGGGCAAAAGTAATCACACGATGTTCTTTTGCTGTAATTTATTTTTATAATAAAAACGTTGGTTCTGCTTGTGAAATTTGTTTATTTAATCCATTCGAATTTATTCCATCAATTAGAGAAAATGATATCGACCAAGTGGCCGCCGCCAGAGTTGAAGACCATATGGCATTTTCCATTACTTTTGCCAGAACTTCGGGCGAGATGTTCTCGCATTCCTGGCGAATATTCTCCTTAAGTGCTTCAAGAGTCTGAGGCTTGTTGACGTAAACCCGCGACTTCCAAAAAACCCATAAAAAGAAGTCTAGAACGGTTAAAATGTGTAATTTGGCCGGCCAGTGCAAATCACCAAAACGAGAGATTAAGCGAGCCGGAAAAGCTTCCTTCACAATATCGGTTGTGGCTCGAGCAATGTGCATCGTTGCACTGTCCCGTTGGAACCATATGTTCTCCAGTCTCAATTCATCCAATTGAGGAAGAAAAACTTCGGTAATCATAGCTCTGTCCACAGTCGTCGTTTGGCCTGCGGCGTTCTCAAATAAAAGTGGCCCGATGACTCCTCCAGCGTAAACAGCACACCACGCAGTAACTTTGAGCGGATGTAATGGCTCTTCATGGCCGATTCATGGCTTGTCGATTTGTATTCTGCGTTTTTTTACTTCACAAATGTCAAAACCGAATGTACATTTGGCGCCATTTGCAAAAGTTACAGCGTTTTACAATAGGGTGATTACTTTTGCCTCACACTGTACAATGCGGAAAATGAAATTTTATAGACATGTTCCAACTTACTTTTCTATAAGCCTACATAAATTCATTTAGCATCTCAACGAATTTAACATCTACATCTTTTGTTTCCCAAGAAGTTGTCGTACAAAGGAATAAAGCTCCGCCATGCTTTGTTTCTACTTTGATTAAATTTATGGACTCGGTAGTTATCGGAACGATTTTGGAATATTATTAGACGAGAGGGGAAGGTTATAGGCCATGTTAGGAACTGAAAAAATGGTTTTCCATACCCACAATGTAAAATCGATGAATTATAGCAAATATTGAAGGAAGGGGTATGGTATGATTTTGTATATACATAAATATAAGATGGCTGCAGAACACAGTTAAATAGTACTCAAATAGTGTATCATGTTTTGAAATATCCGTATATGTTGTTATTAAAAATTGACTCAGAAGTAATTTTTGTTTAATAATTACTATTTCATAGTCACTGTACTAAACTATTTCATAATACAAACTCATAATTGAGCGAACATTTTGCGATAAAACCTTAGTACGAGTAACCATAATTAAGCGGAAACTGTTGTATACTTTGATTTTTAGTCATGATTCGTGTATTATTATGATTCGCATTTCTGATAAACAAAAAATTATAATAATAAATTTGCCTTTGCTGTGAAATGTGTAACGCGTCGCGTTCGATGCGATATTTCATATCTTTGTGGGTAAAAAATATTGAAGGTCAAAGCAGACACGGCGCGCAAAATAAACACACATACACTTGAATTGTATCTAAGGCCAAACATTCGAATATACTCATATATATTTTTTGTTTGTTAAATAAATAGTTTTATTGTTTAAACTATCCAACGTTGTTGTTTAAACTGGCAACGTATTGTTTAAACTGGCAACGTACGCTACTCTTATAATGAAAAAAGTAAACTGACCTGCTTCAAATGGATTCCACCAACCCAATCGAAAGCAAATACTCCGCTACAGAACCTTGCGCCGACGCAGTAACTATTTCCCAAATATCTGATGCAATACAATTTAATTGCGTCAGATTTTAGCTCGATTGGGATGCTTTTTTGTTTACCACACGCACACACATATAAACGGAGCACAGACAGATACGGCGACATGGCGGCACACCACACCACACAGATACAAAGAACAGAAGAAAGAATGGTACAACAACAACAAAAAAACAACTTTGGCACGATTTTTATTTTTATATACTTTTCTTCTTCTCTTTTGATATTTTTGCCCTTACACGCGCCAATTTTAGCACCCGTGATTTAATCAATGAGTAAATTCAAAATAAACGAAAACATTTCAAAAAGGCAATAAAATACATGATTTTAAATTTAAACAAATTACAGTAAGCCATTAAAAGTTATTTATCTAATTGGCATGAAGTGTGGTGTGTGCGCACAAAAGAGATAGAACGAATGTGTTTGTAAAACTGAAGCAAAAAGCACGCGAATGCAAAAGCGTGCATGCCTGCGTTAATGCCTGCGTGCAAGAGAACAGAGAGAGATGGGAAGAGTAGAGACGATTTGCGCGAGATTTAAGCCTGCTGTACTGCTCTTAAGCCACATGATCAGATCAATGGAATGTAATTAAGTTAAAACAGCTGCTGTATGTGGGTACGTAGTATGTGTACATTACATGCAGTACTCTCTTTCATCTTTTCTCGCTCGCACTAATATGGAAAATGGAAAACCATTTTGCTACGCACTTTTGTCACGTCACTCTAGCACTTGCGTTTTCTCTTTTCTTCACGTAACTGCTCTCGTGCAAACAAAGCCCAAAAGTCTAAATATAGAAATAAACTAAATTTTTAGTTCGGCTATGCTGAATAGTTAATACTCTTTCTATACGTTATAATGACAACTAATGTTTGTCAAAGTCATAGAATCTATCTACATATATAAAAATAGATTTTATAATCGGACAGACATGAGTATGTTCTACTACTCTATGCTCAAATATATACCCTGTAACCATAGGGTAACAGCGAGTTATTACGTTTGTGCAAATGTATGTAACTGTATGGAAACGTATGCAAATGTATGTAAAAGTAAATTCAATATATACATGTCTGTCTGTTTGAGCGACGAGATTTTGGAGACTATAAAAGGGGTAGCCCATACAAAGCAGTCCCCATTTTTGAGTCTGCATGCAAATTGTTTTGGCTTTGTTCTTAGTTAAGCTAATCCTACTAAAGTATACCACATAGGTTTAAATCCATAAATATACAATAGTTTCCATACAAATCTATGGTTTAAATAAAAAAAGACTTAAAAAAGGTACAACATGTTGGGCACACGACACTACATAATTTTTTCATGTTTTTTATGTAGGTATGTATATACATAGTTTTATTATAAATAACGGTGCTTCAAATTTATGTATATATATACAATAACATCATATCCTTTCATGTTTGCAAATTCTTAAAGTAAACAGCGGAGATCGTATAAAGTTTATAAGTACATTCTAAGCATGTCCGTCGGTATACTGATAAGAAATATAGCATTCCGTACCTGAATTGATCCGTAGCGGTTGCAAATGTACAAGTTTTCTTAAATGAAGTACAAAATGCTTGATTGAAGAATGGAAATTCATAATTTTTTCCCGCTTCAAGCTCAAATGAGCGTGATTTTAAGCAAAAAAAATAGGCACGCTTGAAGAAGAAACGGGATTTAGTTAAATTGAAAATAGGATGGACTAGAGTACAAAGTAGGTTTAACAAAATTTTTTAGTGATATATTTTTAATTTTATTTTTTAAATTTATTTCTTTTTTGTGTTCTATTTTTAGAATATTTAAATTTAATTTGGTTATATTTATACAGTTTATAAAAATGTTTTTTTGATGGTGCCAACTGGTATTCGACCATGACCAACAGCGCTGAGCATAAAATCTCACCATCTTAGTTACTTCAACTAATAGGCACCCAAGACATCGACTCGTAGTGACAAGCAATTGCTTGTGTCATTGACTGTCGCCGCAAAGACACACTATATTATTCCGCCATGGCAAATATAGTGTGAGCAGTTGAGAGTGTAAATTTGGGTTTATTCTTACGTTTTATTGCTCTCTGATATAAGAATTTTATTTATTTGATATAAGAATATAAGAATATAAGAATTTATCTGATATAAGAATTTTCTACTTAGTTCTGAGACTTTTTACTTGACTTAAGTACAGGTTTGATTTTAAAATTAAATTTTTATACTTATTTTAAGAAATTTTTGCTTATTCTTATTCAATTCCGTTTTTAACATGATTTAAGAATAATTAAGTACTAATCGTTCTAATAATTTTATTAACATTTTTGAGATATTAGTTTGAAAGTTTGTATATAGGCTCTTTGTAACCAGAAGCAATATACTAGTGAACTAGCTGCGAAACTGATGAATGTTCACTTGAAAAATTTCTACAAGGAAACTAACGGTCTATAATAGGCAGGGTTATATAGATCTTCTCAAGGCTTCAATTACATGATGACTACATTCAATGATTTTTGGAAAATGTCTTATTTAACAGCTGGTGCGTTACAAATTGCTGATGATGCGACCGTCAATCTGTGACTTTAATGGGACTTATTTCTGACTACAAGATTAATTTACTCTAACTCATAAAGATCGATGGATAGATAAATGGTCAGATTCATATTAAGATATTTTTTCGATATGTAACAGTAAATTAGGTGGAGAAATATAGCGCGATATGTTGGTCAGCACATTAGACTTTATAATGATATACAATTGCACCGCCTATCTCTATAATGCACAACCTTTATCGAACACTCAATCTTGATGGAGTGTATATTACACTTGGTTGCCACCCCTCTCAAGTTTTGGCTCTGAATCCACCACTGTACAAGAGTATACGTTGACAGATCTTTTATATTCCAATTTTACACAGTGCTACAAATGCGCTGACGAACTGATAAGATCCCTTATACACTATATGTATGTGAAGTGTACGAAAGAAGGCCAACGGAGGCTTATCTAAACTATAATTACAATGTGACTTAAGCATACCCTTCATTTATGTATGTGTGTATATATATACTCGTACAACTACAACAAAAACTTTGCAGCAAATGGAAAATTTTAACCAAATCAGTGAATCCGTTGCTGCTGGTTTTGCTGGTTTTGGCTGATTTGTGTTAACTCATTGTGACTACAACAAAAACTACTTTTTGTACTTGTTTTGGTGTTTGCATACCGCAATGCTGACGCATTAATTACAATTATCGCGTTTCGTTTGCTAACAACTTGGCATAAATTACTTATCGAAAGTCTTATATGTATCTGTAACTATTCTCTTGCGTATAGTGTATGTAGGTGTGTTGTTTTTCAGTGTAGGGTATTTTTGGCAAATGACATTTCGCGTGTGCAAAAAAGAAAGGCATGTGATTTTTGTTTCACCGCACGTTTGCCCGCCAAGAAACTTAGAAACACATACATATTTACATATACATATATACATATTTTAAACATACATTCATACATATCTAGACTCAAGTGCAAAAATGTCGTTTCACACACATACATACATACATATAATAATATACACATGACGTGCTATTTAGTTATGGGATGGTAGACAACTTTGTGGCGACGTAAACGGCGGCAACGTATACAAATAGTGAGACGAGCCTCCAACAAATACAAATGCAAAACATTTAAAAGAGAAAAAAGCAATGGAAAAAATAATACAATATCCATTCTCTACTTCTCTGTGCTCTTTCCATAGTTTGTTACGCTTGACTTATCTTATATTGTAGGTTCTTACGTCCAAAGACTGATAAAAAAGTTCCTCAAAATATTAAAAAAAAAAAAAAAAAAGAAACACTAATACCATTTACACGAAAGTTCAAATCGAGGTTTTTTTTTCGTATGCTACTAATTCTTTACCACAAGGACCGATTTCGATGATTATTTTCTTTTTATTATTGGTGGGTTTGTATGGAGCCTGGCCCTAAAATGGAGAAATCTATTACTCTATATGTGTGGCGTTCGTCCATAAGAAGCCACTATATTAAATTTCAAAATATAAGTTTCTGTGGGGGTACCCATAAAAGTGGGCGTGACACGCTATTTTATATTTATGTGAAGCAACAGTCCATAATAAGCCGTCATGTCAAATTTCACGTCAATATTGACAGCAATAAAACTGTTGAGGCAGGTATTACTAAAAAGAATAAATTTAAAATAAATATGTCATATTAAAGTTTAGATAAGGATTTATTGAGTATAATTTACAGTTTGAGTAATCAAAAATTGTCGCGGGAAAAAGTTACTTCCGTTATAAAAAGATTTAAGTCAGGAAGCTTAACTTAAAAATGTTTGTATGCTACTCGAACTCGTAAAGAGTATTTGCCACGAGAACATAATCAACTTTTTGATTAGACCAGTGCCATTTATTGTTTCATCGATGACCAAAAGCTTTTTACTGAACGTTATTTCCGCGTGAAAAAGTTACTTCCGTTATAAAAGATCTGATTTACACGTCATATGTCGTCTCTCTTTCAGAATCATAGAAAATTGAAATATCACTTGCATAAAAGCTGCAAACGAAGCTTGTGTGGATGGAACATAAAGTGGTCCCAGAAGCACCCCATACTAACTTAGTCAGAAGTTCTCCAATATAGCAGTTATACGGGCGGACCTCGCGATACTCTTTGTGTGTTTTTCTTTTAATACATTATTTATTTGTTTGCTTTATAAATGTATTTTCTTTGCTTTTAGACAATTTGCAAACATTTGAATGAAACCTTGTACAAGCCTCTTTTTTTACGGAATGCCAACTCATGCTGAGCTATTTTTGATTTCGCTTATTAGCGATCATAAAAAGAATTGCCTTTGGTCAGACTTTAAACTTTGTATTAGCTTCTATTGGTGGTTCATCGATTGCGCAAGCGTTTTTTTTTTGTTTTTTTTTTTTTTTGTTTAGCGTCGACAGCGGCGGCGATAGCAGCTGTAACTATATTTAGATACAAGTGAGACTAAGGCGAGACTATGAGAATGTTAATTAGACAAAACCAATACTAAATACAAAAACCTGTCTATATTTAATAGCTAATTTTAATAAATACCACGTGAGATACGACGAATCAGACAGACGGTGGGACGGCGGGATGTCTGGACAACCGTACGGGACAGACGATACTACAGGTTAGTCGAGAAGTGCAAAATGTTCATATGAATGTATCTTTAGTAGTATCAACTATGTATTAGGTAAATATTTTAGCTACTATTGCGCAGAAAGTGCAAAGTCAGATCAATCATTTTGCAGCTTAACGGTCGCCCTTCATATACGCACAAGGTCAAGTGAATGATTCAAAGATCTGATTCAAAATATAGTTATAGGTATACAAACTCATATATACTTATGTGTTCATGTTTTAATATTCGTTTCTAACCCACTATCGTATCAAAAATAATCAAAAAAATGATGCACATATACATATTTATCTGATAAAGCCAATTAATCGTTAAATCGTATATGCATGACAAATTATACAAAAATATGACTTTATGATGGCAGTTTAATCAAGCGTAAATTATTAAGTCCAATACAAAGTTTTGTGTGAAATAAATATGTACTAAAAACTTTTACTCACCCCATTTTTAATTGAATCCAGAGTAAAGTTAAAAAGGCACAATTCAAATAGCGCGTGTAGGTTTTTATACCATTCACACATAGTGTGAAATGATATTATCAGTTTGTCTGAAAGTTTGTAACGCATTAAAGGAGCCATCGAAGACCACGTAAAGTACATACTATATATATTCTTCATCAGCTCGATGAGACGAGTCGATCTAGTCATGTCCGTCTGTCTGTCTGTCCGCCTGTCTGTGTGTTGTTGCACATTTTTTGGGGATCAATTTTTATGCTAACCAGTTGAAATTTTGCACATTTGCCCTGAAACGCCCACTTTTTGGGGTAGCCCCCATACAAAACGCATACAAACCCAATTTTGACTTTTTGTATGACAAACTTTTTATTGTCGTCATTATCAACTTAATAGTTGATATGGATGCTTCTAGTGGACGGATGCTTGACATATACATTAATGGTTGGGATCCGCCCACTATTTGGGGTAGCCTCCATACAAACCTACTGCCCACTTTTGACTTTTTGTATAAAAATTTCTTTATTAAAGTCATTATTTGATTAAAATGCAATATGGTGCCTTTTTATGGTCAGCCGCTTAACATACATAGACTAACGGAAGTTGCCCGCCTACTTTTTGGGGTAGCCCCCATAAATACATACTGCCCACTCTTGTGTTTTTGTAAGAAAAACTTCTTTATTATAGTCAATATTAGGTTGAAATGTGATATGGTGCCTTTTTATAAACAGCAGCTTAACATAGTACGTAAACTAATGGTCGTGTAGCGTCCGTTTTTTGGGGTAGCCCCTATTTAAAACCCCACTTTTATGTTTTACAAAACTATTTAAAATTTCGCGTGAATGGTATCAGAGCTTCGGAACCGAAGTTAACGGTTTTTCCTGTTTTTTTTTTGCGATGGAAACGAGTATCTCTATAACATTAAGTAGATTATGTTGCCGTTTCATCTTCCTACTAAAAGTCTTGTGATAGTTGTATATCATGTTCCCTTCAGTATGCGATTGGAAAATCGGTTTTAAACACTTACTTACTTCCAAATACCGTGTTCTTTCTAAATTTTAAAACTTCAAACGGGTTTTTACGTTAAAAAACCGGCTTAAAAAAACATTATTTTCAAGTAAACTTTTAAGTGGAACTTCTTTAGAGACGTATTGTTTATAATATTGTGTAAAAAAAAAAAAAAAATGGTAATGGTAATGATTCAATAGAGGGGAATTAAGACCGTTATCTACATATATTTTTGTTTTTGCCGCCAGACGGCTTGTGGTTTTACGCTATGTGCGCTTCTTACTCCTTTCGACTGCTATCATCGAGAACATGACGATAGTACGGCTCTCTGTCAAGTGTGGCTCGAGCGTGAGTATGAGGTAGCGAATTTTTTTATTTTTAATTGGCAGAATAGAGGAAAAATACTCTCTGTCGCGCCGTAACGCCTTTAGCGTTAAAGAAACCGACAATAGAGCGAATATGGCACCTTACATTACATTATACCATCATTGTGCGGCTCATCGATATTTACAGCTCAGGTTCGTAAAATAGACGAGTGTGGTGTGTCATTCAATGTGTGAAGCTATTGAAATAAGAACGTTACACCCACGAACTAGCTTTGTTTAAAAAAGTTTTATGAAGTTGCACTTCATAAAACTTTTTTAAACATCGGCGATAACTGATTTATATGATGAATACAAGCGATCATGATCCATCTAAATGTATGGTAAAAATAGTACGCCATATTCAAGTGATCATCATTGAATCAGCCTTTCGGTGATCTGACACATAGCTGATAATAAAAGATATTTGACATTGTGCTCATTAACAGTTAATGGAACTGGTTTTGGAAAGAACAGAGTTATACGAAAGAGTATTACCTCTATTGACTTTATAAGTACTCTCACTTGGAGATATTTGAATTTGAAATCATTCAGTGCTTTTAAATGTGTTCACAATGCGTATTTTGTTCTATTTGGTCAAACGAGTTTTTAAAGAAACATGGCCTCATAAGTCTTTAGAAGACTTTTTTGCCATTTGAAAAGTTTCTATGCAATGCTCCGCAAAAGCTTAGGGGATATAGTCGAACTCAGATTTACCGATGAATGAATTGTTTAACACAATATAAATAATGTGTATTAAGAGAAAACTTGCATGAGTTTCTATTGTACAATATATTACTAAGAGCGCATAGCTAAAATTGTTCAGACATTATAGTATTAAATGCGTTTATGAGCAAATTTTAAAAAATTAGTCATATAATAATAAAAATGCAAGCTTTTAATTGGCGTGTTATTGTCGGAAGTATTTGAAACTAATAAATTGTTAGTAAATATTAGCTTGTACTATTACAAATACGTTGGATCATTATTAAATATATGACATTCGCACTGCATATGATTTAACTTGACCATTTACAATCTTATTGCTCTAAATTGTTAATAAGAACAATTCATCTAACAAAACATTTTAAATTTACACGCGCCAATCCTATTCCAATTTTAAATTTGATTACATCCATTCAATAACAATGATTACTATTTGATACGAGGGCAATTTGATAAGTCAGTGGCATTTTGAATTTCCAGAATTAGAAGCAAACTGCATCATTAAGCATGTGTTTGACAGCCATTGAAACCAGATATGAAAAACAGACAGACGGACAGAAATCAGAATGTTTGCCGCACCGATCCGATCAAAGAAAACCATTGTTTCATCTAGTGCTTGGTCGCTGATGTGCTGCAATAGATACAGCGCAAAAAGAGGATAACATTGCCAACGGTCAATTTCCGCACCGCCCGCTTTCTGTCTGTCTGTCTGTCTGCTTTCAATTGCTGTCAAACACAAACTTAATGATGCAAATTGGGCACTTAAGGGACTACCCCTCTTGCTAACATGTTGGCGAGCAACAGTTGAGAGCGTGGCTTCATAGTGTTGTTGAGAAAATTTTAAAAGAAGAGGAATGAACATTTCTACAAGCCCGTACCATGTTTAGCGCTGCATGTTGATCATACTTAACGCTCTCAGCGTTACGGTCCAGACTTACGATGACTGCAACATGTTCATCATGTAAGGTCATACTCAGCCTTATCAAATGGCCCTGAACTGTTTTGTATTGTCGCTACAATGATTGAATTTCAACCACTAGTCAATATTATTCGAAATTCAAAAAGTCACTGACTTATCAAATTCCCCTCGTATTTTAGTTAGTTTCAAATAATTTATAGTGCACTCAATTTAAGCTCTGTCATATTTACATACTCGTATATACCCGTTTATAACTGAAGTACTTCTTTGTATTTTCATAAAAAAAAAATATTTCATAGCACGATCATTCAATATTCTCATGTCTGGGATTAACATTTGCTATTATAAAAAACGTAATACGAGAATTAGACGTGATAGTGCCATTGGTAAATATTGTGATCAGTTACACTCAATTACAAAACTTTTAACACATTTGTACTTGACATGTTGATGTAATAAGTTTATTTTAAATATTACTTAAAAATTATATAGTATTAAATAATAAGCATTGGCTTTCTATTGATGTGAAATCGAAATCTGAGTTCTGTATTTCTATTGCTGGAAGGAGATATTGTACTTCTTTGGCCCCCTTGTTACCTTTTAAATACATTATATTTTCTTATAATCGATGTGTATACATTTCGGGAGCATTCTAAAGTTTTGAAACTCGAGATTCCACTCAAGTCGATGTTTATTATCTACTGTTACACGACTCGGCTTATTAATTGTATAGATGTGGGAAACATTTTGTTTTTTTTAGATCAAAAATTTGAATACTCGTAAATCGAGAGATTTATATTCGAGTAGTAATGATACTCGAATTGGTACTCGTGCACCAATTTTTGACTCAAATTTGTTTTTACACACTAAGCTTACTTTATAATTTGCAAGCAGTTTATGCAGTTATGCAGTATAATGGTAAGACTTGCTGCTTTCAAATCGCTTTCGTCTCAAAATACTCAAAATACTTAAATACTGAGAAGTTGTAATGAACTCTGGATCAGTAAAACATTTCTTCTGTTCAAAATTCATGTTCACCTCTGAATTTAAGATGCACTACATACGAGTATTTGTTTAAATTTTCCCTACATGTCGTTGCGATTGCAAAAGGATTTTCACGTGTACGAACTTTTGTGTGTATTTAATTGTTTTATGTAAACAAATAGTAAACATCTCTGATGAGATAGCCTGTGTAACTCTGGTAAATAAACTTACATATAGCGTGGCCTGATAATGAGCGCAGCGCTGAGTTTCTATGCACATTACACGTATAAGTATTGTACTTCTGTATATTTATTATATATGTAGTATATATACACATGATCATTGTCAAGGTCATTGTAAACAGATGGTTTACAGTAGGTGTCTAATTAATGCGGAAAAGATAATGCGACAATTGTAAGTACATATTTATAAATACAAACTATTTTAAATATTGTATGTAGTTTGCATCTTAAATACACACAAATGCAGAAAAGAATATGCTAACTTTGAAAAAAAAAATTATTTAATAGCCTTTAAGCATTCTCGTTAAATATGGTACAAATTCAACAAAATCGTTAACTCTCCAAATTCTGACCACACGAAAAAAATTCTAAAAATTCCAAATTTGATAGAATTATTATCAAATTTGGAATTTGTAGTTTGAATAAAAGGTGAATTTTATATATCTAAACCAGCGGTGGGCACGAAATTTTGAATCGGGAGCAGTACAACAACTTCTACAACGAAGAGAGTTTTTGAAGTCATAAATCTAAGCAAAATGAACACTTTTATGATTCTATGCGTCGCGAAGAAAATCGAGCCTTCGCTGTATTGTTGTTGTTTGGTTTATTAAAGTAAAAAAAATTCAACACTGAAAAAAATGATTGAAACCATTTAAATTTATTTTATTCATTTATCAATTTTTCGAAGTCTACTTTTTCTTTACTTATAGAAGTGCGCAATAAATCAGCAAGATTTATGGCACTTAATTTATTTCTATATAAATAAATTTTTAATATGTTTTATATGCGAAAATGCAGCTTCACACACATATGTACTGGCAAAACTTGACTCCAACTTAAGCATCGAAGACGTTCTCTCATCGTCACATGGCGGTTTTAATTCGAACTTAGCTGCTGATTTTTTTAGCAAAGCGATTTGCTGCATCCATTCTATATCACTTCAAAGAACTGTAAAATCTTTTTGAACTTATTACAGTTCCGCAAATAAGGCACTGAAACATTTCCAAATTATTTAATTGCGAGTCTCACTGGAGGAGACCGTAAAGGAAACCGTAACAAATTGCTGAAAGATTTGTGTTAAGATATATATAGAAAACTCAAATAAATCTGCTTTTGAGCTGCTCCCGAACTGTTTCAGTTCTCTACCATTGATTCTAATTTGCTCGCACTCAATGCTTATCAATGTTAAGTCTTATGCACAAGCACACTTCCACTGCACAGTTCTAAACTTTGTCTGCAATTAAATTGGTTAGGGGTCGCTGGTGTCTATGTTCCAAATGTACTTAAAGTTTATCAGAAAACCAGTAAGTTCATCAAGCAGTCGTGAGATTTCGACTTGTAAATACCCTGCCAACTATCACATACAGCATGCATTTCACATACAAAATTTTAAAGCCTTTCAGTCTTTAAAATTTTATAAACAGAAAAATAACTAAATGGTGCTAATAGAGCTAAGTGACGTTGATTACCAATGATATTCGTATTAGCTCTACGATACGGCATCTAGATGGCGGAAATATCGGAAAGTAAAATGAAAATATGTGCCAAATAGCTCTGTTGTGGGTGCGGTGAGAGTGACATTCAACTTTTTTTTTTCAACTTTATCATAAGAATTTAAAAAAAACCAAGTTTGGTGACTATCTTTTATAGTTTCCGAGATTTCGTTGTTCAGACGTAGGACAGACGGTCATAGCTGTATCGACTGAACTTTGAATGGTGATCAAGAATATACATATGTATGTATATACTTTATGTGGTCTGCCACGCCTCCTTCTACCTATTACATACATTTGCACAACCTTAAGACAGGAGAGAGTATAACCAGCTGAAATAAACTCGCTCTTAGAGCATTAAAAAATATTTTGGTATATAATTTTATTCGCAGAGGATCATTTGTTTTCCTTTTTTTCAGAATATTTAATTGTTACAGGTTAATGGTTTTTTTGCTCCTCAATTCGGCCTTAGGGACCACTAAAACCATATGTTTCTTTTCTTTGAAATTGCAAATAATTTCTTTATGTTCTTCAACCTAAGTTACTCAGAGGTATTTTTTTTATAAGTATAAAAATTTTTATAAACTGTTTTTAGAAATCGGCACAATTGAGTTTATATTAGTAGGATAGAAGTATTAAAATATTAGTAAAATTTCAGATATTCTTGTATTCCAATGGAAGTCGTGTCACAAACTTTTCGACAAACTGATATACCATATAATTGCTTTGTTCACACATTGTGCGGAGTGTGTCATAAATTGTGTCAAGAAATAATATCGTTAAACAATTTATTTCTTAAATGACTTTGTGGAATTTTTTGTCCTGCTTTCCAAATGCTTTATGGAAAATTACCAAAGTCACACACGCACAGATGCAAATACAAATAGACACACGCACTTGTGCAAATATTTTGAAAAATCAAAATTGAAAATTTTCCATGCTCTTGTTAAGAGAATGGTGCAAACTGAGCCAAGTAAAATGAATTAAAACAAGAGAAAAAAAAATCGTCAAACTTCGATGAAACTGAACCTTTAATACGCTTTACACGAAATTTCAAATCCCTATAGCACTTATAGTTACATACTCGTATATCCAAATTGAAGAGAACAATAAAAATCGCTAAGGCTTCTTATTTGAACAATAGACTTGTATGAGGCTATATTCTATTGTGGTCTGATCTGGACTGATGTAGGATATTTTATTATGATTGACGAAAGATACACATTATTTGGCGTAACTATTTTATACAAAAATCTAAAAGTGTGTGCTGGATTTGTATGTGAGCTACTTCAAAAAGTGGCTGTGACAAACGCACACACAAGCTTCTAATGATAGCATGATAACAACCAGTTACAAGTTGATAAGATGTAGCAAACGCGAAAAAGATAAGAGTGTATGTAATTTATTTTACATGCGCTTCGCTCTTGTTTTGATTACTCTCTCTTTCTTCCTCTCTCTATATCCTCCTTCTCTCTCTCTCACTGTCTGTAGTTGTTGTGATTGGTGCGCGGTGAAATTGTGGTTTATAAAATAAGTTCATGTGCAAAGTAGATATAGCATCTGTCAGACAGACGGACTCGTCTCGACAAACTGGGATCTACAATGCCTTCTTTAATGCGTTACAAACTTGCTGACAAACTGATAATGCCATTTCACACTATGTGTGATGTGTATACGAATGAAAGACAGCCAAGCAGAACGAAGCAGAAGCGAGAAAATTGATCACAATACTAAAATAGAGTGTGTTAAGCAGTGAGGGAGAAGGTTAAGGAGGAAGGGAGAAGGCTATTGCAAAAGAAGAAAAAGAAGCAGAATCACACCAGCATGTGACTTCTGCACTGCACTGCTTCCTCCACAACACAAATTTGTAAAAAAATTTCGACCGATCGATGGAATGATCGTGCACGTTCTCTCAATTTTTGTCTTGCTTTGGTCATCTTGCGATTTATTTGATTTATTTTATATGCGCAAATGTACATTTATGTATGTATGTATCTGAAAGTCGTTTTGTTTTAAAACATTCAATTGCCAGTTTAAGGCAATGATCGTACAAACCGCTGAGCTGGAAAATTCCCGCAAATATAAAGAGCTAAATACTGCGTCATGAGCTGTAGAACCAGAGCAAAAAAGCCGAAGGAACGAAAAATTGTCTTTTTGGAAAAATTTTGCAAATAATTCAAGTCAAAAATTTGCAAAACATATTTTTCATTGCTTTACAAACTTTTCGGCAAATCGATAATGCCATTTTAAACAGATACATATGTATGTACATATATGGATATATGTCTATAGGGTATAAAAGGCAAAAACCTGAATGATTTGAAGAAGCTGTTGCCAAAAAATAATATGAGAGTCTCACGTGCTGTCGCTATTTCATTTAAGAGAGACAGAGATAGCGTATAAAATGGAGAGAGAAAAAGTGTTTGAGCCTGCGATACTTTGAATGAGCAAGAGATGAGCGCGGCTTTTGAGTAATTTATGCCGTTTCAATTGAAGCCAAGCCCCCGTGTATGACGTCACGTAAACAAGTTGCTTTACAACACGCACACACACACACACACACAAATATACAAACATACACATACAATAGCATAATTATCTGAAAGATACAAACTATCTCACAGATACTATGCGTTTGTATTTATATCTGTATACATACATACATACATATATATATATATATATATATATATATATATATATATATATATATATATATATATATATATATATATATATATCTCTCTCTATATACTACTACTATATATATATATATATATATATATATATATATATATATATATATATATATATATATATATATATATATATATATATATATATATATATATATATATATATATATATATATATATATATATATATATCGATATATATATATATATATATATATATATATATAATTTAACAAAACGTGACAAATTGCTTTAGATGCAAAGAGCCAGAGACAGACAGAAGTAAATTTTAAAATATGTAGACATTATGAGACAATTTGCATGAGTTTGTAGCTGTATGTTTGTTTTTGTTTAGTTGAAAAACACGTGAGTTTCAAGATATTTAAACAATGTATCTTAACATCGTACACTCTGGTTTTCTCACTTACACTTTTCAATATATTTCTGCTAAATCTGTCAATATATGTTGTGCAATTAAAAAATAAAATATATATATATATATATATATATATATATATATATATATATATATATATATATATATATATATATATATATATATATATATATATATATATATATATATATATATATATATATATATATATATATATATATATATATATATATATATATATATATATATATATATATATATATATATATATATATATATATATATATATATATATATATATATATATATATATATATATATATATATATATATATATATATATATATATATATATATATATATATATATATTTTTATATTTATATATATATATATATATCTCTATATATATATATATATATATATATATATATATATATATATATATATATATATATATATATATATATATATATATATATATATATATTTTATTTATTTTTTAATTGCACAACATATATTGACAGATTTAGCAGAAATATATTGAAAAGTGTAAGTGAGAAAACCAGAGTGTACGATGTTAAGATACATTGTTTAAATATCTTGAAACTCACGTGTTTTTCAACTAAACAAAAACAAACATACAGCTACAAACTCATGCAAATTGTCTCATAATGTCTACATATTTTAAAATTTACTTCTGTCTGTCTCTGGCTCTTTGCATCTAAAGCAATTTGTCACGTTTTGTTAAATTATTTTACAGCGCTTTAATTTAGTAACGACAGATATATTTTTCAAATGCCTTTCAAAGTGTCTATACAAGTTCTCATTAGTTGTCGCTAAACAAAACTAGAACTTAACTCAAACTGGCTTTTAAGCTTTTAACTATTTCGTATATTGTATGGCTAATTAGCCAGTTTTATGGCGTTTGGTGACATTTTGATGACTTGAAAAAGGGGCAGGGTAACACAAAAAAAAAAAAAAAAAACCGCGAAGCTTCGTACTGAAGAATTTAAAAACAAAACTTAACAAGTTATCGAAGATTGAGTCGTGCTGACGTTGAATACTTTGCAATGACGCACTTACAAACTATAATAAATATTAAAAATTTAACAAAAAATACCAATAAATTCCCGGACCTAGTGGCATACATAAGTATAACTTCAGGTGTGTGTATTGAGCGTTGTAGCTGTTGAAGCTCTTGAACTTTCGTACGCACAGTTTGCAGTAAAAACTTTTTAAAACATTCGTTTGTGGACAAACTTTAATCAATGGAATTTCTGATGCGCAATACCGGGTCTACAACTATAAAACAATTTGCTCATTGCTAGACGCAACTGTCAGTACAACTTTTCAACTATTCAGTTATGCAATGAATTAAAGGCAACAACTATTTATTGACTTAATTGTTCGCAACTCAATATATACAATATGTATTTTTTTTATGACAATTGCTTTTTAGATCGAAATAAACAGCAGGAGAAATGCCAATAAAATAATTGAATGCGTCGATGCAATATGATTGGGCGTCTCAATAAAATCAATGAACTACTAATATACACCTAGAAGTTATCGTTTTAAAAGTAGGTACATTTTGGAATACTTTCAGCCTGCAGTTGATGTTGAGTTGGTGCCCCGTAAAAGGGGTATGCAGCCGTCCGTAAGAAGAAGTTGTTGATGTTGGGTGTAATAAATAATTTGTTCATACAAAAACACAAAGGTTTGCATGGACCACCCTTGATATTTATGAGAAGCGTTCGGCCATAGGAAGCCACGATGTCAAATTCAAAGTTAATATTGATTGCATTGATTATTCATTTCCATACAAAAAGTCAAAAGTAGGCGGGTCTTTCTATGGGACCTACCCCAAAAAGTGAGGAATCACACCCATTGATATACTTAACAATCTCAGCATTATCATATGGCCCTTGAACTGTTTTGTATTGTCGCTATAATGGCTGAATTTCAAACAATGGGCAAACTCTTAAAATCATTAAAAGATATAATTCTTATAATATAAGGGAGAATACAGTGAATAAGAAAGCTATTCTATATTTTAATTTATGGAATTTTTCCATTTCGATAAAAACAAATATATAAATATGAAATGTTCAATTGATACCAATTTTTGTCTTTCATATTGGGAGGGGGAGAGTTTGTACAATGCAAAGATTATGGCGTTGAAGCAACTGTTTACAAGTGAAAAATCTCCTTTCGACGTCTCTTGGCTTCAATTCGTACGGCACCCAATTTCCTTGCTTTTGAATCATTGTCATGGCTTTGAGGAGTTGCCAACTGTTGACAAGTCAACTCCCAATGATTCTGACAATTCTTGAATGGTTTGGCACGGATCTTCGTGGAGTAATGCTTCCAATTCTTCATCTTCAAACTTTTTGGGCTTCTTTTTTTTTACCGCGAAAACGTATTCATACAAAATATTTAATTTAAGGCTATTTTCGACCAGCAGACCAAAATCTATAAGAAAAAAAATATGGTATCGATGGAACATTTTGGTTGTCAACTTGTATTATATTGAATAGTGACAGTTGCCATCTCTTGGCTATTTCTAAACCCAATATTTTTGATTCATGCTAGTCAAAACACAGCAGTATCACTACAGGAGATGCTGATGTGATATCTAGAAGAGCTAGAATAATAGATTTTTTAACCTTTCAAAAATATCTAAAGAAAAACGAGTATAGATTTAATGGATGCTATAAAAATAGCCATTTTTACTCGCGAGTTATGGGACGCACACCGCTGGTATAGAATAAACATTAAATATAAATGTACAATCGATGCCCTAATGAGTTAAAAAAAGTATTTGATGTACAATATTTGAAGTAGATATGCAGAATGCATTGTAGTCTATGACATCGATATAAAATATTTGCTTGAATAACAAATTGACATATGTATGTGCCATATAGGCCATATAATGGAAATGTACTTTATTGTTACATTATGTGAGAAGTACACATTTGATTTGAATTTCAAATTGGTTTCACATAATTATCAATATGATTGGGCTAAAGAGAAGTATTTCCGGTTGCTAGCCGTATACCGGCTTGATTCACATTTGATTCATAGGCTTCGGTTTACCGCTGAGCTGTGCATTTCGTTTAGCTAGGTCAGCAAATCGAATTTTTGTAGCTCGAACATGATGCACGACATGTTTAAATGCATTGCGTTTAAATTTTGCTCGTATTTCGTGAAATATCATCGAATCGAAACGCCTTCAACACCTGCAGTAAGCCAATTTTGTACCGCAATACCTTCAGTGCTGCACGTCCTCAGTTCGAAATAAACTGGTTCCCAAATTATGGAATAGGAACAACTGATATGAGACATATAATTGTTGTTGTTTTTGTTTTTGTTTTTTCGTAAAAATTATGCCTCTGCAATTTTCTTTTTTTTTGTTTTTAAAATTCTGGGAACTTGTTTTGCGTTGTTCGAACCAACTGAAAACTGATGCGTTCCCGAAGGCAAGTCAGTGAACTGCTTCAAAATTTTGTTACTTCATTAAAAAACAACAAAAAAAAAAAAAAAAAAAAATACACAGTTTTTCATATTTATGAATGAAAAGTTTGCTGGGCCGTTGACATTTTCTCAGAAAGTTGAAGTAGCAGTTTTCAATTTAAATTTCTCACACATATTGCATCTGCTTCTAAAACTTTGATTGCTGACGACTTCTAACCGATGTCAAATGAATTGTTTACAAATAAAAAAATATTATTTTTCAATTTAACAAAAAACAGTTTAATTTAAAGGCTCTGCTTTTGAAATTGGAGGCAAAATTCATGTACGAGTATATACGAGTATGTATGCATATATTTTATAATTGAACATACCTCCTTAGAAGGGTGTGCCATATTTGGTATACCCTACACATTTAGTGCGAATTCATTTTTTAAAATAGTTTGTAACACTTAAGAGAGCACTACTACTAAAATTTAGATGCGGAAAATATACTAATTTTTACCTTTTATTTGATTTTGATTTGATATATTTGTCAAAAAAATATGTGAGAAACATTGTGAAGAAAATTTAATAAACATACAAAATTTTAGACGCCAAGCAATATTATTTGATTTGTTTGTGTTTGTCATTACAATTCATTAAAAAAAAATGGTATTCACATCATTTTTTGGATATTCACAATGATAAGCACGAGTAGGGGGCATCAAAGTTTACATAAAAGTCCCAGACCTTTTAGTAGCAGCTCTAAATTGTTTATTGGTACGAAATGAATTTAGAGTCGACACTAAAGTGATAGCTGATATTAACAAAGTCGACTTTTTATTTTGATTATCAGTAAAGGCTACTGAAGTTTTCTTTTATTTATTGTAAATTGTTAGGGCTGAACTTCAATGTAGAGTTTTTAACTATGTTCTTTATTTATTTAAGATCTATTTTTACATGAGACAATATTTAAATTTTATAAGTACACGTTTGCTAGTTAGGAGCTCTTAAAGTTATTTAAGGCAAGGTTAGTTACTAAATTTATATCTTGTTGGTTGGGGAAATTTTAGTTTTATTTTGGGTGTCTAAATGGCTTGTCCAGTTGGTGGGTGGGGCTGTTTTGATCTGGTTTAGGGGGGTCTAAATGGTAAGTCCAATGGATGAATCCTGTTCAGGCGTCTGTTCGTTTGGCTGTTATCAAGTAGGTTGATTGCCAGCTGATTTTCATGGTTGTCAAGCCTTTGGAGATATTTTTGACTGGCGTTCCTGATTGCGCTCAGAGTAGTAGGAACTTTTGTTACTTCTCTGATATCTTCATTAGTGATGAAGTATGGGGCATGGGTGATTCTCCTTAGGATTTTTGATTGGAATTCCTCCATGAGTTTAATGTTGCTAACCTTAGCGGTGCCACACAGCTGCAAACCATACAACCACACTGGTTTGAACAGGCTATTGTATAGGAGCAATTTGTTTTTCTGTTTTAGCTTGGATTTTGTTCCTAGCAACCATTGCATCCTCCAGACTTTTATGTTGAGATGTGCCTTTTTTAGCTTTGATATGAGACTTCCAAGTAATCCTTCTATCTAGGGTTAGCCCGAGGTATTTCACCTCGCTGGTGTGAGGAATTTGTTGATTGTTGAGAGTAATAGTTGGGCAGTTTCCACGACAAAGCGAGAATGTTACATGCGTGGATTTTTCCGTGTTTACTGCTATGTTCCATCTGTTAAGCCAGGGTTCCAGGAGGTTCAGCTGGCTTTGGGGAGTTTCCGTCGCTGTGTGGGAATCATGAGATGATGTAAGGAAGGCGGTGTCATCAGCGAAGGTTGCTACGAGTGTGTTGTATTTACTTATGATTGACATGTCCGCGGTGAAGATGGTATACAGGTTTGGTGCCAAAACACTGCCCTGTATTAAGTTAAATTAATCACATTTTACATATTTTCTATCAGAGACTCATCGCGTATACTGAATTAAAAAAAAATCGAAACATCTTACGCCTAACGTTTAGTAGGGATTACTACTACTACAAAAAAAAATTATAGCATTATATAGTCGAGCGCTTGAAATTTGAAGTGGTTCTTCAATTTGAGTTCGAATTTTTTATGTCAACTTCTTTTTCTCCCTAAGTTCGAAACATAGTTTTCCTAAACTGCAGTCTTAAACCATTAGAATCAAAAAGCATTACTTATGATTTTTTAAGAAGAAATAGGACAAGGAATAAATTTGTGCTATTTGATTTTTATTCTAAAAATAATTACATGTTATGAAAAACAAATGCTTCTACAACGAGGAAGTATCTGGTGCGCATATTGGTCAGGAGGCGTGATTGGGCCTTACTTCTCTGAATGGCATTCGTTACAGGAACATGATAAGTAGCTGTGTATTTAGCGATGTAGTAAATGTGTAACATGCCTAAATATCTAATTTCAAGTTGACATTGACGTTTTCCATTCAAATGAATAAAAGTGAGCAGTGGGTTTATATGGGACTACCTCAAAAAGGGAGCGTGACACCCCCACTTGTAGATCTGTATGAAGTGCTGTCTACTAAAGTCCACTAAATAAAATTTCAAGCTAATATTCATTTAAATGAAGAATAAAAAAACACAAAAATGCACTGTGGGTTTTGCATTGGGGCTACCTCAAAAAGTGGGGGGCCACGCCCATTAGTCTCTGTGTGTTAATCAGCTGACCATAAAAAAACACCACAGTGCATTTCAACATAATATTGACTTTAATAAAGAAGTTTTTCATATAAAAAGTCAAAAGTGGGCAGTAGGTTTGTATGGGGGCTACCCCAAAAAGTGGGCGGGTAGCCCACCCATTAATGTATATGTGAAGCGTCCGTCCACTAGAAGCTAGCATGTCAAATATTAGGTTGATATTGACTACAATAAAAAAGTTTTTCATACAAAAATTTAAAAGTGGGTGGTGGGTTTGTATGGGGGGGCTAGCCCAAAAAGTGGACTTGGCGGGTCAATCTTGACACTCTATTAAAGTGCACTAAAAAGAAGTGCATGTCAACTGGATAGCATTAAAATTGGTTCCCATAAAATGTGCAACAACATACAGACGGACAGAGAGACAGACGGACATGGCTAGATCTACTCGGCTCGTCGAGCTGATCAAGAATATCATCCTTTAATGTGTTACAAACTTTCAGACAAACTGATAATACCATTTCACACTAGTTGTGAATGGTATAAAAACACACTCACGAAATAGCTTACCCCGTGTATCGAAAGTATTATGGTTTCGGATTCGCCCATATTAATATTTTTATTTATTACGTTTTTGATATGCTTCATTTGATTGATCATATCACAGTTTGAGGATTTTTCAATATTTGCGTCATAGCCTCATTTAACCGGAACCATTGCTATGTACATGTACAGAACAACGTATACCAACTAAATAGCTCCAATTGGCACTTGTTTGCTAGTAAAACGCCAACATGGTTTTGGGGGTATGGGGAACGGGCAACGTAAAAATGAATCTTAACAGAATTTGTGGCGTCAATCAACGCGCAAAATATACAAATTACAGTTCAATGTCAAACATCGCAAATGGCAAGTGAGAAAATGAGATAGTGTGAGAGAGATAGAAAGAGAAAGGGATGAAGCGAGTGCACAATTTTGCAACACTGCACTGTTGACAGTTTATAATTAGTGTCAATCTGTGAAATGCACTCGACACATTTCTCTTACATTTTCTCAGAAATAATAATAATGCAATACCAACTAACTGCACTGAAGAATATTTAAGAAATAAAAAGAATTTTAAATAAATAAATTATTTAGAAAGAAAAAAAAATTACATGCCCCGGGTGAGGCTCGAACTCACGACCTTAAGATTATGAGACTTACGCGCTGCCAACTGCGCCACCGAGGCTATGCTCGGCAGTGTTGCAAAATTGCGTATTTAAAGATGGCGATAGAAAACAAAAGGCGCAATTTGAGTTTAAATATATTTTAACTGTAATTTTTCTGTTGAATGGTAATACTACAATGTGGAATTGAATGGTATAAATTTAATTCTAAAACATCATAGTAAATATCAGTTGTAAAAAGTTTTTTTTTTTAATGTATTCTGTTTCTAGTGCTCTTATTTAACGCAGTGGAAGTGTGCTGTTACTGAAATCTGGCGCACATCGAAAGATAAAATTGCATCCTGTATACCGATTAGTCTTTTATCTATATTGTTAAAGATTTTTTAAAAAGTAATATTCCTTGGTAATACGAAATATTCTCGCCAATTTTCAGTTTAGCTTCAGACATCAACATGGCAAACCAGTGCAAGTCCATTGAGTCATTCAATACATCTTTGAAGCTTTTGAAGAGAAGTGCTACAATTCCGCTGTTATCTTAGATGTGCAGCAGGCATTCGACCGTGTGTGGCATGAGGGCGTACTGAAAAAAGGGAGTACTGTCTTATTCTTAAATTTTTTCTACTTGGATGCTGCTTCCAGGTAGAGGTAAAAGGCACACTCTTGATAATACGACCAATATCTGCTGAAGTACCGCAAGGTAGCGTATTGAGAACAACTCTTTCCGTCTATACTGCTAATTCCGGCTGGCGATAACATGCTAAGTAACCTGTGTGCAGCCAAACTGCGATAAAAGTCCTGCAGACCGTCTCTTTCAGAAATGTCCTGGCGGTCAGGGATGCAGTTGATGTCCTCAGCATCTCAAAAAGCTGCACATCTTTTGGATTCACAGCCACCGGGGCAAAGACGGTAATGGAAGAAAAGAAGTCATACAAATCTCTCTACATACGCTATATAGCAAACTGGAAAAGGACGTCTGGCCGTAAATCGCTTCTGTTGTTTACGGTTATAAAAAGTCACCATATCAACTTTATTTAAAAGATTGACAGAAAAAGGCTCTGATATACAAGGTACCCTATGGGTACATGGTACTATAAATTATAATTAACCGAGTTTAAGTTGCTTTTTCGCTGCACTCTTTTCTATTAATTTATTGTTGTTTATTGTTTATGGTAAGAACGGTATTGTAACAGCTGTTACGCTCACAGTATTCAACCAATTTTGACAAAATATAACCCATATTGAAGATTTTCATTTGCAGATATGCACAATCTTTATTTTATTACAATATTTGTTTGATTATTTGGGCGTAGCAGGCTTAAACAACTGCATTACCCCAACGAAACAAACTCACTTAGGCTTTACATGAAATACAAATGCACACACACATTTATTAAAAAATGCAAGGAGCCAGTTATATGTTTATCAGATTACGTAGTTGTAGTTCTTGTGATTGGCGCATGATGAAATAGCAATAACAACAAACGCATATGCGGAATAATATACAAATTTAATTCTAGTTTACGGTCGATTAAGTTGACAGCAGACCTTATAGTATACTAGTATATATTAATGTACTAAACATTAGAGAAACAAAGCAGTTAAGAGTTATTCGAATAGAGAAATTCATTTTTACAGTCACTTTTTTTACCTTAACTAATGAGATGATGTCAATACTTTTAAATAAAGGAATTTGCATATTTTTCTTGAATTATATATTAAAATTTGTTGAATTTTTATTTTCCAGAAAGTGTGGTAATGTTATATGTATTTTGTTTTAATTGTATACATTTCAAAAATCATTTTTCACATATTAATAAGGTCTTCAGTAAACGTAAAATAAACTTTAGTCACAAAAGTTAACTTCTTATCGAAAAACCAACTTAAGAAGAGCAAATAATCACCAGATGGAAGTGGTAAACCAGCCAGCTTTTCCTTTTGTAGATAAACATCCTTCAAAAACTGTTCACCCTGAGAGGTAGAGCGATACAATTTTTTTTTTTTATAGAAATGTTATACACTGCACTTACCTCATAAGGGCATTTGTGATTAATGTTTGATTGATCCTTGAATAATGAATGAACGATCTTTACGAATGGATTATTATTCCTGCGCATAAATTGGCAAGCATCAATAGTTACATCGAATAAAAATGGCTTATAGCCATTTGCTTTCTTTTGAACTTGCAACCTTATATCAATATTTTTGGCTGGATAAAGAATGTTAGCTCTTACGTTTATGACAGTTACATTTCGGCTTTTAGCTCGTAGTCTGCATTCTGTAAAAACAATCCATGATTTGTTAAAAGATTCGCATTGTGCGTTTGTCATTTTGAAGAGTAATGGTTCGACCTATAACAAATTGTTATTATTAATATAAATCTTTATCAAAATTTTACTAGTATTATTTATATTTAAGACATTTTTAAAATACGCCAAAAGAAGTACAAAAATTCCGATGCACATTTGGAAAGCTTTCATTTTTATTGCCGTTTCGAATAAAAATACATATTGCTTAACTGTGAATTTTTAATATGAAGTATCTAAAAAGAAAAAATTATAAAATAATTACTGATATTTTTTATTTTAATCGTTGGCTTACATCTAACAATTGTTGTTGCGTCACTAAATGATATATTGATTATATGCAGCCTTCATTGCAAGCTTTAAACACAAAGTGGGCGATGGGGTTACCACCCAACATGACCGGGTAGCCCCCATTATTATAGAAGTGAAACCTCTGTCTAAAGGAAACAACCAGAAAACATTTTCATACAGAAATCGAAGGGGGGCTGAATCTTTCAGAGTACATGGCATGATAGTGGATGGTACATGTTTAACATAGAAACAGAGGTCTCCATTTGAATTTTCTTGACATTGAGAATATAAATTTCAAATGAATTCAAATTGAGATATCCTTCTGAAAGTGAAAAACGGATAATTTTAATGTAATCACTTTCGAACATATAATTTGGGATTCGAAAAACGGGACAGGGGGAAAAGTAGAGTCGATTTAGTCCGTCCGTTTGGAAGTATCTAAAATACTTAAACTATAAAAGGTACAGTCATCATATTGCTTCTGGGAGTTTTGACTTTTCTTGAATGTTTCGTTCTTAAAATGCATTCGTTTCTATTAAATACCACAACTTAACGCTCGATGGAAAGTCTTACAATATCGTCAACAATATCGCCCTACAACGTTGAACAGTGAAACCATAAATAAGGGCTAGTATGTTTTATGTAAGTACATATTTTGTACTTACATATGTAAATAGACATACTACTTGAATTGTTAGATGGGGACCCGTCTATCTATTAAATTCTTTTGTAAATTCAAGCAAAAATATTAAAAACCCATTAACATTGCGAGCAAAGTCTATATGTGTATTTCAATTAAATTTAAATTATAGCTAATGAATCACAATATTAGTAAAGAAGTATTTCTATTTTGCAAATTTTATAGTTGAACATTTTATGTACCCTACGCTTAATCAGCCTTAAATAGTGTTAAGTGCCTTATCCCACCACAACTCCTAATGTCCTGTAGCAAGTACTATCACAAACTCTTCTGAACGCAACCAACGTCAAAACTATATGTCCTTTGAGTATAGGCCTTTAATTGGCCAGGATGTTATTCACGTGATGTCCCGTCCATGCCACCTTAGAATTTCTCACCATAGTTTGTTTTCATATTGATGCACATATTTGAGATATTTAAATTCGGTAAAATAGTTTTAAAATTAGTCAGTGTACGATTTGTTCACTTCTTGTGCTACTTATATATATTCTTCAACTGGATATATATGTTACATTTGAATCAACTGATGTTCGAATATATCTCCATTTTAAAAATTTGTCCTCTCAAACAGGAAGCAGTTGTCTAGAAAATGACAAACACTTGGTGTGAATCGTATAACAAATCATGGGTAGTATTCCCTCAATTGGGACTAAAAGCAAAGAGCCGAAATGTGACTACACTGAATCTTAAATTCAATAGACTACACCCAGCCAGCAACATATTCATCAAAAAAGTTGTTAAAAAGACAGCGAAGGATAGTTTAGGCGTCATCACAATCATCACTTTGTCAAAAATTGTACTAACACTTATTAAGGATTACTCGACGGTTAATCACATATGACCTTATGTAGTGAGTGTATTATATATAAAGTTTCAGAGTTGCAGTGTCTGTAATTGTTGTCTGTTTTATTGACATTTTAGGGCGAACATATTGTGAAGAACTTTTATCCAACCATCGAGCGTTTAAGCTGTTAACAATTTCCAACAGGCGAATACTTATTACTGCTCACCTTTATCTTTAATTAAATACCTCAACAGGCTACAGATGTTTATTTTTTATTC
The DNA here is from genome assembly GCA_035044765.1 of Leucophenga montana. Classification (NCBI taxonomy): domain Eukaryota; kingdom Metazoa; phylum Arthropoda; class Insecta; order Diptera; family Drosophilidae; genus Leucophenga; species Leucophenga montana. The sequence goes on along the minus strand of JAWNNQ010000579.1, from coordinate 48,134 downwards.
CTGGAAGATTGTTAGATTTTACGTATTTCTGGCTACCTTGGCTTCGATCTAATCTCCATGAACCAATAAAGAATAAATTGCAGATGAATTGAAAATTTTACATGTTTTTTTTTCGAAACAAAACATCTTCACCGATGAGACCTATTTTAATATTCAGCAAACAAAATTGTCGAATTTGTGGCTCAAAAAATTCGCACGTGATCCGTCAGGCGGTCTTACTTCTTTGAAAATGAGGCCAGAAATGCTATGACTGTGAATGGCATTCATTACAGAAACATGATGTGGTCTCAACTGGACGACATGGATCTGGCCACCTGCCACACCGCGCATGAAACAATCGATTTATTGGAGTATCGATTTCAAGACCGAATCATCTCCCGAAATTGCAATGTCAACTTGGCACCAAGGTTGTGCGATTTAACAGCGAGTGAATAAGCCAAAAACCATTGCTGAGCTAAACAAAAATTGGCAGACACCAACTAGACGTGGATTCTGCGGCAAGTAAAGAAGAATCCAAAAGTGAATTCGGTAGTAATTACTTCGGTGTCGATGTTACACCACAAACAATTCGTAATGTGTTAAAGGCCGACAATTTCCATGCCAGATTAGTCAGAAAGAAGCCATGCATATTAAAGAAAAACAGATTAATTGGATTCGCTTTTGCAAAAACACATTTAAACCTCTCAAAAGATGGATGTCCTTTTTACTGATGGGTATAAATTTAACAAGTTTGGATGTGATGCCAAAATTTTGCTCTATAGAAACCCATATGCTGAGCTAGAGGAATGAAAGTTGATAGCTACTGTAAAGCATGGCGGTTGAAAAGTCATGGTTTGTGGTATATGGTGGCTGCTGGAGTTCGCAATATGGGTTTTATTAACGTAATTGAGACTCAGTATGTTAATATTGACATATATCAGCGGCATTTGCGCCCCAGTGCTGAACAACTTGGTCTGACAAACCAATTTAAGTTCTACCAAGACAATGATTCCAAGCTCTCTGCACACAATAAGAAGCTTTCGTCGATTTATAATGTTACAAAAATCATTAAAACTTCAGCACAATTTCCAAATTCCAATTTCCATTAGGCCAACTTGAGAAAAAATTACGTAAAAGACAGTTTTCCTCTAAACCTGAGATGAATAAAATATTAACAGAGAATTGGAGCCAAATTGAACGCCAAACACCCAAAAATTGGTGAAATATATACGGAATCGCCTTAGAGAGCAGATCCGTCATAGTGGAACAACTACAAAGTATTCATTTTTAAGTTAAACTAATTTTAATTATTTTCTTGAAAGATGTCGAATACTTTTTTTTGTTCTACAATTATGAGTTATTTTAAACAATCTGCATAACTTTTTTTAACAGAATTTAAACAGAATTTAAAAATAAATATCATTGGTTTGACTTTCTTCTTCATGATCAACTTCATTTGTTTCATTATTTTAAAGCTATAGAGCGAAACGTTAGTGTGCTTATCGAATACTTTTTTCGATCACTGTACATAATGTGAAAACCAGAACAGGTCGAATAAAATTTTAGACAATATGTAACTACAGCTACTGTCATTAAAAAACAATAAAAATTTTATTTCAGCTATTGTTGAGCTCATTGGTTGAATAATTTTTCTTATTGCGTTATATTGGAATTTAAAACCGATTTGTTTGACTAGTCTGCCAAGATAAAAAATTCTATCATGTAGCATTGGGCGTGAGTATTTTAGTGTACGGTTAAAATTACCCTGTCAGTTATTGCATAACAAACACAAAGGAAATTGTGTTAACCTGCAAAATAGTAGACAGTTCAATTTTAACTAGAGATATTGAAAAACTCGTTCTAGGTATACTAAGAATAAATAATAATAATATGTAATAATTATTATTTAAAATAAAATTATAGTTTAAAAAACTAAAAAAAAACACGCTTTAATAGTAATGTTAACTAAAAAGTAAAAAATAATTCTGAATACGTTTAAAATGAGAATTAAGTGATTGACAGAGAATTAACTTTAACATAAAAAAAAAACATGGGGTGCTCTGTAATATATTACTATAATAAGTTTATATTTACAAATAGCTACCAATGAAATAATTATAACAATTAATATCAAGCACCCACGCTTTTTTATGTTAAAGTTAATTCTCTGTCAATCACTTAATTCTCATTTTAAACTTATTCAATTTTTTTTTTTTACTTTTTAGTTCACATTACAATTAAAGCGTGTTTTTTTTTAGTTTTTTAAACTATAATTTTTTTAAAAATAATTTACGCCGTTCTCATCAACATAGTATGTATTACGATGTTGACTCGTTTTGTGGGCAGCACAATGAAACAAAACAAACGGAACGGAACGGAATAGAACAGATCCACAAACAAATCAAATATCCTGATGATCCCGGTCAGGATATAAGGTCAAAATTGTGAAATTATTGTATTGTCATCGGTGCTTAGTACACGTGCAAAATTTCAAATTATTTCGGCGTTAGAAAGTTGGTGAAAATTAAGTTGAAAGATTCCGTTACATAGATACAGGGCAATCCAATAAAATCATGTTAAAAAAATCATGTTAAAAAATTAACATTCACTCACATGAAATTTAGAATTGGTTCAATAAGAATTTAACTGTTCTAACGTTTGCTTCTTTCTCTTATGAACCACTATGCACACGACAAACATAGCCTCGGTGGCGCAGTTGGCAGCGCGTAAGTCTCATAATCTTAAGGTCGTGAGTTCGAGCCTCACCCGGGGCATGTAAATTTTTTTTATTTATTCATTTTGAATATATTTATCTGAATTTATTGCTATAAATTCGTTGTTATAATGAAAAGCTTTATAATTTCAGTGGAAATTTTTTTTTAATAGTATTTAAATGAAATACCATTCACAAGAAATTTTAAATCGTATTGTAAAACATAAATGTGAGTGGTTTAAAAAGGGGCTGCCCCAAAAAGTGGGTGGTACACGACCATTAGTAGATGTGTATGAAGCGACCATCTATAAGATGCCGTCATATCGAATTTCAAGTTGATAGTTACGTTTTTTATACAAATGCATAAAAGTGAGCTGTGGATTTGTATGATACTACCTCAAAAAGTGGGCCGGACATGCCCATTTGTATATGTACATGGAGCAGTTGTCCATTAAAATCCACTAAATCGAAGTTAAAGCAAATATTAATTTAAATAAAGAATTTTTTGTATAAAAAAAACAAAAGTGGGAGGTGAGTTTGTATGGGGGCTACCCCAAAAAGTAGGCTGGACACGCCCATTAGTCTATGTATGTTAAGCGGCTATCCATTAAAACCAAGTCGCATTTCAACCTAATTGACTAATATTGACTACAATAAAAAAGTTTTTCATACAAAAAGTCAAAGGGTTGGTTTGTATGGGGGCTACCTCAAATAGTGGGCGTGGCGGGTCAATCTTGATACTCTATTAAACTGCAATAATTAGAAGTGTGTGTGTAAATTTTCAAATGGATAGCGCAAAAAATGCGCAACAACATACAGACAGACATACGGGCAGACGGACAGACAGACGGACAGACAAGGCTATATCGACTGATCTCATCGAGTTGATCAAGAATATATATACTTTATGGGGTCTACGATGCCTCCTTTAATGCGTTACAAACTTTCAGACAAACTGATAATACCATTTTACACTATGTGTGAATGGTATAAAAATTTACTCTTAATATGCGATATATGTATGTGTATATACCATATGCATAGGGTAAAAGGGTAGGTATGTATATTAAGTTTGTGCAAATGAATGTAACTGCCAAAAGAAGGCGTGGCACACCTCATACAAAATATATACATACGTATATGCCTGCAGCATCAAATTCCTTCCAACATTCTCAACAATTTCCCATTCTACTGGCGAATATTCATTGTTGTGTTAACATATGAATGGCAAATTGACGTTTGCTTTATTTAAAAATCAGCTGTTTGCGGCGATGATCATAAATATGTTATATCGTAAAATATTTAAATCGTTCGTGAAGAATGGCAACGTACTTCGAAAATGTTGACAGTGTACAGAATGTTGACTATTATGGGAAAATATACAGGCAACAATGCGAGAATGTTGAGAATGTGTAGAATGTTGGCCGGTAGAATCGCCTTATTTCTTTCATCAATCTTATTGTAATAAAGTATCAAACATGGGCACAAATCGAACCACTATAAAGAAAATAAGCCCCATACAAATCTATGGTTTAAACAAAGTCCATAATAACCGAAAGTTAAAGTCAGAACCATTTCTAGTTGGTCAACTTTTTGAAATTTTGTGCAAAAAACAGATTTTCACACTCGCTCGTATTAAAGCATGGTCGGGTTCAAATCGCCGGGAGGGTGGACAGTCGGACATGACTATATCGACTCGACTTTGATATTTCTCTATTGACAGGCATTTGCACAAACTGAGTATTTCCTTGTCCTTTTGTTATAATAAGAGTTACGAATTTTACTCGTTATTTTCTTTTTTTTCTAGAACGACTGAACTACAATATCAAAAATTAACAGTTTTGATACAATTATACTGCTATAAATGACACACGTGGTTCTAATCAAAAAAAAAAAAAGAATAATAATAAATGTAACAAAAAATTTACATGCCCCGGGTGAGGCTCGAACTCACGACCTTAAGATTATGAGACTTACGCGCTGCCTACTGCGCCACCGAGGCTCATTACGTTCTTATCGACACAGAACGATTTTGTAAATACAAAAAAGAACATTTTAAATGCTAAAACGTTTGCTTTACCAATAAATAGAACAAAATTCTTCCGTCTACATTTTATTAATAATGTTTTTGTTTATATTTTATCTTCATAAATATTTATTTAGCATGTACAATTGAATTTGTACAGCTGTTCTAATAAATGGCGTTAAATTTCATGGCTATTAACACAAAAAAAAAGTCTTTCGCTTAAATTCGGTATTCGAACGCGTCGCTCCGTCTGTCCCTTTGGCGCAGAGGATAGCGCGTTGGACTTCTAATCCAAAGGTCGCGGGTTCGATCCCCGCAAGGGATGCTAGTGTAACGGGTATACCTGTTTTTTTTTTGTTCCATTTTTTTTTATTCTATTTTCTTTTACGCACAGCCAGCATGAAGCAATTTAATTAAATATATTGCAAAAATGTTGCAAAAAAAAAAAAAACTTGAATATATCTTTAAGTACGCAGCTATATTTATTAGGCATTAATAGTTAGGAAGCAACAATGAGAAAATCTGTCGTATACGTTTAATAATGCATGAGTAGCAAAGATTTATGGTATCTATGTAAAGGGGTTTTCAATAGTTATGTTCGATATTTGATAGCTTAGTGCCCTGTCGTTTCAACGTAGCAACGCTTTGTGTTCTGTCATGGTCATTTTACCATGAAGCGCTACACCATTCATCGAAGCACATCGAATAGTTAAGATTTATTACACAAATGAATGTTCTGTATGCCAAACTTTTCGCGAGCTACTAAATATATACTGTCAAAATGAACCTACAAAGCGGCTCTGTACAATGTGGAAACGCATGGTCAAACGAGAATATTGCTTTTGTTTGCTGAAGGACCCAAACTTATCGAATCTGCGTCATGCAGAAGGAGTTGACCCTTCTGCCATCACAATTTTTTAATTTTGCGAAGCGACGAAAGCATGCATCTTTATATGATTTAATTGTCACAAGAACTGAAGCCCAAATATGACCAAGTTCGCCGTACGTTCGTTTATTGGGCTCTGGAGCAGTTTGAAACGAATCAAATTTGATGATGAAGCACATATTTGGTTATACAGCTGCGTGTATAAACAAAATTGCCGTATGTGTGGAGAGAGTAATCCACAGTAGTATCAAGAGTCTCCGATTGCATTACTGTTTGATGTGGTTTTTGGCCAGGTTTTCATTGGGCCATACATCTTCTGAAACGAAAAAGGCCAACGGTATCGGGCCATGGTAACCGACTTTTTTTTGCCTCACAATTCTATGACGACACGTGATTCCAATAAGACGGCACAACGTCTCATACATCGAGCATTGCATTGGAGTGGTTCCAATAAAAGTTTCCAGAACGCCTTATTTCCAGAAGAGGCGATGTGCACTGGTTGCCAAAATCGTGCGCTTTAACGCATTAAGACGTTTTTATCTGGGCCCACGATAAGTCGCTGGTTTATGTCAACAAACCCAGAGCAATTGATCAACTGGAGAATAACATCATTCACACCATTTGTGAGATTCAGCTCAACTTATTCAACATATGCAAAATTTAACCTCACGGATCGAGTTCTGTAAACGTAACTGCGGAGTCTATTTCAATGATATTATTTTAATAAATCATTTGCTGTTTTATCATCAATAGACTAACGTCAGACAAACTGATAATACCATTTCTTAAAAATGAATGAAACGTTACCCTATATATATATATATATATATATATATATATATATATATATATATATATATATATATATATATATATATATATATATATATATATATATATATATATATATATATATATATATATATATATATATATATATATATATATATATATATATATATATATATATATATATATATATATATATATATATATATATATATATATATATATATATATATATATATATATATATATATATATATATATATATATATATATATATATATATATATATATATATATATATAGAGAGAGAGAGAGAGAGAGAGAGAGAGAGAGAGAGAGAGAGAGAGAGAGAGAGAGAGAGAGAGAGAGAGAGAGAGAGAGAAATAAAGATATATATATATATATATATATATATAAAAATTTTTATTTCAATTAATTTTTTTTCACATTTCAAATTCAGCGCGCTGTAATAAAAATGTAATGCCAACTCAGTTCAAACAAATGCAGCCGAAAAGCACTTATGCGTAACACAGTAGTGCGAACGAGATAAAAGTGAACGGCAACACTTGAAACAGCGTTGGCAGCACGAAAGATTCATTTCCGGTTGACATAAGCGCCGTGAAAAATTAAATTTCGTGACTCACGAAATACAACTCTGTCAATTCATATAAAGCTAAACACAACGAAAAAAAAAAACAAAAGTCAGCTGTCAGTAGACACACAAGCACACAAAGAAAAATTTACATTACAACCAGCGAGCGAAGAGCGAAAAATCAATCAAATAGCAAATTAACCAAAATAAAGTGCAATAATAAATATTTAAAGCAAAAAATATTGCAAAAAAAAAAAATATTAATAATTCGCATGCAAATGATATACGAGGCGTTCAAATCCGGCAGATACATAATTAAATAGATTTGTTTTTTTTTTCAATTTGTGCAGCTCTATCAAAACAATAAAAACGCAAGACGAGATAAAGCTGTTGCTGTGTTGTTGTTGTTGTTGTTTGTTACATTTCGTCTGTTCCTGCTGTGCTGTATAGTGTACATGTGTTTCGCTTTAGTATTTGTTTAGTATTGGTGTAAGTGCGCGCTGGTGAAAAAATAAAATGCATGACAGAGAAAAACTCTTTTACGCATTTATTAACGAAAACGAAATCGGTTATTGCCTTTAATAATGTCGTCGACGGCAAAAGCAAGAAAGTACGCTGCAACGGTTTTTATTTGCTGCTCTAACAAGAAGCAACAGTAATAGCAACAACAACAAAAAATAATAACAATTAGAGAAGAAAGAAATCAAATAGATAAAAAATAATAATAACAACAACAAGAAGTAGACGTAGAAGAAGAGACATTTGGACTGCTGCGTCTCTTTGGAAGAACGGAGAACGTACACCGTAGCATCTCAAGCAACAAGAACAAAGAAAATTTACACAAACTCACACACACACTTACACACACACACTTTTTAATTATATACAAAAAACTGCGAAATATTTACGAAATATATACATACATATATAAACGTAAAATGACCAACTCTGGACGCAGTAATCATCGATTTGATGTAAGTTAAATTTATATATGTACATACATATACAAATATATGCAAAACAATAATAACAAAAGACCAAAAGAAAGAAGCAAGTGCGAAAAACTCGTTGCTTGCTATGGGGTCATACATACATACATACATACATACATACATATCGGGAAGGAGTAGAAGTGCATGGTGTGGTGGGTGTATACAATGCAGCAATTGCATTTAAGGCGCCGTAAACCCACACACATACACAGATACATACACATCTAAACACCCACACAGATACACAAACGAAAAGAGAAACAGTCAAGCAAAGTGGCTAAATTTCCTTTCCTTTCATTCTTTTTTTTGTTTGTTTTCTTTTTCAGTCTTTTATTCATTCTTCATTTTTAAGCTCTCTTTCACTCCAAAATTTTTTTTTTTTTTTTTGGCTTTGTCCAAGAATTATTTGGCTGCTTTGTTTGCGTTCATGGCATCAAATCAACCCCTGCTCTCCCTCTTCAACATCTTCTTTATCATACATACATATGTGCAATCCTTCGCGCTGCTGCAATTTTACGTATAGGGTGTTTCAAGAACAGCTGGTCATTGTAGATATTTTGTAGTAATAAACGATACATCGCTTGAAAACTAATGATCTAGAGGTGACGGAAGTTTTTTTTTACAATGTTGTCTTGTCGTCTTAACATATGGAAATTTAAAATCTGTTTTGTGAACACACATTTTCGCATTTGTATTGCTTAACGTTTTAAAATCTGCTGTTGTTGACACATATAAATGTGCTAAGAGCGTAATCCAAAAAGTAGTCGGTTGTTTGGTGCCATGCCCGTCGATGGGAGCGAGGAGTCTAAAAGTAGCAAATTTCACCGATATTGTGCTATTTTATAGTACCAGGATCAATGGGATCGCATATTACACTAGTGGAAAACAGTTGCTAGGACATAAAAAAATTGGAGTATAGTCATTGAGCGCGGACATGATAGACATACAGACTGATTGAAATAATTAGAGTGGTGAAAATGACCTCAGAGTAGAGTTTGACGTTGGCTGAAGCAATAAGAGTCCATCGGTACACAATTAGAGGCCAATCAGTAGTTGAAACATCGAATTTCTCTGGTCCTATGTGCAGTCTTCTGGTTTCTGTTCGTTTATCTGCCTTTAAAATCTGCTCTCACTGGCTATCAAACACAAAATTTGACCGCAGCCTAATTATACGTTGTTCCTCTCAGCAACAAATTTGTTTTTTAAACTTCAAGCGCCATCCGATGTTAGTTCGGTTATTTCAGAGACTATTAATTGTTTGCTATATGGGAAATCTATGCAATCGAAGTCACAAAAATACCAAACCGTCTACTATGCAACAACTTTTATTCTATTTTCTAATATGTGGTCTAATATGTACTATAAAAGGTACAATTTTCCTCCGTTCGTACAGTCTCCCAAAACTGGTTAACGTATGACAATAAATTTTGTGGTTTTTTGTTTTGAAATTTTCTTACGTTAAGACGATAAGACAATATTGTGAATAGGCTAATTAATTACGTACAAATGTAACATTTACAATGCCAAGAAAAATTAAATCCTTTTTTGTTTTTGTTTTACAGCATATTTAAGGATTATTTTTAATTCAACCTCCTTTCGACGTTCCTGTCAGGATCATCTCAGCATGAATTCAGCAATGGTTCGAGTGTTATTTTTTAATGTAACTCAGGGTATTGGGTCGTAACTAGTTTTTGTACTAACGCTATCTAATACTTTACATCCTGCGGCTTAAATATTTACACTGAGTTGACTTCACTTTCCACCTACACACAATTAACTATCAGTACAGGCATTCCAATCAAAACACCCTTTAATACACCAATCCACTCTCATACGCTTCATTAGCTTTAAAAAATAAAAGGAATCAGTTTATATATTTTCTTTGTTTGCAATGCAGTCCAGACAACAATGAATCCAATCCAGCAATGAATGAGCTTACTTGCACACAGAATGACAGATTTTATACCATTCTAAGAGACTCATTTTAGAGTGTAGAACGTTTTCAATATAGAAAACGCAGTAGTGTTACTTTATATTTACTATCTATTAGAATTGTTCCCAACAAAATGCATGGGCGCAAAGATACTCTAATATGCATACAGGTATGTACATACATACATATGTGTATTTGTAGGTACATATATTATTAATTCAATTTTTGTTTGTTTTTTTTGTTTGTTTTTTTTTTTTGCTTCATGCATAACTTTTGCATTTCGTTCGCGTTGACCCAGTTTTGTTCGGCGACATTGTGGCCTTGTGTTCGTTGTTCGACAGCAACAGCAACAACAAATCGGTGCATCTTCTCATTGAATAAATGCAGTCAGTAAACCTAACTGCATCTCAAACAAAGTAACTAATGTGTATCTACATATTGTATATTAAAACAAACAAAACTAAATAATACAGTACAAGTACAAGTACATATGTATGTGTAAACTTTTATCAGTGGAATTCTTGTGCAATTTTTTTTTCACCTCCCACTATTACGTTTATGTATGTATAACAAAACGGCTGTGTTCGATGATATCGCAGTTGAGAATTGCTGTAAATTAAGTGATAAATTGCCTTAATAAATTTATACTTTTACACGAGAGTGGTGACACACATGAGTAACGAATGCAATTTAAATCGTACGCTGCAGTTTAAGTTCGAGATAATATTGTACATAGGCACACTGGAATGCAATGTTTGTAAAAATGTTCATCTATTTGTTATCCTACATGACCTTCACCTCGTTTTTCAGCTACTTTGACAGCAACTACTTTGACAAACTAACAGTGTTGTAGTCAAGTATAGCAACAGAAATATTTATGCATTTAAAGCATGAATTTTTTCGCGGAAATTCGATTTATTTTATGAGATTTAATTACTTTGAAAATGTCTGACTCTGTCATGTTCTGTCGGTCGTATATACCTAACACCTTCGTACGAAAATTGTTAAACTTTCGAGATAACTGTCATGTGAGCCTGCCTTTACAATCTATATAAATAAATTCACTATGCCAAACTTATTTGTTGCAAGATATTTATGAAATCTTACTAATGTTTTCAATTCAGCAAAAAAAGAAAGTATTGAAAAAGAAAATTAACTTGATCTGACGAGGTAGCTAATCAGAGCAAAGGCTCAACTGTTTACAGCAAAAAAGGGGCTTCAGCAACATTTGTCAGAAGAAAAACAATTTTATCTTATGTAAATCCTAATAAAATATACCGCTTAGGTCCAAATTGTCATTACAAGGGGTAGCTCCAATACAAACTTGCCTTCCATTTTTAGGTTTTTGTATGAAATTTTTTGTTTTTGTTAGAAATGCCAAATTTTGCGTATCTTATGTCAATTCTTACAAAATATGCCATATATGCACAGATCAAATCAATTTAAGGGGTAACCCCAAAACTTGCCCACTATTTTTTGAGTTTTTCTAGGAAATTTTTTCTTATATTTAATTAAATCTAATTTTTCATTTAACTTAATTCTAATAAAATATACCGTATATGTCCAAATTGGACCACCATAGAATATAATCTATGGTTCAAATAAGGAGCCTTCAACAATGTACCAGATATCTCGAAGTGAACAAACTACAGCGATCTTTCTTGTTTTCTTTTTCAAGCAGTGACTGGCTCTAGACTTTTCGTTTACTTGTTTGTTTTGCTGAATTGTGTTCTCACCGACTATTTTGTTGTGAACTAAGCGTTTCTCTTTCTATTTCCAACTCTGATAGAAATGAAGTAAATTACAAATTGTTTTTTGACTGGTTCGTCGCCTATTTTAAGTTATTTGCAAATTGTTTTGTTTAAGAAAATTCATACATTAATTTGTATGTCGTGGTTTACATAGGAAGACAGCCACATTATTTGCACTTATGATACGCATTTTAAAAGAAAGTTTTCGACTTGAAACACGCTTACCAAGTAATGAAGATATATTGAATTCATTTACCTCAATGGTATCTGTTCCAAAATGGCACTCTATCTTGTCGTTGCTTTAGTTTCATGGTCCCATTTTTTACAGATATTTTATTTTCTTTTCACTACAATCTCAATGGCTGATTAAAGAGCAGCAGAGGTTTCAATGTGACTAATTAACCGCTTCAAATGTAGTAATGAGTTTAAATTATTTGCTGTAAAAAATTCTATTATACTATCCTTGATGACATAAACTCGATCAAGGATTCCTCGCTGTTAGCCGTGAAGAGTTCACGTTGTACGTTGTAATTTTTGACAAAATATACAATATGGTAAATATGACGTATGAGCTCTCATAAATGTTCTGATCAAAATGTATCCGTAATTACTCATTTAATCGAACCTCGTTAAAGATATTGTCAAATTATTTTTTCTCAAGGTTGGTACAACTTGGTAAAAAACTCGTGTGTTTGGTGCGTTTAGAGAATTTTTTTTTTGTTAGTTTGAAATTTTGTTATCAACGAAATTTCATGTGAAAATAGTAAAGAAGTCCTACAGGGACTCGAGAATCTTGAATAAACGAACATGGGAGAGAATCGAAAAGTTGTAATCGGGCCGAAGTGTGGTTAGTGATTTGCCTCGTTCTGGTCTTCCAACCATCTTATTAGGGAGATAGTAGTTTGACTTGGAGTCTCGTTCGGATCGGTGCAAAGTATTATGCACATTGCGCGACTTGCGCAGAAATTGCCAAAAGTCTCATCCTCTATTTGACCAAAAACAATTTAAATGTCATTCCACAAGACCTGTATTCAATTTTTTTCTGTTCCAACGGCTCAAGTTAGCACTTCGCGGAAAGTGTTTTGAGGCGATTGAGGTGGTAAAAGAGATTTCGCACAGTAAGCAGAAGGTGTTTCCAAAATCGGCCTATGAATAGTTTTGTGAAGATTCGAAGACGTTTTTGAATATTTGTATTGCATCCAATGGATATTACTTTGATGGGGACGAAGTAATCATCAAGAAATAATTGATCAGTTTTCGTGTTATTGAGATATTCCTGGTGATTTCTGAATAGGAGGTATATACATGTACATAATTACAATCTACGCGTTTTACGGTCTAAATATGTAAATATGCAAATCTTGTCTGATTGTAAATCCTTTTTTTTTTTTTGTTTGTTTGTTTAATGGTTTTGGTTAGGAAATTCCTATTTTATGCTAAATAATTTTTTCCATTAGTGTTGGTATGTATTCACCTACGTGTTTATTTCTTCAACAAAAGTAAATTCTATTTCAGTTTATAAAGATATTGTCTCATAAATTGATTGCAATGCTCGTGTTTTTTTTTTTTTTTTAAATGAATTCGCCCATCACTTTTTGTTCGTAAACACACACACACACACACACAGTCAGACAGACACACAGCTACACGCATGTTGCCTTCAGCCGTTGACCATTTAATTGAAGCCATCTTTATTAAGCGTAATTTTTGCTCTTTTATCTAGATAATATGTATATATGTACAGGGTGGCACAAGAGGGAAGTTATGTTTCGAATTCGTTATAACTTTTTAAGTTCGAAATAAATAATATTTTTTTTAAGTTTAATATACAAATGGGATACTTTATTGATGTAAACAGGAAAATGTCTATAATTCGTGCTCATTTTTCATTACTTTGCATCAAAATTTCAGGAGTTATGGCAAGAAAATCATTGATTGTATCATTGGTTTTTAATTGAAGGACGCTCGCTGGCTTATTGCTGTACACTCTATCTTTTAAATGAGCCAAAAGAAACCAATCTTGTGAACGCGGTGACCAATTGAGGTTGCTATTGCACGAAATAATACGCTCGTAGAAGATGTCCCGTAATATAACCATTGTATCAAATGTAGTGTGCGCTGTGGCTACATCCTTTTGGAACCACAGTTATGAAGAGCTTTGCACAGCTGGTTTCAAATTGTTATTGAATAGCATTGATTCTAACTGCAACACTGGCTGCATTTACAAAGAAATATGGTCCAATGTTTTTTTCGGATTCTGCATATCCCAAATCTTTTTTTGGTAACGCAACCGTTTAATTGGAAATTGAATTCATTGCTCATTATCAGATTGTGGGAGAATTCGGTATTTTGCTCTGCTCTTTGTCGTAACGAAATGGCAGAACTTTGAAACAAAAATAATAAGAAAAAAAAAATTTAAATAAAAAAGTCAAACCATTAAATCCTTTTTACGCCACCCTGCATTTCCAAGCTCCCCCTTACTATTGTTCTTTCACTGTCTATATCATTGATATCATTTACTGCTCTACTCTCAAGTGCTCTTTCTCTCTTGTATAAGTATACTTGTATGTATTGTATTTTGGAGCTTATTGCCGTTCTCTTCGATCTCTTTTCTTTCTTATTGTATATCCTACTAAAGTTTGTCTCAAGATCACAGCGATAAAGATCCAGTGACCAGACGACAGCTGGTAACCGCTAGAGGAACACAAGCGCACAGTGTAAATTACGCCGAATTAAATTGACTGTGTGTGTTTTTTTTTTTTTTTTTGTTGCAATCTTATGTTTTAAAAAAATTTAAATTGAGCAAAAAATCCATTAAGAACACAATTTGAAAGTTATTCGATTAGTACAAAAAACAGAATAATTGCAGTAAGCAATTAAAAGTGAATACATTACGTAAAAACGGATAACAACGCACTATCATCGATTGACTGCGACTTCATGTTTGCGCTACAAAGCCGTGGCGAGAGGCCGGATGAAAGTGGTGCTGGTGGCGGCGGGAGTAGTAGCACTAGTAGTGGTAGCAGTGGTAGAGCCGACAGCGAAGAGCATTTGTGCCCAACGCATAGTGATCTTTGCAGCGGCAGCAGTAGCAGCGGCGAGAACTGTGAATCGAATAACAATATGGATAACAATAATCTGAGCTTAATCAGCAGCAGCGGCAACAACAATAATAGTACTACAAATCATCATCCACATCATGGCACAAAACTAATAAGCGATATTTGCGGCAGTATTTGGCGTACTGCAACATTTGCACCATCATCATCATCAGCAACAGCAGCAACAACCACAACTTCTTCTGGATCTTCATCGACATCTTCATCATCGGAGATTGGAGCGGAAGCCGTAATCGAGTTAAACGCCACCGGTTCCAGCTTTAGCACCACTACAACAACAACCAATTCAATTGTTAACTCCATTGGTGAAATCGGCAATGACAACGTCATCAAACTGGGTAATACAAATCTACTGCAATCGAATAGCAGCGCCAGTAGCGGCGATACAAGCTTTGCCGATACGAGCATCATCATCAAAATGAACGATAATCTTGCGTTTGAGGATATGCCGCCCGTAAATATGAAAACCAAGAACAAAAAATCAAAACCATTCATACTCTTTTTGTTTATTTATGGTTTAAAAACAAGAGCTCCTTAAAAAAGATATAGAAAAAAATTTAACTAGATTAGATTCTGCCAATAAAAATTTATTATACGATTATTTTCACTGCGCACATCATAATCTTCTTTATTGAATTTTCAAGATTGTCATAAATGAAATTAAAATATATACTAATATACGTTTGTATGTTTTTTCCGCATTTGCAGCAAACATTCCTAAGTGCACCTGACGATGAACTTATAAAACAACTGCCAAAGGAAATAGTCTTACGCATATTTTCATACCTGGATGTCGTGTCTTTGTGCCGTTGTGCACAGGTAAATATGAGAAAAATTATAGATTAAATGCTAGCATTCATTTGTTTTACTTCTTTGCTTGTTACTAAAGGTTTGTAAATATTGGAATGTGCTTGCTTTGGACGGCTCCAGTTGGCAGAAAATCAATTTATTTGATTTTCAACGTGATATTGAGGTAATCATGGCGAATCTTGTGCAAATACGATGGTCTACTTTCTTATATGGTAAATAATGTTGTAAATACAAAATAATACTTTAAAGGGTCCGGTGATTGAGAATATCTCACAACGGTGTGGTGGTTTCTTGAAATCTCTCTCGCTGCGCGGTTGCCAATCAGTTGGGGATCAATCCATAAGGTGCGCCTATTATTTATACAATATTATAACATAGCATGAAGAGTATTTGCTAATGCTCTTTCATTCGCACACGAACAGAACTCTAGCGAATCACTGCCACAATATTGAACATCTGGATTTGTCCGAATGCAAGAAAATCACCGATATATCGACGCAATCCATAAGTAAATACTGTTCAAAGTTAACAGCTATAAATTTGGACTCATGCCTCAACATATCCGACAATAGTTTAAAATATATTTCGGATGGCTGTCCGGTAAGTGTAAAAAGTATTCTTGCTTTTAAATTCTATACATATTGATTACTTTTATTCATACAGAATCTACTTGAAGTAAATGTGTCGTGGTGTCATCTAATCTCGGAGAACGGTGTCGAAGCGCTGGCACGTGGTTGTGTCAAATTGCGCAAGTTCTGCAGCAAAGGTTGTAAACAGATAAACGATAATGCCATTATGTGCCTGGCCAAATATTGTCCCGAAATAATGGTGCTAAATCTGCATAGCTGTGAGGTATGTAGTTCGTAACTTTTGATACATACTAATTGCATCTTATAGCATTATGTAGTACTCGTAGGTAACACATAAAATGCAACCAATACGTTAAATTATTCAAAATTTGTGTTATGGGTGGCGACTTTAATGCCAAAAGTTTGATGCACTCGCCTTACAACCACTAAAGTTCGCGAGTTATGATATGCTATTCATATAAAAGTATGCAATTATAGATATGTAGTGGAACATCAAACTATTGGCCAACATATAAAAATCATTAATACCTTAATCATACCCTGAATATTTCATGTTATCAGAGACACACGTGCCGAAACATGGAACAGTACAACTGGGGCAAGGATGACCAGAAAAAAGTAAATACTTTCAGTTACCGCTTACATAGTTGAAGTTTTTAAGCCAATTGCGAGTCTGTTGATCCAGATTAAATAATACATATCGATATTGGATACATAAACGAACTAGAAGTAATTGAAAGAATCTATATGGTATTAAAAAAAAAAAATACACCAGAATATGAGCCAAAGTATTACAAAAGAACTTTTGGAAGAACATACCTTAAAAGCAAAAGTTAAAATTACCTCTGTTTTGAATGCAGCTCTTAGAATGATACATGTTACGGTTATATGGAAAGTTTTTGAAGTGATCATTAGAAAATCAAATTCCAAATTCATGAAAATCGTACAATGATATAACGTTCTACAGAACAGTCTCGCTTCTACCAATTATTTTCGATCTGATGCGAAAACTTCTACTGAAACGAATATATATGTATTTGCATAAAAAATAGAATACCTACACATCAGTACTGATTTCTATATCACAACTCGTCCTTAGATCAAGTTCAACGTATAAATCGCATCATTGAAAACTGTCTGGAAAAAAAACTATACTTAACAATATTCCTTGAAATTAATTCCGTACTCCAATATTGCCAAATTTATATGACTCTAGATGCTAAATTTTATTGGAAAGCGCATGTTAAAAAGAAATGGGAGGAACTTAACTTAATGTTCAGAAAAGGCTTTTAGGTAGAAATTCTATACTTTCACTCTTACATAAAGTTATGATTTACAAAGAATTTTTTCAAACCGCATGGTCTTGCGGAGCACTGTTGTGGTGGGGCTCCGTTATTCACTCTAATATCCAAATCTTTATATATAAAAATCGTCGGTGGTAGGCGAAGTGGTCAAACGCGCAGGGGAAGATGGGTAGGGGAATGGGTGGTAGGGTAAGAGGGTATGGGGAAGGAGTGGCGGAGGAAAGGAGAGGCAGAAACGCGCCGGGTAGAAGCTAGTAATTTTATATATCAAAATATTTTTATTGAGGGTTGGAATTAATTTTAAGCATTTTTTTTTTTTAAAAATGCTACAATGTATTTAAAGTATTGTCCATCGTTAGCTACAACATTTTCCCATTTTATTGGCAGCATATGGATTCTGCGTCGGAAGAACGGTTCGTCTTTTGAGGCAATCCACGAATCGACCCATTTTTTGGTATCCTCGTAAGAAGTAAAGCGCTGCTCAGCCAGGGCGTGGGACATCGATCTGAACAAGTGGTAGTCAGAAGGGGCTATAAGGCGGGGTAGCACATCCCAATTCAACGCCTCCAACGTTTCCTTGACGGATCTTGCTACATGTGGGCGAGCGTTGTCACGTTGAAAAACTACCTTGTCGTGTCTTTTGGCATATTCCGGCCGTTTTTGCTTCAATGCTCGGCTCAATTGCATCAATTGTTGTTGGTAACGTTCACCAGTGATGGTTTGGTTAGATTGCAGCAGATCATATTACACAACCCACTCTTCTGATACCTTCTGATTCAGAGCATGAGTTAGGAACCATGAATATTCCGCTTGGCCGTCGATGTTATTGCATGGCCGGTTGGTCCCCATGAGTTTTTTCGCTTTGGATTGTTGTGGTTGGTTGTGGATCCACTTTTCATCGCCAGTAAAAATACGATGCAAAAAACTCTTCCAATTATGGCGTTGAAGCAGCTGTTCGCAAGTGAAAAATCTCCTTTCGACGTCTCTTGGCTTCAATTTGTACGGCACCCAATTTCCTTGCTTTTGAATCATTCCCATGGCTTTGACGTGTTTGCCAACTGGTGACAAGTCAACTCCCAATGATTCTGACAATTCTTGAAGGGTTTGACACGGATCTTCGTCGAGTAATGCTTCCAATTCTTCATCTTCAAATGAAAGCACAAAAGCAAACCTTCCCGCAAATTGCGTTTTGTTGGAATAAAAGTCGACATGTTCACAGAGCAAAAAAAATATGTTGTTTACACTTCAGTGGAATGACACATACTGAAAATTTAAGCCTATAAAGTAGGCTTTCACATGAATATAGTCACAGGTTTACCCACTGCGATGTAGTGCTAGTTACGCCATCTCTTATGAATCCTTTAGATTTAATTCCAACACACAATAAAAAGAAAAAATTGAAAAAATTAACCTGTAAATTAAAAAATTCAGGAAAAACTGAAATTCTAATTAGTTTGATTGGTTGAAGTTGCACCAAAGCAAACAGTTTTTAAACATTTTCATTTCAACTTTTAGTTTTCGATTTTAGTTTGCGTTGTTGTAAATAATCAAATTAGTAAGGGTAAATTAGTAAAATTAGCAAGTTTTATATTTCAACTCCTATTTGAAATTCAATGGAGCCATAATTACGCACGCCGAGTTCGTTAGATGGATGAGATTTGGTTTATCTGTAAAGGGCAGCAGCAAAAATAATATTCACTTGGAAAATATGCTATGAATATAACAGAAAAACAAGAGGGACCAAGAACAGCGCATAGTTATTTATTGTACAAATAATAATTATTTAGAAATTGCATATTTCTTTTATACCCAAAATTGCTATTGTATTTATTGAATATATTCAATACTTAAAAATTATTGTACTTTTACAGGCTATTACCGATACGTCAATTCGACAAATAGCAGCAAACTGTCCGAAATTACAAAAACTTTGTGTCTCTAAGTGTGCTGAACTTACTGATCTCTCGCTAATGGCGCTATCACAGCACAATCATCTGCTTAATACGCTCGAGGTTTCCGGTTGTCGCAACTTTACAGATGTTGGATTTCAGGCGCTGGGTCGCAATTGTAAATATCTAGAGCGTATGGATTTGGAGGAGTGTAGCCAAATTACAGACTTGACTTTAGCTCACTTGGCTACCGGTTGTCCCAGTTTGGAGAAATTGGTATAAATTCGTAATTTACTATATTTTCAATTCGCTGCATAATGTATTAATATAAAATTCATTGTTTTTATCACAGACTTTATCGCATTGCGAACTCATAACCGACGATGGCATACGTCAGCTGGCTGCAGGCAGTTGTGCAGCTGAGAGTCTCTCCGTCCTTGAGCTTGATAATTGTCCATTGATAACCGATCGTACCCTAGAGCATTTAGTATCTTGTCACAATTTGCAGCGCATCGAACTATTCGACTGCCAGATGATTTCGAGAGCAGCAATACGCAAACTTAAGGTAAAATGGAGCAGACTATATGAATTTTATTTATACGCTTTACACATAGAATTACATTAGGCTAATGTGGAAATCAAAATGGAACAGCTAGTACTTCCACTCGACTTAAAGATACGCTGTACCTAGTTAGACGAGGATTCTATATAAATATACGGAGCCTAAATATTGAATATTAAAAATAACCGTTTGTATACAAAAATTTCGACATGTGGGCAAATGGCAAAATTACAGTTACTTCTTTGGAGGCTTTATCATAGTTTCCGTGATCTATGCGGTTATACAGACTGATTGATGATCATGACTTTGAATATATGGTACAAAATATTTCCTTGCTAAGTGCAGGCAAATATTTTGGTGTATATCAAGATTTTGTCGTAAAAAATTTGATATAGAAAGACCTAAAATAACTGAGAAAATATAGATATGAAGTTCATACTTACTTAGGTACCATTCGGTGTAGTTAAGTGCGCGCCGGCGCCCGCCGCTGGCAATCCGGAGCTTCTTCTGGTCATCATAGACCTGATCTTGCCATCTTAAGCACGGACGTCCTCACTGACGCCGTCCACCAATCAAGTTCAGGTTTCCTTTAGTGCTGGAGCTTCGGGGTTCATCCGGAATAGGTGACCAGCCCAGTGCAGCCACTGGAATTTAATGCGCTAGACTATGTCAACCTAATCATACAGCTCATACAGCTCATGGTTCATACGTGTCCTAAACTCGACGCCAACTCTAAGGGGACCAAATATCATACGGAGAATCTTTCTCTCGAACACTCCTAAAGACGATGTATCCGTTTATGTCAGGGTCCATGCTTCTGCGCCATACAGCAGAGTCGGGATTATCAGATTCTTATAGATTTTTATCTTCGTAGTTCGAGAGAGGGCTCTACTTCTAATTTGTTTGCTGAGCCCAAAGTGGCAGCGATTAGCAAGCGTGATACTTAGTCTGATCTCTCGGCTAACGTTGTTTTCGCTGGTAATTTCTGTTCCCAGATAGACGACGTTTTCTAGGTATGGGCATTGGCGTAGGATGTACTCCATCAAAACATTGGAAAAGTCGCACGATAAAGCATCACCCTGCCTGAAATCTGTTTTGGTATCAAAGGGTTCGGAGGGGTTCTTTCCTACGCTGACGACTCTTTATGTGTGTGATAGCGTTATCATGCAAAGACGAACGATCTTTGCTGAATACCAAGTTCAGATAGGGCGTTGAAGAACTTCGTTCTTATCGGCGTGTCGAAAACGGCTTTACAATCGACAAATATGTGGTGTGCGTCTTTATTGTACTCATATGTCTTTTCCAAGATTTAGCGTAACGTGAAAATTTGGTCACTTAAGTTCATACTGAATCTAAATTGGACATGTTTCATTTCAAGAACATACAACTTTATACACGTGTCAAATTCGGACAACTATATTAAATTTAATAACAAAATATCTACAGCAATTGTCCATTTTTAACTGAGTGTGAAGAATATTAAAGTTTCGCGCGGGTTCCATCAAAATTAACATTATTTTATACGTAAGTTTGAGTCGTATCTTTGTATAACAAAAATTTCTTTTTTCGCTTTCAGAATCATCTACCCAACATAAAGGTGCATGCATATTTTGCACCGGTTACACCTCCCGCTGTTACCACTGGTCAGCGGCCACGCTATTGTCGTTGTTGTGAGATTCTCTGAGATTCGGCCATTGGCTTCGCCAGAAAATTCTTGTGCAAGGGCCCGACTGACTGATGTTTGTATATATTTTTAAGCACATTTCTGATTATTATGACGCTGACATTGACATCGCTGATGTTTATATATTTGCTCGCTATATATTTGCAAAACAAAATATGAAGCAATGTACGGACTTTTATGGGGGAAACAAGTGCGCAGCATGTAAAATACAAGAGATAAGCAACTAACATAGAAGAAAATGTGTATTTCACAAAGGTTACCAAAGATTGAAAAGAAAACAAAGTGAACGCTGGCAACTAGAGATGCGTTGGAAAGTTTCAAGATTTTCTCTTAACATTTTACTGCGCTACGCATTTGAAACATAATTTTAATGGAAAGTTTTCAAGAGTGTAAAACAATTGATTTGTGATTTGTTCCAAGACCACTGCAGTGTATAATTAGACTAACGCTTTTACGTAAAAGAAAAATATGATCGTATTATATATATATATATATATATATATATATATATATATATATATATATATATATATATATATATATATATATATATATATACCTATATAGTTATATAAAACAAAAAAAAATTATGCGAATATATATATATATATATATATATATATATATATATATATATATATATATATATATATATATATATATAATTATATATATAGCTATACGGATGTGTTTAGCTGTAAGAATTTTAGTTGTCTAAACAAAATTATAAACAAAAACGAACGAAAGAAACACATACACACACACTGAGTTTTACTAAATTGCATAGAAATAGTATATATACAATAACGGGCCTGTTCCGGTTTACACTTACGGGAAGATTGTGCGAAAGTGATTTCGACAAAATGTTAAATATTTCACGTTTTGACGAATTTTGCAATTTGAATTAACTTGCATTGCGCAGTAAAATCTTTCCGAACAGGTCAGCAAATATTTAAATGAGATTCAACACATACAATTTTACAGGCATGGTATAGATTTAAATGAAATGTATTGTAGTTGCAATTGTTGAGGCGAATATTTAGTTTATAACCATTTAAAAGCAATATAAAAAAGTCAAATAGTTTATACAAGTAAACCGCAACCACACAAAGAAAGACAACACAGAAAAACAGATGGACAAATATCTCAAGAAATACGAAATTATTTCTTTTCATTGTTCTGAAATTTATGCATATACATAAATACTATAACTCTATGTAGTGTATGTACTAACTATATGTTTTATTCAAAGTACTACTAGCAGCCGTAGCAGATATTGTTCAAACAAGATGACAAGTTACTGAGCTTTACGTTATTTTTTCGTTTCTTCGACTATTCTGCACTTTGTATGAAAAATATATACTATATAGAAAAGTGATGAATAAATAAATACACACAGACAGCAATTAGGTTTAATACAACTAACTAACTAACTAACTAATTAAATCAATGTTTACACCAACTACAATAAAACTAGAGATTAAACAAAACAATACGAACATGCATTACAATTTATGTATAAATATAATACTATAAGTAACTATCTATGTATATGAAAGAAAAGAAATCTATATACATACGAGTATATAATACATCTATGTATTTATGTGCATACAACATTTTCTGTCAAGTTTTAATGAACAAAGAATAAGCAGAATATATAAGAAAGTATAAACACCAATTAACGGAATAATTGCTATTGAAAGTAATACACTTGATAAATAAAAATTTTGAAATTTTAGTTTTTAAATGCATCCCAGCACAAAATATAAACGTATATGTATATTACTCGTACATATGTATCGCGTATGTATTGTAATGCTCTATACCCCCCATCAACTTGGTTTGTGTTTTCGTCAACTGTTCTAACTGGATAAATGGCAACCATTACGATGCAATATATTCTATTTGTATAAACCCACAAAAATATTTACATATACATATACAAAACATAAAATTTAACAACTAAATTTAATTGCGAACAATGTAAATACAAAATATAAAACAACGCATATTCTACAAAAGGTTTTACAAAATTAGAAAAAAGAGAGATAAAGTATTACATCGGCTATATTTTCCTAACATCAAAATTTAAACGAATATTAATTAAAAAAAGAGAAAAGCTATTTATCATGAATATTAAATTGAGGAAAAAAAAACTATGCTAATGCAAATATAAATTATTAAAAAACAAAAAAAAAATAATAATAAACTGCGTATTTTTATTTTTTACTTGATATCTTTACTGCGGAAGCTCAATCCTTTAATATTTTGAAAAACATCAATAAAATGGAAACAAGGAATAAGACGTCTTAAATAGCAACTCGTTTATCGCTTATCCTTCATAACACTAGCTGTAGCGATACATACACATTTATCAGCTCTTTAAACTTACAGAAAGTGAATCAACTTTGGAACAACAACGCGCATTATTACAAAAGCATTAAACTGATTGGAGTACCAATTATTCTCCGAGTAATGCAACCACAATAAAACCATGGTATCATACTAAAGTAACTTCGAATATGTCATACAAATCTCACACACATGAACAACTACTTAAAAAACTAACAATAGTACACTATATCATCTAATCAACCATTACTTTCGCGCGTAAAAAACCTTTGCAATGCAACACTCATCGCTATTATTGAACAGCTTATCACCAATATCAATCATAGCAACATCAAATTGCTCAACAGACGTATGTTTTTTCGTGTTCAGTGCACCAAAAATACTCTAAAAAGGTGTAAGATAATGTTACTATCGTGTTATTACGCATGTTCTTAAATTTAAATATTTTGTGGATAAAGGTTCAATTGTTCTCCTAAAACGAAAGTACACCTAACATATTTCTATCATGCTTTTTTCATAATGATTTTTTAAATTGAATATTGCATAAATAATCATTATTTTCGGTACTTGCCATTGTATTAACTTACGGTGAAGGCTTAGTCGCTGTAGCTTTATTTTTATGCTTTGAAATTCATTTATTTAAATAATATTCGTAATAAACTCGGAAAGTAGGAAACCTTGTAAATCTCGAAATTTTTCAAGGCAGTTTATCGAAACGCACCTTTGTGAAATCACGTAAAAAACTGTGTAATCCTTTTTGACAATATGGCTAGGGTTGCTTATTGACCAGAGTTCGGAATTACTCGCGGCCAACTGCGAGTACTTCATATTTAAAAAAAGCCTTGATTTCTTTCAGTGGTGTGGAAAATGAAATGTTTCTTTCCTATATTTACTTTGTTTTTTTTTTTTTTTTTTTTTTTTGTATTCAATCCCCTCTAGAGAATAATGACATCAAAACACCATTGTCTTAGTCATTACAAGTTGAAGTGAAGGTATGGCACTTGGTGGATAATTCGTGGAAAGACTATGTGAAAAATACATTATCCAGTCGATTTTTGGAATCGGCAATGAAATCAGCAATAGTTGGCACTAAAGTAAATCCAAAACTGATGGCATACTGAAGTACGAACTTCCCGTCTC
The DNA here is from genome assembly GCA_035044765.1 of Leucophenga montana. Lineage (NCBI taxonomy): Eukaryota > Metazoa > Arthropoda > Insecta > Diptera > Drosophilidae > Leucophenga > Leucophenga montana. Next base: position 23,020 of record JAWNNQ010000579.1, on the reverse strand, counting down.
AGTTCCCAAGGTTTTTGTAAGGAATACTTTTTCTGTTACGGAAGCATATTGATTGCGATTATCGGCGAATCTGTTCGATTGTTTCTTGTAGCCAATATTCTCCAGAAAGTGGTATCATAAAGTAAATTTTTGACAACCCCATATGTTTCCTTAAAATTTTATCTTTTAGTACCCATTGGTGATAGTTGGATGTGTCATCAAATATCTTTCTAATGCTAGTTTTTGGAGCGGATTAGCTTAAAATGGTATAAAAACCAGAAAAAACGTCAACTTCGGTTGAACCGAAGCTCTAATACCATTCACACAAAATTTTAAATAATATTGTGGAACATAAACGTGGGGGTTTAAATAGGGGCTACCACAAAAATGTGTATGAAGCCATGTAGTAGATGTGTAAGATGCCACCATATCGAATTCCAAGTTGATATTGACGTTTTCCATATAAATACATAAAAGTGAGCTGTGGGTTTATATGGGACTACAAAACCCACAGCTGAATGGAAAGTAGGCGGGACACGCCCATTTGTGTATGTATATGAAGCGGTTGTCCACTAAAATCCACAAATTCAAGCTATTATTTATTTAAATGAAGAATTTTTCATAAAAACGCAAAATTGCACGGTGGGTTTGTATGGTCGCTACCCCACGCCCGTTAGTCTCTGTATGTTAAGCGGCTGACCATAAAAAGGCACCACATTGCATTCTCGTCGAGCTGATCAAGAATATTTATACTTTATGTGGTCTACGATGCCTCCTTAAATGCATTACAAACTTTCAGACAAAGTGATAAAAATATGAAAGAGTTGGATTTAATCTCAGTAACAGAAGAAGTAATGCTAGCAAAAAATCTTGAGCATCGAGGCGGGAAGATAGTATTTCGGATAATCATTCGTTTTGTATATATTCTAGTGTCAAATATTGCTGATTTCAGCGCTGGCTCCAAAATAAGATTGGAACATGTATTTACCAGGATTGATGAAGTGAGAAACCTTCACTACAACTCGGGAAGACTAAGGCAACATTGCAGAAAGCACATTGAGCTGCTGGAAGCGTTGGGTTGTGATGTCACTCTCTAGAGAGGATTGTATATATAAAAAACGCATGCAAATATCAGAATTCCAGATGATAGCAGAAATTAGATTCAACATTGCATAAAGATTGTATATAAGGCAGGTACTACAATGCTTTTATTCATAAATTTGAACCATGAGACTAAATTATGCCTGAGCGGAAAATGCACACATCAATTTGAATATTTTTTTGTAGCTAAAACGCAACACTAAACTGAACTATGCGTGTAAATTCACGAGGCAATTTATGCATTAAATTTATAGTGTATACTATTTTAAATACAAATTTTACAAGTTTTTTACGAGTCTCGTACACTACCGAGTTAACATGGTAGTTATGAGTTTAGATATGCATTGCCTAATATTTCTTTACTTAAACATATAACGGTCATATGTGCGATTTGCGGTTTACCGCTAATTTGTAGTGTTGTAAAGTAATGTTGAAAAATACGCACTTCACAGCACTGAACATACGGTACGTGCAGTGCAGTACATTTGGAACGACGTCGTCGGTTGCACGTTACTTCTTGCTCTAATGCTAGTGAAAATCTATAAAAAAAAAAATAATTGAATGTGCAAATTTATTAACACGCTGTGAAACTACTAGCTTAGAAACATTATTTTATAATTAAAGAAAAGTGTAAATTATCTGCTATCACTTAAAATTAGCAGACGAAAAATTTTGCAAACGTATTTCGTTCAATCAATAAACAACAATGTAATTTCAATGTCAACGTATTTTCTTGCGACTTTACTACAGTGTAAAACCAATTAGACGAAGCCTTATTGAACATTTGTTGCGAGTTTAGTAAAAATCAAGTGTCAAGTGCATTTCGAATTTAAGACGACGCGACGCGTTCTGCTTTCAGCGTTCGCTGTCAATCGATTTATTATGAAACACCACCACCATCAACACTACCAACATCAACGACTGACTGCCAGACGCATAACGGCAAATATTTAATAAGAAAAAGTAAAGGAACAAAAGCAATAAGAAAAATCATTAAAATAATGAATTCTCCGTATTGAATAGTTGAAAAATGTTTCTTTGATTTTATTAATTATCAATTTAAAGGTATGCGCAAAGGAAATCTCTAGGCAACAATAATGTAAAGCAGAATGTGTCAACAACAGCAACAAAAATTACAACTGAGTTGTAGTTTTATGTTCACAACCATATATTTTTGCAGACCAACCCAACCTAACCTCCATCTGTTTGACCTGACACCCGCTGCTTTTACTTTCTCTCTTTCTCTCACTCTCTCCTTCACTTCACTCAACTTAAACTTCATGACCCCTTTAGAGAAAGCACGAGTGTACATGTGCACTCATTCTCTCTCCATCTCTGTGTTTCAAGCTACTGCTCATCTCTTTTGCTCTTAAAACTTTAATCCTCCTTATTCTATGCTGAGAATTCCTTTGCCGGTACAAAATGAGCACTTAAATGATTTAATTGTTTAATGTTAAGTTATTGTATGACATAGCGAAAATTGTCGTTTATTAAATATTTCAGAGAGAACGTAGTGAAATGAAAGAACCGAAGTCATATTTTGCAATGTCAGCAAACAAACAAAATGGTGTCGCTGCAGGTGCTTTTTTAAAATGCACAAAGTTTTTTATTTATATGTATGTAGGTATGTGTATTTTTGATATGGCATCAATTGTTGTCAGTACATAGTAAACCTTAACCTAAAAAAGATCGTTGCAGTTGCTGTTTGTCGCTTGTTTGATGTGTTCTCTTGTTTTAAATGAGAACTTTTCTAATATTAAAATAAAATTTATTTCAAGCGTTTTTTTTTTTTGACACTTTGCCAAAGTTCATTGCAAACATGCGAAAGCGACACAACGGCACAGCGACGTCAGCGAAAATGTAGAAAGAATTATGTTCTTCTATATCTTTTGATAAATGTACAGGGTGCAGTTATAGTATAATTCTTATATACAGCGATTTGGTGGTTTTCAATTGAAAAGTTCCGACAGTCGAAATGTTTCATGCAAATTGCGTCAAAAGTGGACCCCAGAACACCAAAAAAACCACCTCTTCTTTTAAAATTTTTTCAACTAAAATATCAAAAAGACACTCAGCTGAAGCTAGCCAAGATGTTTGCAAGTGCGCCCACAACAGTTTCGAGCCTAATGTCGAGCTGCTCGATCGACATGCTCTACAATGTAAATCGCCCTTTACAGCATGACGGAGACTGAAGCCAAAGGAACCGAAAGAAACAAAAAAGGTAGCAGCTATAGCAAATTGAGAGAGCTGAGAGAGAGAAAAAGTCTTTGTGTGATTGGCCAAGGGCGTTACCTCTTTTTTACCTATCTTAGACGAAATACTTTAGAAAAAAAAAATTACAGTCGCCCATGCTCATCTTCACATTCTTTCCACCAAAAAGAAAAAAGAAAAATCATACGTATATGTTGTGAATGATTTGCACTTGCCTATTTATATATAGATTGTTTATCAGATCAATTAATTGTGTCTTAACTTTAAAATTGAATAAAAAGTATTGTGTGTAAGATATGACGGAAACCTTTATTGTGGCTTAAAGTACATGCAATACTTTTACATGAAAACATTTCATGATAAGTCAAAAAAAAAAGAAAGCCATTAAAATCTGGGGTCATATACATATCCTACATTTTTATAAGCCAAGTTCCTACCAATAATTCCTCGGAACTGCAATTTGCTGTACCCCTTATCAACAGCACAATTTTGCAGTATTTCAACAGCAAAATTTGACAGGTAAACAAAATCAACTGTACAGTAGTAACGATTTAGGACTGGGGGACTGTTACTTGACTTTGCTAGTTGCCTTTTAACTCTGTTTATGTAAACGAAACTATTAATTGAGACATAACTTCTGACTTCATAGTATAAAAACACTATTTACGCAGCAGCAAATAGCTTGAAATGAAACCAACAAATGGCTAACCCTTTATATTTTGGAAAATGTCAACCACCCGCTGTACTCACTAGATTTCGAACCAGCCATATGAGCGACATTTTAAGGAGAAATGTATGCGTAAAGCGAAAATGATCCATGGTTAATCGAATTAGTCGCTCGGATGGTCGATTATGACTATTCATGATAAAATGGCAAACCATACTGTGCACAGACCTGACCAATTTATGACAGTTTAATGGCTATTGAATATTAGAAATTAGATATTTTTTGCGCAGTTATAACTTATGTGACATTCTGTCGTTTTATTTTGTTTATCGACAACAATTTTGATGCGAATATCGTATCGTTTTTGCCTCCACTTTGTTTCAGTTGCCACAATATGTAAAGCATAGTACATGCATTTTGCATTTGGAGTTTCGGAGCGGATTAATATGGACGCATACAGATGCTGAAGCAATCAACTGAATACTAGTATAGTTAATTTTAGGTGCGTTCACATCATTTACGAGTGCAGTTTGATACGTCACTGACTTTTTTGAATTTGCGGCGTACTAACTGTTAATAGACTACAGCAATAGTGTTAAGCGTCTAGTTTATATTTGACAGCCATTGAGCGCAGACAACCATTGTTTCATCTACTGCTTGATCGCTGATGTCCTGCAATGGATTCATATTTTATCCACGTTCATGAAACGGCGCAAAAATTTGACAATATTGTAGTTAACCAACGTCAAACACTAGTTCGAAGTTAACACACGACTGCGTTTTAGGTTCTTTTCGGCACCGACATGCTTTTTGTCCGTCTGTCTGCCTTTCATGTCTTTCATTGAATGGCTGTCAAACACAAACTTAATGATGCAGATTGAGTACTTGTGGGACTACCCTCAAATTATTATAATACCAAATTTAAAAAAAATCACTGGCTTATCAATCTGTTCTCGTATAAAGGGGGCCTAGCTGGTATTATATTTGTTATTTTTACTACAGCAGGCCAATTCAAACAACACCAAAGCAATAACAAAATGGGCACGCTTAATGTTGCAATCAACAAATGGCTGCTGGCGCTAACAGGTATGTATTACAGATCCAAATAAATCTGCACACGATTATATGTATCTTCAACAAATCAATATACAATAACTAACAAAAGCTAAGCTTTTGCATTATAAAATTTAGCTAACTACGCAGCTCAATAGGTATTTAAATATAGTTCTTTAGATCTACATACATATATGCAAAGGTTTAATAAAAGTTCTAATAAATTTTGACATCATACTGCGGTGAATTCGTATTAAAATTACTATATTCATTTCAACTACAACAACAAAAACAACGTTAAGATCAAAGTTGTCTAAAAATAACAAATTGGAAGCGGTGAATTGCGTTGAATTTGTTTTTGTTGTTGTGCGTTCATTATTATTTTGCATTGATTTTTAAATAAAGCGTTCTCTAAACAAATTTAGAATTTGAAGCTCATAAAAATAGCAAATTTTAGACTGAAAGATATATAAACTGACAGACGGACTGACATAGGCACGCATAAAATAAAACTTTAAGTGTGTGCTGTGGGTTGAAGGGGGTACGCCATCGCACAGTGGTTCATTTGACGAAAATTAGTGGCAAAAATCAAATTTTACAATTTTTGATTTGTGGAATCATTAAAACTATGAAAACTGAAAACTAAATCTCAATTGTATGAATAGTTTATCTAGTAGAGCTGTCAAATTTAAGTAAACTTTGAAGTCGGATGTTTTTTTTTTTTGTATGAAGTTTGAGTATAAAATTTTAAAGTGAACCTTTAAAAGGGTTTTTTTGATATACCATTTACACATAGTGTGAAATGGTATTATCAGTTTGTCTGAAAGTTTGTAATGGATTAAAGGAGGCATCGTAGACCACATAAAGTACATATATATTCTTGATTAGCTCGACGAGACGAGTCGATCTAGCAATGTTCGTCTGTCTGTCTGGATGTTGTTACGAATTAGACTTTCGTATGAATGGTATTGGAGCTTCGGTTCAACCGAAGTTAACGTTTTTTCTTGTTTTTTCTGTAATTTTTGTCATTAAACAATATGTAACAATAAATTTGTTATAATAAATTTTTCCAGCTGTTTTACCTTGAATATTGTGAAGTTTTTTAGATATTGCTGGAATCAAAATTTGTTCTAAACAAATATTTCGAAAAAATTGATAACTGAATTTGTTTCTTATCCACAATAAAACAGTTGCGAGTTATAACATTTCAAGTTACTCTTGTAGCAGTGCAGTACTTAGAGACCCGTCGGACAGACATGACTATAACGACTCGTTTTGTCATGAATATAAAAAGGATTTTAGAATATATGAAAATAAATAATTCCTATGTGACTTATTGGGGATTTTTATATAAGAAAAAAAAGGTTGATCGTTATTTTATAGTGCTTGTCATATGTTTTTGTGTTGATAATATCAACTTATATTCAATAGACCTTTTGGCCATTCTCGTGTTGTCATTTCATTTACAAATCTCTGTGCTGAGGACCGGTACTATTCATTGAAATGAAAGCAAACAAAAAAGAACGCTGCATATACCCTCTACTTAGTCTAAGGCTCTTCATATGATATGGGAGAATACTTTATAACGATTGACGTAAGATACATAACATTTTACATTTGCAGCTTTATTAATAGTATCGGAAGTGCGGGATGACCACTGACAAATGGTCATAACTTATAACAAGTGGTCATGATCTTGCAGACCCGTTTAAAAAAATTGTTTAACAGGCGATTTTATGTTCACAACTTTTAGATATTACGAATTAGATGCTCTACCCGTTGTGATTTGAAAATTCGATTTTAATAGTGTGACTATTTTTATCTTTTTTTTGAAGTATTGTTTTTTAATAAAATATCTTCCAAAAATGCCGAAAACTAATGCTGAAAAATGTCGTGAGTGTCGGCAGAAAAAAAATTTATTATAAATTATAGTAAACATTTTAATTATCCTAATACTCCTGATACTCTATATTTACCTCATTCTCTTGTAAGCTACTTTTCTGAAGTTTCACTTCTGCCGTGTGCGAATTCCACACACACAATTTTTTCTGAAGATGGAAGATGATTGTGTAAATAACTAGATTGAATTATCTTTTATTCGCGAAAATCTTGACGTTCAGACAGAAAAGTTTTCAAAAGTTATCACACTAGTTTGAAGTTGAGCGTATGTCTAATTGGGAGTTATTTACAATGAGCGTGCCTATATAGAAAAAAATTAATCTTTGGTGTTTAAAGAGTGTCTCTTAATCCAATCGTTCGTATCGATATATTTATTCGCTTAGTAGTTATGATTTTTGCAACCAAAAAAGTCAGAATGAGCCACTGTGCGCCGTCGTCATATTAATGCTTATTGGATGCCACCCGAAGTGCCAACTGATTTGCTCATTAATGAAAGCTTTGAAAGATTTCTAATATTGTTTAAATGTTCTTGTTGCGCATCACAAAATTGACTATAAAAATTTATGAAAATTGTATTTTATCATTTGTTTATATCTCTTTTTTTTCAATTCATTACATTGATTTTTGTGTTTTGTTTTATTTTTTGGTTATAAAACAAAGTTCTTTTGGCATTTGCAAATTTTTCAACGGCCGATAATTGCTTTCCATGTAAGTTCAGTTTAGTTTTTGTATGAGTTATTATTAAAACATGAAAAGAAAAACGTACACCAAGATTTAAATTTCAATGAGTTTGTTTCAGTTCGTACTAATTATAATTAAAAACGTTTCTTATTATTAGTTTACTAACCAATGTTTGTAAAATAAACAAATTTCATTGTGTTCGATTTGTAATTTGTACAAATAATTATATTAATTTAATAACAAAACAAGAAAATCAACTGTACAATCATCAGTGCTCAACGACACTAAATATGTATTGTATGTATGTATGTGAAAGTAACTAGATAAATGTGAAACGTCTTCAGTTAAACTGACTCCTCTGTATATAAATTACATACATACTTGTACCTATGACTTAGTATTTACATACAATGTAAGCAAATAACACTGAAATCCCTGTGAGTTGTTACAAAATTCAAAAGGGCTTGTATGTCACTAGCTTTTCTTTAGTTTGAATAGTTCGAAAGGGTCGCAAAGACGTGAATATATTAAAATTGCTAACCTAAACTAAATTGAAACCAATCAGATTAATACAAGTATTGTAGTGTCGAGTGATTTGAGCCATCGGGTGAATCGAGTCACTCTTTTTTTTTTTACAATGAAGTCGACTACTCTATAATAATAACACACTTTCATGAAGTTCCGAAGAGAAAAGATGCACTCGCTAAGTCTCAGCCAGACAATGCGTTTTACAAATTCAAACAAAAATTTTTGACGTGATAATGCCTATTAAATCGATGAACGCCGCCACATACGAAAAGTTGTCACGTACACCTCAGCCGTGCGTGGAAGCGAGAGCGCGGAACAAGCGATAGAGAGGCACGATCGTTAAAAGCGTTCGGCTTGTGAAGCATTGGCTTGTGAAAGCTATAGTTATGTGTGTGTGTGTGTGTGTGTGTGTGTGTGTGTGTGTGTGTGTGTGTGTGTGTGTGTTTGCGTGTATGTTGATGAAAGCAAAGTTGTCAGTCTCTTTGTATATGCATAATATGCACATGGTAGAATATACACATACATATGTACATACATATATGAAAATAACAGTAGTGTTGTCTTGATGTTGGCGCCTGTCAGTAAGTTTTAGTTAATTGTACCCTGCACGCTGTGGGACAAGCGTATAATAAGTTTATTCGAATGTATGTGTCAGCAATGTAAAGCTTTTTGTTTTCATTGTATTCATTTCTGTGAAAATTTGTAAGGTTCAAAGTAAAATTTAACGGTAACATAATAATCTTATGCAAAAATTTGCAAATCATAAAGAATACCATCCAGCATACATCGGGTTGGGATTACATCCTCAAGGCAGGATAAGATAAATATTATGACTTAATGAAAAGGAATACCACACTTTCTCTCCACACATCCGAACAACAGTTTGGAACCGTGTCAACGCGTAAAAATTCTTGTTCTGATTTGTCGGGTGAACGTGGAACACTTTTTTCACCATTCACCATTTCAACAAGATATGGGTTGATCATACTATTGCTTCGCAGGAAAAAGAAAAGCTTACCATGACTGTTACAGTCAATGCTGAGTGATTTCCCAGCACATCTATATTCTTGATTCCTCGCATGCATATATGCATGCAAAATGCATATTCTGTACTCATAGGCATAGCAAATCAGTGAGAGTGCAACAGCTAGAGTTTTAACGTGGATCATCACACACTCGAATTCGTCGTTGTCATTGCTCGACAATCGTTTATATTGTATTAATTAATATTGTGGATTTTTCTTCAATTTTTGCAGTGCTTATGTGCTTTTTTCTCATTTTTTAAGAGGACACAAATCACCCGACCATATTTTTCCCAAAAAATTCGACTCATGGAAAAGGGAACCATTTTACAGTGTTTTTCAGTGAGATTTTATATAAAAAAAAAAAAATCAAAACATGGCTCAAATCACCCGACTTTCCACTACTAATTAATTTTCTCTAAAAATTTTTCATTTTTCGGGTAAGAAAAGCTAGTGTTATACGCGCCTAAGCAAGTGCTATTCTCAGGCTATAAGACAAAAAATGTTCTTAGTTCACATTATCTCAGCTTCAAATGCTGCTTATGTTTTCCATTACACTCACAATTAGTTAGACCCTCACAAATCTTTCGTTTTTCTTCTCTTTTTTTGTCTTTTCTTTCTCTCTCTCTCTTTCTCTCTTTCCCCAAACGAACTTGCAGCAATATTTGGATTCTTGACTTTTATATGGATTCCGCCGGTCGCAGCCGAATGTCAAAGTATGCACGAATCCATTTTAAACTCATTTTCAAAACTAAACGTCGTAAATTCGTAATATATACTCTTTCCCTATGATTTGTTATCGGTGGAACTTAATTGCTGAGCATAATACTCAATATTTATGACAACTTAATACAATGTATACATTATAATATATCTTTGTGTTCGAATCGAAAACGCTGACAGTGGACAATAATGCTCTTAAATGTTTTATATACAAAAAAAAAATATATATATATATATATATATATATATTACCGGATACTATCGATGTGCTTTAATTTGCATTTGTGCTGATGTATACGTTTTTAATTTAATTTTTTTTTATTTTATTAATTAATATACCCTTGCCGGTCAAGTTGAATGAAAGACTAAGACAAAAATAAATTATTAATCCGCGAAATCCCACATTGCAGCAAAGTTTTCACTTCCGCGGCAATTATATCCTTTTCGTGTATTTCTTTTAAATGTTTCGCTGCAAAATCTTTTGTATGATTTTCTATGTGGATGAATGTATATCTGTGTGGCGCCTCTATGAAGGCGTTTGTCTGTGTGCGGGAAGTGCGGCTTGACAGCTTGTAACATAAGCATTTCTTAAGTGCATCCGTATTACGTTTTAGTAGTTAATAAATAGAAAAATATCTTAAATATCTTAAATATTGCACTAAAGAATTTTGATGCTTAGTTCATTTTTGTGCACTTCAAAATTTTATATTGTCCAATTACATACACGTACATATTTCAGCACACACTTAATTTTATCGAATATAGTATCAATTAATACAAAATTATACATTCGTTTTATATTTTATCATTTGAATACTTTTAAATCATTCATAAAGCATTATTATGTAAATACATACATACTATGTACATACTTTAATATTAAGTTTTATAGTGTTTTATAGTGTTTGTTTGAAAAAACTTCTTCGGAGGTGTCACAGAAATCGCTAGCGAAATGGCCATTCCGCTTATACTCAGAAAAATTCTAGATCATGATTTAGCACATACGAATTATACCGTTAACGTCAAATGAACTTAAATATAAGAACTAATTTGGCTGTGTTAGGAATATATATATACTTAATCTATAGTGTGGTATGGCCTTGAACTCTGCCATCGATGCGGTCTTTATCTCCTCAATTGTAGCAAAACGTCGTCCTTCTTTGGATATTTTCAGTTTTGTGAACAGGAGAAAGTCGCAGTTGGCTAAGTCCGGTCAACATGGTGGCTGAGGCATGATTGCGTTGTTATTTTTGGCCAAAAAATCACGAACAAGCAATGTCAAAATTTCAGCAATTTCGGAACAAACTTCGCTGCCACACGTTTCATGCCCAAAAAACATCTGAAAAAAATTGCATAGCATGAGCCAACCGATATCCTCAGCAACTTCTCTAATAGTGATTCGACTATTCTCCATAACAATTTTCTTCACTGCTTCAAAGTTTTCAATGGTTGTTGACGTGCTGGTGCGTCCAGCATGGGAATCGTCGTTAATATCTTCACGGCCTTCTGTGAAGAGCTTGTACAACTTATAAACATATTTTCTTCTCAAAATAGACTTGCAAAATGCCACAGTCAACATTTTAAGTGCATTGGAACGCATAATTTTTTTTTTTTTTATCCCGAATCCGGTGCAAATCCTCTAGATGACAAACAATACCAAACGACAGAACGACAAAACGAACGACAGGCAGTTGAATTTGTGCAACAAAGCGAGTGGGCCGACAAGAACGTAAAACACGGAAATGCAATGAAAATATTTATATTGTAGTTTAATAAGAATATTGGGAATAATATTTTGACAATATAGTAGTACATTTATTGTTATTTTAAAAATATAAACTTCAGTCATACGTCAAAAAATCTTCTGGATATAGCATTATTACATTCATTGACTGTGAAGGGTAAACGACCGTATTTTTTTGTACGCCAAGAAACAACCGATATTACCCTACCGATTTAATTCTAATTCAAAAATATTAAATTAAAATAATTAATTTAAATAATCATATTAATAATGCATGAAAAAATCACAAATTAGTTACTATAGTACAAAAAAAAAGAACAAACAAAAAAAATTCGTAACACACATTTAGTCAGTCACTCATATTTATGTAGTCTCGCAAATGCCTTCCACCTCTGTACTGCATGTTGTTTGAATGTTTCGAAACTCAAATATAATATATGTACAATATATATTTTAACTATGTAAATAACTGATTAATAGACTAGACTACTTAGTACAAATATTGCATTTTGCAATGAGTACAAAAAGGAAGCAAACCAAAGTCTTTATCTTGCCTTGTAGCGATATGTCACTAATTCAAGTTCTCTCTTCCGCTCTCAGCGCGTTCGATATACTGTTATGAGTGTGACTCGTGGACGGATGCACGGTGCAAGGATCCTTTCAACTATACAGGTACCTCACAGATTACATGCATGATAAAACTCGTTACAAACGAAATACGCTAGTAGAAATTTATTTGATAAGAAATTAAATAATATATTATATCAGTAATTACTGTGTTTATAATCATGTACGAGTATGTAAATATGCAAGTTCATATCATACCATTGTCTAATTATTTCTCATCAAATGAATACATACTTCGCCGCGAGTTAAGATTCCTATAAGGGTAGAAATACTTACACTAATGTGTATAACTATACATATGATACTAGCTCAATATTCACTTCGTTCTGGTACTTGTTATACCATATACCCATATGGTAAAAGGCGCTATTACGTTTCTGCAAATATGTATATGTAATAGCCAATAGAAGATGTGATAGACCACATTAAGAGTATATATATTTTCTTGATCAGTATCAAATGTTGTAAACTTCAGAACTCGGAGAATATAAGCGATATAGCGTTAAATCTTGGATACTTTGACTATCCTATTCATTGTTCCGTTAAAGTGTATAAAATAAACGAGCCAATCTACAAGGGGTAGCGGACATAAAAACCGGCATTCTTTTTTTTTTGAGTTTTTGTATGAACATTTTTGTTTTTGTCGTTAATTAAACAATAAATGCCCAATTTGGTGTTTCTTATGTAAACTCCAATAAAATATGTCACATAAGTCCAGCTCGGTAAACTACAGAATATAGAACCCTACAACTGTATTGTGCAAATAGACAAGTATCAGAGTACGAGTATCTCAAAGTCGAGCACACTATATACGGCTGGCTACAGTGACTTTCTTGTTTTTTGACTGTTATATTTATGTTTGAAGTGTAACCGAATTATTATAAAAAATTTTTTTTTTTTTATAAATCAAAGTTACCATTTTGCCAATGTTTGTTCAAGCATGAAAGATGTTTTTATATTGCTGATTCTGCTGCATAATTTCATCCTCTTTATTGTTTTGTTGTCAATATATCTGAATTAGAGATGGGTGCGGTATAAAAATGTCGAGAAACCCCGAAAATTTTCACAAATTTTAAAAGTTGCCCATCTCTAAACTGAATCGCAACCGCAACTTTTATATTTTCATCTTGACATTTTTCTAAATTACACTATGCCAAAATCTAAGCGAAGAATAATGAGTCAGTATCATAATTATTTTTATTTTTGTTTAACTTATTGTTAATATTATTCTTCACCTACTACAATAGCATTGCCGCGCGATCAACCACCACTAATGACATGCAATGGCTGCTGTGTGAAGATGGTGCGCCACCAGAAATCGCGTGAGTTATTTATCTCATTGCTTTATAAAATTCATTAAAGTCAAAGAACTTTTTTATATATATATATATATATATTTATACATATATATGTATAATACATATTCTCTTCTTGTTCACAGCTTACGAAGTAGTTCGGCGCATGTGTACGTCTCAGTTACAGATAAATTTGTTCATGGTCGATCACGTCTGCATGATGGAAAGTTCAGGCAATGGACATATGTGCTTTTGTGAGGAAGATATGTGCAATTCTAGTAAAAATTTATTACCATACGGTTGCCATTTTTTCATAATCTCAGTAATACTACCATCATTGCTATTTAATCTGCTCAATCAGATACTGACACGCATCAGATAAAGTAAAATGACAAATAGTATATATATATATATATATATATATATATATATATATATATATATATATATATATATATATACAAAAAAATTAAGAAAAAAGAACAAAATGAACCAAAATACATCCATACACACACTATACATAACATACATCTTAGCTACACACACATAGATCAATATAACAACACTCTTTTATTAAACTATAAATATTATTTTCTATGTAGCCATTGATTTCCTGTTATGCTATAAAACAAACAAAAAACAAACTACTCATAGTATAATTCTATAAAAAAAAAAAGAAAAAAAATAGCGAAAGAACAAATACTCTTAGTAAAGTTTTTCAGCACTTGTAAAAATATTTTAAACTATTAGTTTTGAAGAAAATCTTCTACAGAAAGAAGTACACCAAATCAGCGTTGCCGTATTGTTTGCGTTTGCATTGTCTCCCATGTAACTTGATTGGAGTCTATACCAAAATGTATATGATGCAAGCTCTGCGGCGATTGATTGATTGATTGCATGTCGCTCGTTCATACAATTTCGTACGTTCGCTAGTTCGTTTTGCAACAGCATGTAGCGCTTAAGTTAGTTAGTTTAAAGTAGTAATTATATACACATAAAAATAATTTATAAATATTTTATTCTGTTGTTGATACATACATACATACATACATGCATAATATAATCATTTAGTTATAATGCGAAACGTTTTGTAGCTGACGGTTTGGCATAGCGTCTGAGTTACTTATTTGTAAATACTTTCATTTGTTTAGAATTGTCATAGCCAAAGCAAAATCAGCTACAAATACTATATTTTCTAGATACTCATGCGCTCGTTTTATCGTAAAAGCTCGAAACAAAGTGAATTAGTTTGCCAGCAACAGACGCTACGCTATAGCAAATCAACAGCAACAAACTATTTTAGAGTTGTCAAATAACATCAAATAAATAGAAAGATTCCGAGTTACCACTGTTTCTTTCTAATGCTAAGCGTTAATGCGGCAAATGATTCACTTATGTATAGAACGATAATATAAAACTATATCATACTATAATTAGCATTACTACTAGTAAAAGTATTGAAATTATTTTGATAATTGTTCAAATCAAATTTGCTCATTTTGATAATTAATTCCAATTTTCCACTTTGTTATAGTACATAAAACTACTCTAATTTCTTCTCTATTATCTATTATACAACAATTTATATTTAATTATGAATTAGACTATAAGTCAAGTCAAGATCATTGCAAATTTTTAATCATATCATAACAAAACAAAACAAAAAAGATAAGAGAAAATACTTTGACTTAACTATTGAAGAATACTATAATCGTTAAACAATGAAGTAGAAATTTTCAATCTACATAAGAAGCAAAATCGTCGTCAACTGTCAAAGTAAGATTTCATGCTTGACAGCTGTACGACGAAATTCGCGGTGATAACTAGTTGTAAGTTGACTCCTCTAGCTTCGAGGATCCCTGAAGCATAGATCATGACGATCATTTCTTTTGTGCTAGTGATAGTTTTTACAATTTGGAAATGTACTTATGATTTTTTAACTTTGTAATTTATAAAAAAAAAAAACATTTTTAATTTTGACATTTTGTAAAAATTTTTCGTTTTCTTTTAAAGAAAAAGTAATTGACTTTGAAAAATTGGTAACAAATCAATATTTATTTTTTAATTTGAATAAAAAGAAAATTAATTATTGAAAAGAATTTTGTAGTGCTTTTCTTTTAATGCACTTTTTGGTACTATTTACATATATAAATATAGTATATACTCTTTCTCTCTCTATTTTTTTTAAAGAACACATTCTTGTTCGATTGTTCGTTCACAATTTCTGCTTAACTTAACGGCTGATCAAAAGAACGATAGCTTATGCGTTTGTTTTATAATAATGCGTTCTTTTTTGAATAACTCGCTGGTTCATATTGCTACATTTAAACACATTTCCCAATAACTCCTCATTAATTACAAATTATGTACATCCGTTCCATGGTAATCAGTTCGGCTTAGGCCAGGCATCTTGAAAATCCGTCCAGAATCGGCATCTCTACTCTGCGCTCGCTCACAAACAAATACGATACATCAGTTTACTCTAAAACGCACTTTCACTTAAAACTAATTGAGATCACCATTTTTCGTTCGGTTCATTAATTCGTTTGTGCAATGTTTTTTCATATTAATTCTTAAATATAATTAAACAGTTTATTTTGGCTAGTTAGTTTTTAATTTGTTCGTTGGTTTGTTTGTTTGTTTGTTTGATTTTGTGAATGTTGACAATATTCTATATAAAACCAGTAATTCTAGTTGAATCCCAGTTTGTGCATTCTCTGGAAACCAAAAACAATTAAATTACTCTACAATGAAATATTTTTTAAAACAATAAAACTCACGCAATTTGTAGAACATACTATAACATAATTTAGTACTTTTTGTAGTTTATTCAATCTTTCGTTCTTTCTCTCGAACTCTATTTAAGATCTATTTCGCTCTTAATTCAACTATAACATACGATACTAATCCCTAGTGATACACGTAGTTTATATTCACAAAAAAAATAATAACTTTCAAAATTTAAAAAGTTTTCCAATTTCCTTACTAACCTCAACAATTAAAAACATAAACTGCTGCAGCTGCATTGTAAAAAACATAACTAGAGCTAAAATTTTTAAAACATTTATACTTTTATTAAAAAAAAAAAAGTTTTATTAATGCTCTAAAAAATTTAAGACAAATTTCTTACAGTGTCTGCTGCAGTTCCGTTCACAACCTACATACTACACGTACTAGTCTCAACTTCAGTCAGTATTAAATCATTTTAGTTGTAAATTTTTACTTGATAGGCGCGTACCGAAAAAAAAAAATCAAAAAAAAAATTTTAATGATCTTTCCGTTTTAACAATTCAGTTTTGAATTAAAACATTCCAAATTGTCGCGTTCGTTTTGGCATAGTTAAGTGCCTGCTATATCCATAGATTCCTCACAATGCAAAAAGCACTAAATTAAAATCAAATCCAGACTTGTTCCCTAATTATATCTAAAATTAATAATGATTGTTGGTCTTGGTTGTTGAATATTGACGATTCTAAAACACGCAAAAATCATGTCTAACTATTCTACTTGAGTTCTTCGTTCATTCCAAATTCATTTTTTATTTTATATTTTTGTTTTCGTTTTTTAACTTTACTTCCAAACAAAAGTTCAAGATCATACCAAACTCTCCTCCATGCACTTTAATAAAACACACCACACGCGCTAACGCTGCTATTCAACACAGTTCCACTTATTTAATGGTAACAACAAAAAAGCGAACTTGAGCTCAAACGAACTCAAATCACAGTTTTCGAAATAACGCCTATCTACAACATGTGCACAACTCGCAGCGGAATTGTTCTTGCATATTTGTGCTTATTTTGTTGAAATTTTGCAAACGCATAAATATTAAGAACAATTTCGCAGGAGCGGTGCCGTAACGAATCCCGATGAATCAACTGACCGGACCGACCTACACTTGCGTATTTTAATTTCGAAAAGTGCTTTTTCACATACGATGCCACTGGTCTGACTCAAATTTTTTCATCATGTACGACCCATCGCTACCATGACAGGGGCCGCGTTTACCGCGACAGCACTGCCCAACCAATAGCTATTCTATTCTACATAGATAGATAGATAGAACTATAAATTTTGTACATACTTCCACGGCGTTGTATGCGTTTGGGTGCGCTGGAACGCGCGGCATATCGTGTGCAACTGAGAACGAACATGTAGTAGCAAACAAGTAATTAACTTGTGGCTGCTCATAGTTCGACGTGAGTGAGACGTGCCATTCCCGGTGGTTGCTAAAAACCGATGCACAGCAGCCTTCTTAAGAGCAGAAGCGGCACCAGTTGCAATGCAGGATGAACTGTTCGAGTACGGCGTTTCCTTTCGCTACTGCCGCTTTAAACTAAGCGTTTTATATTCTCTCTCTCTCTCTTTGATTCCGCTTTCTTTATAAATACGGAAGCACGCAGCTACAGCAAACGGAGCGCTTGGAATACGTAGAGAACAACTTAGAAGATGGCTTTTGGAGCTTTTTGCAGCGTACTATAACTAGCAGAAAGTGCTTCCATATTATTAAGGCTTTCTAAACTAAAACTAAGAATATATTCACATTAGTACTTAACTACAAAACATATTTAAAAACAAAACAAACAAAAAAAAATTCTATAATAATATTGTATTCAACTAAAACCTTGTTAAAGTAAAAGCAAAAAAAAAAAGGAAAAACACCAATATTCGCCTTTATTATGTTTGTTGTCATAATTCGCTTTCAGTTTATACAACTAGAAAATTTCTGTCTTTTAATAATGGCAACAAACATAATTAGCGCTATTAACTTAATTCACTCTAAGCTAATATTACCATACATATGAAGTACATAATTGACAAAATTTTATAAATAAATACTTAAAATGTTATCGTAAATTAATAAAGCATAATATTGTGAGTAGCTTTTTGCAGGCTAAAGTAGCGTTTAGTAGAAGCAGAGCAGTTTGCCTTGCACAGTTCTTTGTGCATAAAATGAATGAAAGCTAGATTTGTCTTATGAAATATTTTAATAAAGGTTAACGTTTGATAGCTTAATATATATACTAATACTCATTAAAAGAATTTTAGCAATATTTATGTTAATTACCAACAGACAAAGGCAATGAACATTACATATATCTCAAAGAATACCTTATATAAATTGTTAATAACTCGTAAGCTCTACACATACATATATATATATATATATATATATATATATATATATATATATATATATATATATATATATATATATATATACATATATTTAATTAAAATAAACAAAAATATAATCAATTAAATGAAACAACTTTAGTTATTGCAATTAAAAACTAAATAAGCGTATAATTTTCAGAACATTCTAGTTTTTTTTGGGCTTTCATGTGTTCAGAGCTGCAAGGGAATGATTCATTTTTTGTTTCACATTCCTTTAAAAAAACAAATGGATTAAAATAAAATTTGAATAATTCAAAATGAATTCCACATTTTGAATCATTTGAAATATTTGAAAACTTTATGAAAATAAAATTTATTGAATGGAAAATTGAACCATTTTTTTTTGCCAAAAAAACTATTTTCAAACAATAATAATATTATTATATCAAAATGCGAAGCAGTTAACCACAGCAGATCACAATTAAAACGATTTTTAAATTGTTAAATCAAAAGCTATTTTGGCATAAATCACAAAGAATGATTCAAATTTCCATTTAATTCAATTATTTTTTTCAAATTTTCAAAAAGAATTATTTGAAACTTTCTAATTGAATTCCTGAATGATGCCCAGCTTTATTCAAACGTGAGTCCTTCCTTTACAGCTCTAACATGTGCGCTGCTGCTCATTGACTGATGTTCATCTGCGAGCTATCGGCACTGGAGTCAGCAATATGAAAGGATGCATCGCGCAAAGCAAGATCCTCTTCATCTTCAGCATACAAGCGACGCAGACGCTCTTTGTACAACTCACTATCCGGATTGTTTTCCTGATTACGGCAGATTTCGAGCTTCTTTTCGATTAATTTGACCTTTTCGCGATCGGGTAGTTGATATTGTTTGACCATTAGACGTATTTCTGCAAGTTTAAAATAAAATTGAATTTGAAATTGTCTGCACTCTAATTGAGGTGCATCAACTTACTGCGTATGGAATCGATGAGCACAGGCAGTTTATCACGTGCCGAAACAAAAAGATTCTCTGTTACATAACTATCGAGATTCTCCTGTTCCTTACTGGCCGCATGCAGTACAGAGGCAAGCGCTATCTATAAGAAGTATACAAAAGTAATTTGAGAAGTGGTGGCGGCTGTTGAGAGGTTTTATAAGGGAAACATTGTTTTAAACAGTTCGTGGTCAAACTCAGTTTATATACTCTGTACAATAAATTAAACGACGATTTGAGAATTAATCAACACTTCTTGAAATCGTCAACGCTGTTAGCAAATGGAGGCCACGCATTTTTCTAACCTTGGTGCGGAGCGAAATGCAAGACAATTTTTAGACTAATTAGCAATACTGCACATTTTGTGCGATATCTTGGTCTTAAGAAAAGTTGGTTTTAAGTGCTTTTAACAAAGTCATTCACGTAGCCTCACAAGAAAAAGTTGTGCGTTGCAGCTAAGAGAAGGTGTGGTATCACCATATAGTATAGGTATATATTCTTGATCAGCATCAAAAGAGTCGATATAAAATTACGCGTCTGTATGAATACTGAGATCTCGGACCATAAAATAGCTACAGTCAGCAAATTGGGACATTTAAATTATCCTACACATTTCTTATAAAAAGCATGAATTGATCGTGCCACACTCGTAGTTCTTTCTTGTTTACACTAGTACGTACCTGTGATGGTGGATACAACAGGCAGGCATCGGTGAAAAACGTTTTGTCTATGAATGCGTCTATATGCGGACGCAGACGTTCCGGATTTTCCATGTTGCTGCGTGTCTGTGTGATTAAAAGTATAAGAATATATCAATCAAATAACACAACTCAAATTTTCTACTACTAAATTACCTTTATGTCAATTAAAAACCCCTCAATTGGACGGAATGGGTTGTGTATGGTAAGATAGTAGTTGAGATGCTGCATCAACAGCAGTTCATTGGTGAGCACAATGTCTGTTGCCTTGTTCCGATCGCCGCGTATATTATTTACAAACTGACCAATCGAAACGTTAAACTCTTCTACCTTGCAGGCCAAATAAACGCAGGTGGCACTGTATAAACACAAATTTATTAAGTTTCAATAACCTTATTATTTTTGTTAGCAACTATGTATGCATCTAAATACTGACAGTATTTCCTTGGGATGATAATCCATGGGCGTATTGTTCAAATAGAAACGTTTGAAGTATTGAAATGCTGTGCCAAATACGCATTTGGGCATGGCCGGCTCAAAGCGACTACAAAAATCGTTCAAATGGAGCTCGTATTGTTTCAGTAGCAAGCGTTCTTCGGCCGGATTAAGAAAATATTCCTCCAATTCATCAGGCGATTTGCCGGCGCCGTGCTTTGCAATGAATTTTGTATTCTGTTCGACGCGTAGCATTTCTAGCTGTTTGTCGCTTGCGAACGTCCAAAATTTTTTCTGTGAACTCTGCGGATACATTTTAGATTAAATGTCGTATAATCCCGTACGAAATAAAAACACAGTTCTCCACGAGCAAATTGTAATTGCGGCACAATATAAATTAGCCAATCACCGTTTTCGTGACGATTTGCAAATAACACTTTTTCATTTTGTGCGAATATTTCGATTATTTTGATATCGGTTGTGGTACTTTCGATTAGTTTGTTTGCCGACTATTTTCTTATCGAATGCCATTTGCTAGATGTCGCTTTGTACTTCTTAAAGGTATTTCCTTCACAATATAAATTATTTTATTTATTTCTTAAACATTTATGAATGAAATAATAATTTTCATATATGAAAAATCAATACCTCAGTTTCAACAAAATAAAGTTCGATATTCAGCACTTTAATTTGATTGGCAGAAAATATCCATTTGATATGTTAAATAAAATATTGTTCATAAAGTAAACTAAGCTAGTTTCATCAGACAAGACTTTATTGAGAAACTTTACACCTAACAGTGAGCGTCGACTTTCCAGTAACTTGACAGTTTTTAGTAGTAAATTTAAAAAATTCGAAAAAAACTAAAATTTGAGAAATATTGAAGTGCAAAGTTTCAAAGGAATATAACTGAAAGTGCCTCCGAAAAAAAACAGCCATCGGGAAGAAACCCCATCAGCAAATGAAAGCAAACTTCAACAGGGCAACCGAAATATCACAACAACGCGAAGATCTTTAAGCATCAAATCGAGTAAGTAATAAAAAAATAGAGCGGATGAGACGCCAGATGAGCATAAATTACGCATTCGACATGGTTGAAACAAAACCGTTAATGTAGAGGTCGATATGGTGCAGGTCATGGGCCATTTTTCTCCAAATGATAAAAAGCTTATTTATATCTTTTTGTTAGTGCACTCTCGCTGGGTATCCTCTAGTATGCTATTAAGTTCAATTTAGGGTCCATATATATTCCGAGTTTAATATCACACACTGTGCACTAGAAGGAAGGTATAGGTATGTACACTAGCAAATAGGTATACCGGTGGCGTAGCTAGGGCACTGCGTGGAAAGCGGGGTCCGCTTGTTGGACTTTTTTTTTTTACTAGTCACTCGGCCTTCGAACACTTTGCTGATCTTTTACAAACTGTATCTCTTTGAGAATGCAACGATAGTTCTGTAATATTAGACAAATACTGTCGAAATTCATACGCGTTGGAAATAGCAGTAGTTTCGTTTCATTAACAATCTCACAATGATTTGGGGATCTGATATAAAATAACTCTGAATGCCACGCAAGTAATTATCATAGGACACTTTAGTAAAATCGAATATAATCATCATAGAAAAAATAAAATATCCATAGTATTACGAGAGAATTTGCAGTGGAAGGCGCTATTATCACTAGATGGCGTTGCATATGTAGGATGGTACTTCCGGTATTGTAAAGGGATGAACATTTTCTTTTAGATATACAGATTACGCTATCCCTTAAAATATGAAATTAGCACTTTACAACACTATGATTGCTGCAATGTTATTATTTATTTATTTTTAAATAGCTTTTTGTATTAAATTTATAAGCGATAAAAATGGGCACTATAATTTAATAAATGCTATGAAAAATGCTGCATTTTTCTATGCTGCCCCCTAGCAAATACGTTGCGTGCAAGCGAATGCAACCGACCCGAAATTATTTGCTGCGCATTCTACAACTTCGGAGCGAGTTCGAAAATGGCGAGAACTAGCAATGGCCGCGCACACACAGTGAAAAACGTGGTCCCTGTGAAAATCGCAGTTTAAAAACAATTTTAAAGCGAAAAGTGCGCAAAACTAGCATAAATCAGTGGAAAAACGTAAAATACGTTCGTAGCAATTGAGATCAACAACGATTTGCTAAGTAAGCAACATAAAAGTGTACAAATTTTATGGTGAAATCAATCGATTTTTTGTGAAAATTT
>JAWNNQ010000577.1:600000-763250 GCA_035044765.1 Leucophenga montana | reverse complement strand
GTCCTAAATATTTCGCTCTTAAAATCTGAATTAAAGGCTAAAGAAAACAAATTCTTATATTAATCTATATATATAAAAATGAAAGTATGTATCTATGTATCTATTTATATACCTATATATATTTGTATGTGCGTTGTAGACAGATACACTTTCCAACCATTCGCCGTGAAAACTTGTGTGTATATGCTTTTAGGAACAGGGAAGGTTTTGCTTATATAAAATAAACGGTCTCCCCCATTTATTAATCGCGATTTTAGCATTTTTGTATGAACAATTTTATAACTGGAGAACGGCTGGAGCGATTTTAATGATCTCTGACAGGGGGGAAGAGGGGTGAGGGAATGAGAGGCAGGGTAAGGGATCATAGGGAAGGAGGGTAGCAGAGGAAATGGCAGCAACGCGCTGGGTAACATTTAATTAAGAGTGATGAAATGTTGAATACATGCTAATCGGATCGAAGAGGTAGGGAAAAGGGGTGGAAAGTAAGGAGAGCTAGGGAAAGGGGCAGAGGAATGGGGGCAGCGCAAGTGGAGATTGGAGAAGGAGTGTAGGAGAATTGGAGGTAGAGTAAAGGAGCATGTGGAAGGTGGGCAAGGGGGAAGAAGTGGCAAGGGGAAGGAGAGGGCCGCGCGCAACGTCGCGGGGACCAACTAGTATTCTATAATCGTAAAATGGCTCGACGAGACGAGTCGATCTAGCCATGTCCGTCTGTCTGTTCGTCTGTATGTTGTTGCGCATTTTTGGTGACCAATTTGTATGATATTCAGTTAAAAATTGGCACATACACTTCTTTATATTACAGTTTAATAGAGTATCAAGATTGACCCTCCACGCCCACTTTTTGGGTTAGCCCACTTTTGACTTTTTGTATGATAAACTTTTTTATTGTAGCCAATATCAACTTAAAAAGTAATATGGCAGCTTCTAGTGGATTGACGCTTCACATATACATTAATGGGTGAGGGCTAGCCACTTTTTGGGGTAGCCCCCATACAAATCTACTAAGCACTTGTGTTTTTGTAAGAGAAACTTTTTTATTAAATTCAATATTCAGTTAAAATTCGATATGGTCTCTTTTTATGAACAGATGCTTAACCTGCATAGACTAATGGGCGTATCCCACCCACTTGTTGGGGTAGCCCCCATACAAACCCTCCGCCCTCTTTTGTTTTTTTTATGAAAAAATTCTTTATTTAAATCAATATTAGCATGAAATTCGATTTGCTGGATTTTAGTGGACAACCGCTTCATATACATACATATAGAAATGTGCGTGTCCCGCCCACATTTTGAGGTAGTAAAATTTCATGTGAATGGTATAAGAGCTCCGGGTCAACGTTTTTTCTTGTTTTTTGTTTTGATTTCTGTAAAATCATGTTAGAAGTGATAATGTGAGCATCATTTACAAACATGAATATTAATGAATCTACGAAATAATGAAGTAGCCACGTATAAAGAATTTGTTAACGATCGATTTAATAATTGCTGAGATGCGAGTATGACGAATCTGGAATTTCAAACAGCATATAGCCAGAAACTATCTGCTGTCTGTTGCAGATGGGATAGAGGGTTGTGAACAATTTTGTTGCGCATTAAATGATAAGAGATAAAAATTTAAAGGAATTATGTATCGAGCTGAGGTTGAACCTGGGTTGTTTGGAATGCTAGGCAGCACGCTAGATAGTAGAGTGATGCAAGTCAACAATTTATACAATATCAGCTATTATTAATTGGATTCACATTTTAGATGTAGTTGACCAATTTAAAAACAATGAATTTCATTACGATCGCTCAAATAATATCTGACATACATATAATAAATTTGGTTTATTCTCTTACTCTCGCCCTTTTTTGCAATGGATCTTTATTTTTAGTCATTAGCGGTGATGGAAATCTTCAAAATGATGACTCGTCATTGATGTATAACAATAAAAATAGTCGTAACTAAAATAAATCACATGTTAAATCCAAGTAACATCCAAATTAACTGCAATGCCTAAAGGAATACTTTGAAAAATGTTGATTTTTGTTGCTGGAAATTATTAAAAATACTTAATTCAAACATTTGCCAAAGCAAATGGTTAATATGAGTCATGGGCACAATGAAGCAATCCGTTATACCCTCGACGAGGGAAATGCGCATTCTCACTTCTCCATTTGATTTCGATTTAGATACTTATATGCAAATTTCTATTTATTTTGCATGCAAAGCACAACCGCAGCCATGTTCCTTTGCGTCGGATGAAAAAGGAAACTAGAAACTGTCAACATTGCCGAGTCGGTCTAGACGCCCGGTATTTGAGGGGCTGTGGCGACTAGCCTCGGTTCGGCTCGTATAGTTCATAAGTATCACTGTTTGACGGCAAATGTGCAACGAATTTTGTAAATATATTTTATTTATAGTCAGTTGAGTTGTCCCTCTGTATCTGTAGTCGATTCGTTATGATTTTAAGCGCTTTTGCATGTTTAATTTTTTAACCGCAATGAAATAACTTGACGGTTTGCAATGGCTTCGACGGCAACGGAAGCATAAAACAACACGACTCGTCGACCGTTCGAGGTTTGAACGTAACTTATTTACTATTGCCGCCGCATAGAGAGCATTTAAACTTGGCTAAGATTCGATTTGCGTAGGTTGGTAGTTGGTAGTCGGAGTCAGAGTCAGAGTCAAAGTTTCGCTTTCAAATAGAAACTTACTTGTTCACTTCACTGGCATCGTCATCGTGTCACAGACCCCGCCAAACAAAAGAATTAAAAAATTTACACGACTTCAGACCGTTAATGCCCCCGCCAGCAAACCCCTCAATTCGTACGTCTATTGACTTTGGGGCAATTGGCTTTTTATGTTATGGCGGCAAAGAAAAAAAATGTATTTGCTGCTTTTAGCATCGATTTGTGTGTGTTCGTTAGCTGGTCCACCCGCCCCCTACAATCTAAAAGTATCCGCCCCACTTTACAGCTTACCACAAATTGCGGCAACATATACGACGGCGGTGGCGGTGACTCCAACTGACTTTGTCTGTGGCAGTTTTCGCTTGTTGCTTTTTTACACTCTTCACACAGAGTGTGAGTAGTATTCTAATTAAGTCACAATGTTTGCAACGCCTTAAATAAATTATATATATGTCACCTTTGAAATATAGGTTTGAAAGTTGGTATGGAAACTTTTTATGACCAAAATCAACACAAAATCAAATCCACTAGAAGGTATAGCTTCCATACAAAAACACTTTCTATTTATTTTCGTGCATCGCACATGTTTGATTTAAAGCAATTATTAATGTTGAAATAATTATTGTTTTTAAATTGGTCAACTACATACAAAAGGTGAATCCAATTAATAATAGCTCATATTGTATAAATTTTACACTTGGATCAGTAAACATATGAGTCCACTGTCTAGCGTGCTGCCTAGCATTCAAGACAACCTGGATTCAAACCCAGCACGATCCATAACACACCCCCTCTATTCCCTTATACAACCGGCAAATCCATGCCTAATATAAATATATATACCCGGGGGAAATGCGCTTTTTCGTATCTAATTAAATTTTATTATATTAAAAATGTTTTAATCGAAGCATCCTTTCAAAAAATTAAAAAATATAGTAAAACACCAGCGTTGCCAAGTAAAAAGCGACAAGGGTGAAGAGTACTAAAGCTTCGGTTTAACCGAAGACAACTCTTTTGTTGTTGTTTTTTTTTTGTCTATTATATTTTTGCTCATTTTTATTGTTAACATCTAAAGTGGCCAACTAAACGCTCCCGGCCACCGCAACGGCCACCGATTTCGGCTTCATTGCAATTTGCATTTGAATATGGCTCATAAGTGTTTCTGACTAATTTTATATGAAAATTTGATTACTTGCGATTAGAATCGCGTTCATTGTTTTGATTTTTTGTTTGTTGTATTTCAACGAATTAAGTAATAATTATAATTCCATATTATTTTCTTCTTTCGTTTATTTTTTATTAGCGAGTAATAATTGCCGCAGGCTTTCTTGTGGGTGGCTATCTGGGCGTTTCCTAATTACAGACGAATAGTCCTTGAAATTCTGAATTGATGTGAAACATCAGTTTAACTACTGCTACATATATGAAAATATAAAGAGTACATTTAAATCGTCGGGTTTCATATACTGCACTTAGTGCCACCAACGGAGTTTTAGGTAGCAGTAATACCCGGTGTTGCCAGGGTAGAGTTTTCTATACACAAATCAAGTTTGAAGACGTTCAAATGAAAAAAGTGTCAAATATAATTCTCATTACCGTTTTCCCTCCTTGTGAGGTTGATATTTTCCAAAATCTGGGAACACAAACCTAATAATTTGGTATTTTAAAATATTAGCAGGAAAAAAGTCCCCATATATCCTTTGACCCCACCTTTCACCCTTTATCTGTATTGCCGCATATCTAATCGTTGACTTTTACATCTAAGTGTCACAGAAAACATTGATATTTTTCGCTGCAATTTGTTATAACCTACACAACAAAATAGCCAGGTATATTGGTAAAGTTGAGCTGTAAAAATGTATATAACATACTCGATGTAGTCATGTCCGTCCGTTCGTTTGTATGTCTGTCAGAGAGAAACTAAAAGCACGGTATGAACTCTCTAGGTGTCACCCTGTTAAAACTGTATCTTTAAAATTTTATAACTTTATATTTATTTTTGAAATTTTCGGAAATCCCACATATATTTTCACATGTTTGAAAGAAAAAAAAATCACTCAAATCAGTGAAGGGTGCGTAGTATCTTATATGAAGAAAAATTGTCTGGAGCATTTATGTTCATTGCTTAAAATCTGCGTTTTCAAAATATTAAAAGCTTCTACGACGTTTTGCAAATTTTGAAGATGATGCTGTTGTCACGTCTTTAACTAATTAAACATCTACTGATTCTCCAGAAGATCTTAAGCTTAATTGAGTTAAACCAAATTTCTGTTTGGTTTAACTCAATTAACCTTTAAAATTATTAATTTAAATATTCAACACTCAGGGCACTATTTTGACATCGAACATTTAGATATTAAATATAATTCTGAAATCAGAATTCGAACCCTTTGATATGCTATGAATTTAAGCACAGTCTTTTATAGCATAATCCTCCCCGCCAGCTGACCATCATTTTAAACAATACTTTAGATTTAGTATTAGATTATTCGGTTTTTAAATGAAATCAGTTGAATTACTCGTAATTATTCAATTGAGAAAATTATTTGTTGATTAGTTTTCCCTGGGGAGTAGTAGTCACAACAGTCAAAACAAGGTTTGGTTAATAGATTAGTCATCTAATCATTTACGCTACACACCCTGTTCAATTTTTAAAACATACATTTGAACTTTACAACAAAAAAAACATAAAATAGTGAATTGGAGCATTGAATCCTCTACTTTGCATAGAGTCGGATTTGAACACAATGATCGCGAAGCATTCTGATCACGATCAAAATAGAATATTACTCGAAGATTTACTATTTCAAATCCATAAAACTTTGATGCCAAAATATGTCGTAATATTTTCACAGGCTTTCAAAACAATTTATATTCAATTTGAATAAAATTCAAATACATAATTTTAACTTATGAGCTTATTAAGTTATTTTAAAATATTTTTCAATGAAAATGAAAGTAAATTTTCTACTATTTAAATTTCATGTTTATGGGTAGAAAATTTCACTATAGTTTAAAAATGGTTCTCATATTTCAATAACCAAACTATGCGACATTGATCACAAAAGGTGGATTATGATTTTTTTATTTATAACAATTATTTAACTAAATATTTAAACTGTTCAGCTCAGCTGCTAATTTGCAATACAATACACGAATGCTGAAAGAAAAAGTGTAAAGGAAAAAAGCTGCAAAATACATAATTGATAGTTTAACAAACAAAAAAAGTTTTGTTTAAAGCCAAATCAACAACAAGTCAGCTTAAATTTCATAACAAATAAAATATATAAATAGTTTGGAACGAGAAGAAAATAAAAACTAAATTTAACTCCAACTGGGCTCATAAATCTAAATGGAGACACCGAAACGTCAAGTGAACAAACGAGCACAACAGCAAAAATAACAAGCCACAACAATAAATAACGAGTTCATTGCTAAGTCAACTGAAAAATGAAAAACTGAAAAACTTTAAAACGTCAACTTTAGACTGTGAAGTAGTTGAAAGCCTAAAAATACATACAAAGTCTATAATGAACAAAATAATTAAGTTTAACAAACAAAAATAATGAATAGTTTTAGATGATGTTGGGCTTATTCAAAATTTTAAGTTTCGCTTTCATTACACAGTTCTGTAAAATTTTTAATGAATTTATAATCTATGAAAAATGGATCTTGAACATTTGAAAATTATTTAAATTTGTTCTAGAAACTTACAGCAAAGCATAGCGTGGAAGCAATTAAATTTTGACCGAGTGCGAAGCTGGGTGGATCGATCGAATAAAATATAAAACAAATGAATGAAATAAACACTTCAATTTCAAATCTGTTTAATTCCGGTGGTTATTAATTGTCAGTTCAACTTGAACTTTACTTCGAAGAAAAATTACATTTGTTGATTGTAGTCGATAAACGAATTTTGCCTTCTACCGCTACCAGACGATCACAGACGAGAGACAACGCTGTAGTGGAGGGTGTCTGACTTCGAGATACCGAATACCTTTTTAAAACTCTTTATATGAACCATAGATTATATTCTTAAGTGATCCAAACTGACACATATACGGAATATTATATAAGAATTTATGAAAAATTAAAATACACCAAATGTAGCGTTACTAGCGTTACTAACAACTAACCTTACTGTAAGGGGGCTACCCCTTAAATTAGGGTTTGCATGTTCATTTAATACTATAAAGTTATCTGAAGAGGGAAAATAAGAGACTAAATATCTAATATGTTCGTTCAAACAGACTGTCACATGGACATGTCTATATCGAGACGCCTTCCGATGTTGATCAAGAATATATATACTTTATAGGATCTCCCAAACATCGTTCTGCCTGTTACATACATTTGCACTAGAGATGAGCTAATCAGTGATTTTTGAGTAGCAGTGATTATCGTGACTGCTACTTTCAAATCACCGTGATTTTGAACTGTGTGCTACTGCGATGTCTTCTTACATTCTTAATATTACTTTGTGCTTAACAATAAAATTACTTAATTATTTCCACAAGAGATGATACGACATGTCTACCTTATTTTTGCCTATACTGCTGCATGACTTTTGTCTTTTTGTGTCTTTTGTAAAAAAAATGTTAAAAATAGTGTTTAACATAATACTTCAAAATAAATCACACTACGGACCTCAAAACAAATGCTCAAGAATAGAGAAATCCATATAAAAAATGATCAACAAACAAAATTTACTTAGGACCGTATTATGCCGTATCCTTCAATGTTATGCCAAACATTTTATAAGTTTTTACATAAACACACGGTCGTTCAGGTAATAATTTCCATCACGGCTATAGGATACCATAGACAAAAGCCAGTTAGCACCACATGGACATTTACAATACAACTATATATGGTATCGCACAGTCTTATTTAATTTACGTTATTTATCAATTAATTTGTAATTTGCATTAAGAACTAGGATCAGTTTAAGTTTATCACCTTTAATCGCATTCTTCTTTCATTTAGAACAGGGATTCCCAAACTTTTTTTTCTCATAGACCACTTTTCCACTGTATCGGTGGACCTCCTACAGCAGTGTTTTTCAAAGTTTTTGAAGAATGGTGGCAAATGCTGGCGACACTCCTGTAAAAAACCGAGGAGCGCAAAAAAACAAGAAAAAACATGCATGACATTCCCATTTTCCAAAACCGAGGTGCAAAAAAAAGGTATGAAATCAAATTTTTTCGTGCACCCCCGCTTACGAATTGTGAACCCCCATTTTTTGTCACGCCAACGTAGACCCCCGTCGACTGTCCCTTGGACCCATCGGGGTCCCCCTGGACCACTTTGGGAATGTCTGATGGTACATGGTACAGACGAGCCCAGACAACATAGCTTTTCACGTGCGACTTCTTTAAGGTTTGGGTATTTATAGCCATTAGTATGCCACCATTTTAAGGGGTCGGAGTTTTGTGGAATGATATTTTCACCTAAATATCGTTCTACCTCAACGTCTTCTCATTTGTATTGACGCGATTTGGATGAAGTACATATTGCAACGGCTGTAGAGTATTGTTAACGGCTGCTACCAGCTTTTTTTTAGCGGTTGCCATTAAGGTTGAATCGCTAAAAGCTATCACTCTTGGATACTAAGAAAACATTTAAAGAAAACACTTGGTGTTGTCAAAATTATGCTTTGTAATACCATTTTCTGGAGGGGATTAGCTTAAAATGGTACAAAAAACCATTCGAGAGTGTAGGAGATAGTCGGAATCATTGGGCTCCCGCAAGAGTATATGGGCGTAGTGAAATATCGCTCAACTCTAATTTGCTCAAACTTATTATACACTTTTATCCTATGGCTGCAGGGTATAAAAATGTGTTGTAGCTTTTCATAATGCAATGAAAAATAAGAAAGAACGCTGCAATCGAGTACGCTTGACTGCAAAATACCATGTACAATGTATAAAGTATTTTGTTTGAACCATATATTTGTATGGGAGCTATATTCCGATTAAGTAAAACTAAAACAAAACATTTTCTCATTCAGTTTATATGTATAGTATTCCAATAGAAACTTTTGTGAGAGATTTTTTTAGGAGTGACAAACTTGGTATTTCAAAATGGAGGGTAAGTTTTCACCTTTTAAAGTGACGTTGGCATGTTCATTTAATACACTTTATCTTAAGAACAAAGAGGAGAGTCTAAATATCCAAACTTGAAGCCTCTACCTCGCGAACTTGAACTTTAGGTCTCAAGATCTCTCCAATATCTCGTTGTTCAAAAAGATGGAAGGGAGATGGATATGTCTATATCGACACGATTTTTGATGCTGATCAAGAATATATATACTTTATAGGGTCTGCCCGTTTACTCTATGGATACAAGTTCTAAAAAAATGTTTTCTTTTATTCTTTTTTAGTTGGAATCAAGTTTATATGTGAAAGAAAAACCTGACTCTTTTACCAATATGTTGCAAGAGAAAAAGAGTTAAAAATTTGAAAATAAAACATTAAGAAAAAAAAATTCGTTACGTAATACTTGAACGGCCTCTGTAAATATATTTTGTTGGATTTATACTCTTAAATTTAAAAATTGTTTCGCAATTTCTTAAGAGCTAAAATTAAACACACATAGAGTATATCCCTTTTGTCACGAAGTTATTAACACTCAAAAGGAGTCGTTAGAAAATATATATAATAAATTATATATATTTTTGACAAGACGAGTTGATAACAAAGAGACCGCATGACTAGATTGCATGCGGTCTCTTTGTTATCAACGAGCTCGGGTTAGAATTTTGTACTAAAAGCTTTTTAATTACACTCTACATTAACATGAAATGCGAGACGATGAGTTGTATGAATCTATACCAACCATTTAGATAAATGGGCGTGGTACGTCCACCATACTGGAATGATTCAACGCCTGTTTTGAAGTTTTTATATGGGAAAGAATTTTAATTGCAAGTAAAACTTTATTATTTGTTAAGCTGAATGAAATATTTAGTAACGTGCGACTGCATTGTTAAAGGTGGAAATTTACTGTAAGTAGGTATTTCAAAAATAATATTGCTAAATTACATTAATTCTTTACTGATTTGAGGTAGCATACCGACTGATCCCAATACAGAAGTTAGATATTTTCAATAGTTAATGATAGAAATAGAAACTTTTCAAGTATAGATACATTTTTGGCTCTTAAATTTCATTTATGGTTGTCTCTATTACCAATAATAAGATTATTTCGCAGATAAGATAACTCAAGGCAGCCTATATGAATTTCGAATTGCAAACAATTTTATTGAAACAAAAATAATCAACTTCTAAATGGCAAAGTATTGCGTCGAGTACTTAGACCAAATCAATTATTTTATCTTATCAGAAACGACGACAGAATACAACAACCAAAGAAAACTTGTCATACCATTCACATATAGTATGAAATGGTATTATCAGTTTGTCTGAAAGTTTGTAACGCATTAAAGGAGGTATCGTATACCCCATTAAGTATATACATATACATATATTCTGGATCAGCTCGACGAGACGAGTCGATCTAGCCATATCCGTCTGGATGTCTGTCTAGATGTTGTTGCGCATTTAGAAATCTACTTATTTCAGTCAAATAGAATATCAATATTGACAGGGAGGTGTCTTCGCGATACAAACCCACCACCCACTTTGGGAGAATCTTTTCACCCACATTTAGGTTGTTAGGTTTTACATTTTTTTTTTTTTTTTTTCTTTATAGCTAGTAAGTAAAAAACTTCGTGTGAATGGTATTAAAGCTTCAGTTACACCGAAATAAACGTTTTTCCTTGTTCGAATTTAAGTTAGTTTGGCATAATTTAGTTATTAAAAAAAAGCTGTGAGTAATAATTCAAATAATCGAGCGTGTGACAATTTCAAATAGCGATTAGATCTGCAACTACATAGACCTGTGTGTGTGTGTGTGTGTGGTGTGCAGCACCTTTAAAACTGACAGCAGGTCTGACTGGAATTCAGCAAAAGGCAATATATAATTAAAATATACAAAATAAGAATATCTGTGTAAACGACTTAACTAACTCTTCCAAGAATGCTTCAACATTTCCTCAGCAATTGACAAACTAGACTTCGAGTTAAACTGTGGCCTACACAGCTCAAACAGGCCATAAATTGAAACCTAGTCTGACGGCACTGACGGCACCAGCAGCAGCAGCGGCGGTGACGGAAACAATTGCAGCGGCATGAATGTAACACCTAATGAATTGTTAACTATCTTACAACATGTTGCACGCTCCGTTGCCGCATGCGACAAACCAACGATTACCACGGCAACAGCAACAGCAATGAATACAGTGTCACTTATGGCGCGCACACGAAACCAAATGCCAGAACAACAAAAACAGCAACAGCAACAATATCGACTAATATGTAAAAAAAACTTCAAAATATCTATATATAAAATGCAAACATACTCGTAGATACAAAAAAAAACGTTTTTTAGCAAAACACGCTCTAAAGATCAACATGCCACACGGACTCTATGTGCAACATTGTAAACGACTAAGACGGCAGCAACAGCGGCGACCACCGTTCCAGCACTACTAACAATCGAAAAAAAATATCAGCAATAAAACAGAATATGCGGCAAAGTTTAAATTGGAACTGAATGAGCAAATAAGAAAAAAGAATTATAAAACTTGCATATTCCAAAAGACATTCAGATTTAGTTTAGTCAGACAAAACAATAAGTAAACAAAAAGGCCGAAAACCAAAATATAATTGGAGGACTCTTTAAGAACCACAATTAAAGTATATTCATATACATTGAATAGACAGATAAAAATGTCATCTATAAGTACTATTCCATTAATATTGACTGCAATCAAAGTTTTTCATACCAATTCCGAATAGTGAGTTTGTATCAGGCTACACCTAAACGAGGGCATGGCACAGTAGGAGTGACATATGTTCTCCATACCCGATTTCAGATCGATTTATTAAAATCTGAGCGACTACTTTTCATTCATACAGACAAGGGACATACAGACGGAAAGAAATGTATTGAAATTAATGGTGATTATGTAGAGAGGAAATAAAAATAATGATTACAAATATATTTGCCTTTTTTATTTCTAAGCAACTAATTGAACTACTGTATACTTACTACGATTTTTATAAAGATCTTGTAACCCTTAGTATAACACGCAACGATTCAGCACAGAATTGAAAAACTTTGCATTTCAATTATCCTACTTCATACCAGCGTATCACCAACGAGACATAAAATGTGCCGAGGAAAATATCGCAGGTTGATTTTCACAAAACTTTCAATCTACTTCATGTTAACAAAACTACGAGGATTGCCTTATTAGGGCTACCATTTCAAATTTGTCATGCCAATCGTACAGTTTGAAATTTTGTAGGATATTCGTACTCATTAGGTTTGGACATATTTGTATTGTTTAAATGGCTTAAAAATGTATCTGAAAAACATGCGTTTTATACGCATCTATACACCTCACCTGAAGTTGAAAATCGTTCTCTACTTAGTTTGTTCTTCAAGTTTGAGATTCAAAAAAAAAAAATCACAAGGTGCAAAGTCAGGGATCGTTTTGTGTGCTGAAGTAGTCGCTTATATGAGCTGATGAGTTGGAAGACATTATTGAAATAGTTGTACATATATATAAATTGGTAACTATTGTTTACCAATAAAATTCATTTTTTGTCTCATTAAACATAGCTTAAACAGTTCCATTAAGTTAAGAAATTATGTAAAATGAAAGTAATCAGTGGAAAGTCGAAGCTCTTCAGTTGTATCAAAGAAATTCGATGTTTGAAAACGTTAAGTTATCCAGAAAAAGCTTAACAGCTGATAAAACACACACACACACACAGAAAAAGTACCAACAAATTGTATACAAATCTTGCTC
Source organism: Leucophenga montana (assembly GCA_035044765.1). Taxonomy (NCBI): domain Eukaryota; kingdom Metazoa; phylum Arthropoda; class Insecta; order Diptera; family Drosophilidae; genus Leucophenga; species Leucophenga montana. The sequence continues at coordinate 750,697 of JAWNNQ010000577.1, read as the reverse complement.
AATTCGTTATAAAATCATTTCGACAACTATGTATTATCTTGATACACTAATTATAGCTAGAGTTAAAAAAAAAAAAAAAAAATTTTACATAGCTTGTACTTCCAAATACTTTGCTACCTTCTGGCTTAAACGGCACAAACATATACAAAATTAGATAAACACGATCCTGGCATCCAACAAAAACAAGCCCAAGAGCCAGCAAATTTTTGTCGACCAACATTCGACAATTAGAGCAATGTGCACGTATGAAAAACCAAGGAGCCTAAAACTAAATTTAGATTTTTCTTATTTTTTTTTATCTTGTTCAAAAGCGAAAGTTTTCTGGTCTTTTAGGCAGAAGTAAACAAAGCTCTGGCAAACAAAATAACAACAAAAAATAAAGCAATATTTGGTGGAACCGAAGCTGTAATACTCTACATATGCATCGAAAAGTATAACGCCTCTAACTATCTACACAAATGTAGAATATAGTTATTAAAGTGGATACGGTCTTTCCTTGAGGAAGACCTATTCTACAGAAGGCTAATATTAAGAAATGGCGTTTATGGTATTTCGGCTTTGGTTTCGGTTTTGGTACGTACCGAAACGTGTGTTTCGGCATAAGGATCTGTACCGGTTCCAAATTATTTCGGCATTCGATTTCAATACGGTTCTCGGGTTTTAGTTTTTGTATACAGTATCGGTCAATATTAAAATTTGTGAGAAAAAAGAAGAGAATAATTACTGTTTCCAACGTTCTAAAGACCATATATCAAATTTATAACACGTTATTTACATTTTTTTTTGTATAGTTTATTTAATTTATTCAAGAGTAAGTAAATACAAATATACTCAAATATACTTTATACGCTTCACACCTAATGAGCATAGTATTATAATTTTGTCCCTCAGTGTTTAAGATATCGATCTGAAATCGAGTATAGATACTTTCTATGTTCCTATGCTGAACATATGTCACAACTATGAAACCATACCCACTTTTAGACGTAACCACCATACAAACTCAACGCCCACTTTTCGAGTTGAGTATGAATATTTTTCTATTCAACCCGATTAATAAGACATTTCATAATTAACTTAACGCCTTAAAGCAAACGATATGCGCATACTTGCGTAGCTGCAACTGCGAGAGTAGCTTTTGACAATTCGAATAGTTCTGGGAAATTTGTGGAATTTTCAAACCACATATATAGTATCAGCATTAGTACACTATGCATCAGTAAATATTTTATTTACATAAAAATAAAAGTAAGAACCGAAACTATACCGGTACAAATATTTTGTTCTTCCATTTTATTTATGGTTACTTTTACCGAAATAAAATAAAATAAAAGAACCGTACCGCAACAAAAACATCTGTTCCGGTATAGTTTCCCTGTTGAAAGCAAAATGTAACAAAGTAGTTGTCATGACACTTCCTACTAAAATGCACCTCCATGATGAGGTGCATTTTAGTAGGATTGTTCATATTATATTTTCGATACGTTATCGGTTCGATATTTTTAGGACATATAATATGGATCATTTTTCCTGGAATTTCATTGGTTGTGATTCTTGTGTAATACTTATTCATTAATCTAAGAATGAATAATACTTGTAACATACAAATAACGCTGAAAAATCTGCCAAAATATAGGAGAAATAGCAAAAAACAACAGTATAAAAAGGACACAATATAATATTAGCTGAACATGGAACAAATCATATCCAATATCTTAAAAGCTGCAGTCAAATTTTTAATAACAAAACAAGTTATAATGTACGACAAAATAAAACAGCTCCGATGAATTGCCCGCAAAAGCTTCTAAATACTTGTAAGAAACATTATTTATAGAGGCAACTTCAAAATATTATTTAACTGCAACGAAAGGAAGGCTAAGGAAACAACATTTTCCGGATTACTCTGGGAGTCAAACTCTAGGTTAGAAACACTATTCATGTTCAACTTATTACAAATAGATCATATAGGCTCCTGCAAATTCTGGATGTCACAAACTAAGTGACAAAATTAATGTACTATTCACGATATATGTGAAGAAAATTGAAATACAAATTTCATGTCGGTTGTTAAGAGTCACAAACTCACGCCAATCACAAATTGTTGCCGCTTGTCACAAAGCTCCCAACTATTGAATTTGGTGAGCGAGGGCGGCAAAGGAAAACATACACGATTAGTTAGCTGGAGCACAGTGTACACGTCTACAAATTAGTCAACAAATTTTCTTTGGTCTTTATGATCTATATTTAAACGTACAAAAAAAACCATATCGAATACCAGCGACTGCATTTCGAGCATTTTTATTTGAACTTAGACTATGACTATGACTATGTTGGTTAAAAGCAATTTTAGGACATTTTTTATGAGTTTTTTTACAATTTTCTCCCTCACTTACTTCCCTCTAGTCTTTCGACTTATTTGGTTTTCTGTTCGTCGCCAAGTGTTTGCTCAAGGGAAGTCATTTGTTATGGTTTTGTAGCAGGTGTGCACCTCTATAAATAAGAAACATAAAAGATAAAACTTTAGCGGGTTTAAGCCGAAATGTATGAGTTTTTAACGCCGCTTCATTTGCGGTATTGTTTTATGAATATCATATATTTGTAGTTGAGGTGAATAGAATATCCGTCCAACTCACATTTTGTTGAAGTCTGAGAAAAGTCAACAAAAAACCAACAAACTATATTAGACCACCTTGTATCAAAATTTATAGACTGACGTGCCTGACGTTTTGGTTCAGTTTACACATTTTGTTTCGGATATTACGTTTTTCAAACAATATTAAATATGTGTGTATGTCATGAATGATTGCGGCATTCTTTTGAGAAAATATACTTAATAGTCTTATGGGATTGAAAACCGTTAAAATAGAGCGATCTAAATAACATTTTATAATTCAAATAACTATGTATACGAATGGTCAGAAAAATATCAGTTAAACATTCTTCAAATAACAAACATTCCGCTCTACAATAGGTAACCAAACAATAATTCAAAGGTTGCCGTTTACTTTGCCACTTGGAAACCCTAAGTGTTGTTAGGTGCCAACTGGCATTTCAATTGGAAAGTTTAACATTTTTTACCATAAACATACGCAGAACGTTTTAATGTACGAGCACTATTATTATTTACATCGATTCTGTGTAAATTGATAAGCCAAGACCATCATGTGACATTGAAGATTTGACCATCAAGATTTGTCCGCGATGGATACCCCATAATTTGACAATCGCTTTAAAAAAAGGTTCAAAGAAATGTTGAAGATATACAGCCGTGGTGGTTTAAAACAAGTGTATGACATATTACTAGGTTACAAATCATGGATGTATGTATATGAGCCCAAAACAAAACCGTACTCGACTGTATGGGTGTTCTAAGACAAACAAAATCCAGCAAAACTGGCTCGCGAACGAACCACTTTTAAGCAAATGGTCGCCTGTTTTTTTTTTTTTTTTTCGGAAAAACTGGCCATTCCGCTTATGTTCAATTAGAGCGACGTAGGAGGTCACTTCTGAATGGTACAGAACCATTGACAGAAGTTTACGGAGTATTTACGAAAACCAACTGCCGAGGATCATTTTCCACCACGTCATCTATATGGCTGTTTAGAAACTCTACCGCTTCAGAGTTTGGAGTAAGAGGGATCATTGATTTTTTCCTTAAATTGTCCTTTTTCAATTTTGGGATGGGGGATAAAACTTTGTGCGTTATGTCACGACAACACATTCAATAGAGCAACCGAAATTGATTTCCAACCAAAGATCAATATCATGAATATAAGTTTGTAGTTTGTTTACTATCGTATGTGATACATCTTGTTATATTGGAAATATTTAAACTGTTAACTAAAAGCGTCCTGCTCAGAGTTAATTGCTGATCTGCCAGAAATTGTATTCAGCTGCATATTCTGCAGTTATTTAATGGAATTATTTAAATGGGAATGGCTTGCAGGTTGCCACTCCATAGCTTCTTTGATAATAGCTCGAAATAAAATCAACGTATTGTTTGTATATAACATACGTTCGAAATAATCAACAATCCTGAGCTAGAAATCATTTGAATACTTACTCAAATAATAAAAACTTTACAAAACATTTAAAATCGACACCTTGAAATTTACCTTCTGGTTGTTATTGGTAAAAATTTAGAAAAATTTAAGCAAAATCATCTGATTTAGAAAAAAGCATTCAATTTTATTTGAACTCATAAAAAAATGGGTGTAAATTGTTATCAAAAATTAATATTTACAAAATGGTCTGTAATCAGAAGTAGATTAAAAGTGTCATCTACTGTTTTGAAAAAATCGTTTTAAGAAAGTACAAAACGAAAATTAAACACTAAGCTAACATATTTTAGTCAAAGTTGGAAAGCATTTTCACAAAAAACACTACATTAAATTGCATAAATAAAGTCATTCACACAAATCGTGGAGCGATACGTAAATATTTAAGTATGTACTTAAGCACACTTGAGTGTGAAAAACTGACAACAGGAAAATTATAGACCTCCAACAGATTAGTGTGGAACTGGCTTATAAGCAGATTTGTCTACTGCGGCTGCTCCTGCCGTTGAGATTTGTTGGCGATGATTTTGCTGTTACCACAACGATGTGCATAAACTGACTCTTTCTGCATTCAAAAGTCACTGTCGAGAGAGGTAATTTAATATGAAGTTTAAACATTTTCAATGAATCGAATTTGTGCACATGTAAAAACGGCTTCAGACTCGAACCAACCATCTGGTAGGCAAGAAAAACAAACAAAATTTAAATAAAAAACACCAACTCAAAAACTATTAAATTCAAAAAACAAAATGTCAAATTAATAGAGTGCGCATAAAACTAAAATTAATGTTGCAATAAATTTCTGTGCGCACAAGATTGCAAAAATTCAGCGAAGAAGAAAAAAAAGTGTTATTAACAAATATATAAATTTGTTTGGAAAAATCGAGCGGAAAACTGATGACGGTGTCTACAACGATGAGATGATGATGATTATTATGATGACGACTTGCTCGAGGCCTTTTTGACAAATAATAAATTGGTGAAAAATATTTTATTAGCACTTTCGCAAACAAATTTTCCGATGCAATTTTCGCTGATAAACAAATGAACCTGAAAAGTTTATGACAGAGCAGCAACTTCTTTTCCATATTTCCACAACTATTTCTCCTAAAGATACTTGCACTAACTTCGATGTAGTCACAAAAAAAAAAAAAAAACAATTGCATAATTCATTTGCTGCGCAGCAGCATTCATTCAATGGGGCAGCATCATATCGCTCACCAGCCAAAGACTTTTACTTGTAATTCATCAAAAGCCAAACAGTGCCGACATCGGCAGGCAGCAACATTTGCTTATAGACAATCATTTTTTTCTCCTTCACGGGACAACCTTTCTCTACAGATCGAGCTCTGAGAAATGCATACTGGAGGTGATAAATCAACTCCCACTCAGTAGCGGCACCGGAGTCGACATCACCACAACCACCATCAACATCTCTCTCCAGTCAACCAAAAACCACAGCAGCAGTCTCAAAAATGCAAAAAAGGGAGCCGGAAAATGCATAATTTACTCCTACTCAAGATTACTTCACCTCTGAGTCGATATTTTCTGTTGTTCTGTGTTTGTTGCAAGCAAGGAAATGCAATAAAATATTAATAGTATAAATAAAAATCTTTGATTACATCTATGAAAGTGTTAATGCTCATGGCTGTATGATACTTGCAGTCAAAAAAATATTATACGATTCAAGAGGAAAAAGTGTCTAGTCTAAATTCTGACAGAAAATTTATCATTTATTTGCTTTTGGGTTTTGTTTTTGATGAATTATATGCAAACTTCGTTATTTTAGATATTTGTATGATCTTCTATAAGAAGTCAAACTAAACACATAAGAATAATTATATGTGAATACTATTAATTTAAATTCTGCCACCGGCATCGTAGTTGGCTGGGGAATAGTATAATACGACGATGTCTTTGGAAGCCACAGACAGGTGGGACGTTGCAACCCCATTTGTTATACGCGCACCAGTTGCAAAAGACTAGCCACTGGACTGGCGAGGGGGAATTTTTTTAAAAACTAGTGCGTTGCTAGTCTTATGGCTAAGTGGCTAGGTCACCGGTGCTAAATATCATAAAAATACTAAAACAAGAAAAAAACGTTAACTTCGGTGGCACCGAAATTAAATTTAGATATGAATAAATTTCAATATATTACAAATTGTGAAAATTCTAACTTAAATCCTCAAAAATTTAAGTAAACTCCAGCGTTGCCGAGCAAAGAGGGCAATTGTGAAGGTACTAAAAGCTTAGATTCCACCGAAGTTAACGTTTTTTCGTTAAGTTTTCGAGTCTAGGGAAAATTTTGTATATTATTGAGTTCATTCACCGCGCATAATCAATGTAAAACGTGCAATCTTAAAATTCTTAGGCGCTCGCAGAGTCTTATCAACTTGTAACTGGCTGCTCGCATGCTATCGTTTAACATATGTGCGTGTGCGTTTGTATTTCATGTAAAGCCTACATATGTGTGTCTGATTTGTTGTGTGAGTGATCATTATTTAAATCTTCTACACCTAAAATATTCGACCGGTTTTGTAAAATTCTGCATATCTGCAAATTGTATATTTTCTTTGTCCAAATCGGTTGCATACTGTAAGCGTAGCAGCCATCACAAATAAATCGATTTGCCTATTAATATATAGATAAATAATTATTTTAAATATAAATTTAAGGAGCTGATGACGTAACTCTGTAGCTGCGGCAGTTCAGGTATATACAAATATTTGCTCTGGTATACGTAAACACATGTATTCGCAGTTAATTGAACCAACAACTGTATTAATTTAAGATAATAGTATTTTTTTTTTTTTGATTTGAATTTCAATTACTTTCTAATCACAATTACTCGGGCTCTAATAACAATTTATTAGAAGCAGTTATCATTATTTATATTTGCACTAAATGTCATAGTAAAAATGAAGGCAGAGCATTTAACTTAATGAAAAATTATTCGATGATTAAAATTAAAACAATTTAACCACAAACATCGACAATCATTTTATAAAATCTTTACGCTTTCGGTAAAACTTTACCAAAGTGGCCAACAAAAGAGCAAAAAAGTTAGTATGCCAGGAGCAAATAAGTCAGATGTAGTAAGAGTAATTTTCCAAAATTCATCATAACAAAAAAGCAACAAACGTTATGAACAGATATAAATTATTGTTGCTTTAACAGAAAAAATGCAATATTTTTGCCCATAAAATTTCAACAGCAACAATTTATTGACAACATTAACCCCAACGAACTCCCCCACTCACAGAGGTCGAAATTTAGCTATTTTTCTTGTTTTGTTGTCGCAATTTGTTGTTATTTCTATAGATTCATCGATTCAGTTGTGAAAATATCATTTAGGAGCAATTTGTAAAAAAAAAATCTGAAATCAAAAAAACAAAACTGGAAAACGTGGAAAATTCAAATAGTAAATGGCGATTTACTTTGGCATCGAATTTGGCATATATTTTTTTTCTTCATCGTCTGCGGCAACAACAAATTGATTGAAGCATTTTTTGTAGGCCATCGATTGAGGCTTGGGAAATCAGCACAAAATAGTTACCATCAACACTCATTCAATCGAGTCACTCACTTAGCCAATTGAATGGATGGGATAGCTTAGCAGCTCGGATCATTGCCAGTGGCTGTTTTTATCTTGTCTGCGGGCTATAATTGAAACCCATTTCAAGTGCGAAAAAATTGTGGTATGAAATAGAAAAATATAGTAGTTAAAGTTTTGCGAAAAATTGAAGTTTAGAATAGAAGAAAAAATGTTTGTAACTTAAAAACATTGTCGTTAAATTGTTTTGAATTCAAATTGAGAGCATACTATTCAAATGGACGTAATGCTCTCTTTACAATACAGTCACATCTAGCATATTTTTTTTAAATGCGATACGCTAAAATACCTTTTTGCACTACAACATTTTTTTATGAAACTGATCCTGATCCTTCTATCCACGATAGAATTGGCTTTTTTGTACTATGGATGATAAATCGAGATGTTTGAGTCTAGGATCAATAAACTCATATTATCTGCCTTTGATTTTGATAATCTATATATATGAAAAATAATCTATATTTTTGGTCATAGCATCACGCGTGAACGGATGGAACAATTTCGCTAATTCTTTGTTTGTTGCGTTTATTATTGTCAGAAGAAGGTTCATATGAAACAAAAAATTAAGAAAGTTGAGCGGAACATTAGAAAATTTCGAACATCTGCGTCGTAAAAACTATTTGTGAATTATAAGTGCTATTATGTTTTAATCGAGTTTATTATTAAGTTTTAAGGCAAAATAGCTGCAAATTGTGCAAAACATTTTATTTGTGCACATCTACTCGGTGGTTGGAGAAGGGGTGGAAGGGACAGGAGCAGAGGGGTAGGAGAATTGGAGGTAGTGTAAAGGAGCATGAGGAAAGTGGGGCTGGGTAGGAGAAAGAAGAGGTAGGGGAAAGGGCAGCAACGCGACGGGTTCCTTTTAAAAAGGAAGAAGAGGTAGGGAAATGGGGGAAGGGGGAAGGAAAAGGTGAGTGTTGGGAAATGGATAGAAGGGGAAGAGGGCAGGGGGAACAGGAGTAGGGGAAAGGGAGGTAGGGTAAGGGATCATAAGGAAGGAGGTTTAATGGCAAGGGGAGTGGCAGCAACGCGCTGGGTACCATTTAAGATAGAGGATTGAAATGTTGTATACATGTGAATAGGTTCGAATGGGGCAGTGAAAAGGGGTGGTAAAGTAAGGAGAAGTAAGGGACGGGGGCAGAGGAATGGAGGCAGTGTAAGGGGAGGTTGTAGAACGGTTGGAGGGGACAGGACAAGAGGAGTAGGAGAATTGGAAGTAGAGTAAAGGGGCATGGGGAAGGTGGGTCAGGAAAAAGGAGAGGCAAGGGGAACGGTAGCAACGTGCCGGGTACCAGCTAGTGTATTAATAATAAAAGCTGGTTATTTTTTAAAATATTACTTTATGCCACAAAAAGTATCCATTTTTCCCATAGAGTTTTATTCAAATACGAGGGAAGTACAGTCACAGAAAGGGATGTAACATCAAATTTAGTGTTAAATTGCTCAACGCAATTTTAGCAATTACGTCATTTAGTTTGACAATTATTACGAGCAGACATGAAAGGCAGAAAAACGGATAGAAAACAGAAGGTTGACACGCCGATCCGACAAAAGAAAATCACTGTTTCATCTACTGCTTGGTCACTAAAGTGCTGCAATGGATTCATATCTTATCCTCGTTCATGAAACAGCGTAAAAACTTGACAATATTGCGGTTAAACAACGTCAAACACTTCTTCAAAGTTATCACACGATTACGTTTGAGGTCAATTTCGGCACCGACCTGCCTTCTGTTCGTCTGTCCGTCTTTCAAGTTTGCTTTCAATGGCTGTCAAACACAAACATAATGATGCAGATTGTATGCTTCTAAAATTAATTTAATTCGAAAATTCGGGGACTACCCTCAAATCAATATATTTCGAAATTTAAAAAGTCACTAAATTATCAACTTGGAACTTGGATTGCTGGCTTCAAATCAGAGGATACTTTAAACCACAGTTATGCAATGGATTTGGTTTAACCGAAGTTAGATTTTCTGTTTCAAAAAATACAATCTCAGATTTATGCAATAAGTTGTTAGTCCAAAAGGCGTCAATGGAAATCTTTACTTTTCATGCAATATGTACATAATGAATAGTTTTTCAAATATTCGATAATATCTTAAATTGGTTACTTTAATTTTTTTTTTTTGTTGGAATTATTTTTTAGCTTTCAATGGTTTCAAATTGTATGTATCTATAAGGCAGCATTGATTGCGTCCAAACAAATTGACAACAAATAAAAAGCATTCAATAAAGATTTATCTGCGAATCAATCGACTGGCATCGATCGATCAGTCGATGAGACACACGCTCTCAAGCAACAGCGTGTTGACTCTCCAGGGAAAATCAGCACTAAAAAGCCAAAACATTTAGCCGGTGCAGAAGACGAGGCTGAGTAGTCAACTTTTCTTTTGCCCAACTTGTCATCGCAAAGCGTTTTATCAAATGGATCTGTGGCATATTTTTTTTTTTTACTGTGGCAATATATGAAAACACAATTCACAGCGCAGCCCACACAAATCTTCTACGAGTATAAACTTTTTGTTGCCACTTGCAGCAGTTGTTAACATTTTCTGTTGGCGCTGCGCGAGACATTGAGAAGAAGACGTCGGCGACAGAGACGGCAATCATGCGCATTGCTGCCGCATCTTGTCAACTCTCAAGCCAGGCAGCTAAAAGATATTTTATCTATGATATGCAGCATTGTTTATGCGGCTGAGCTTCTGTTTGCGTTGTGTTTGTTTTCCAGATGAGCTGCTGTTATGCCGCTGACGACTTTCATTGCTTGAATTTTTCATTTGGTCTTTTTCGTTTTATTTTCCTGAAAGTGAATCTTAAAAATTTCTTGATTATGTTCAATGATGTTGCTCCACGACAATTATGCCGACAAAAATCGAACGAGGCAGCGATATGAAGAAGGTCCGATTTAAAAGTATACCCGATTTTAAGCTAAAGTCCTATTTATGCTAAAATTGTGTTTCCAGAAATATATAATTTACTTTTCAATGACCCAGTGCTACATATTGGCTGGTATTCCCGTAATGGCTGCTCGGATGTTGGTTTTGAAGTTATGCAGAGTTTTGGGACCGTTGATGTAAACAAGCGATTTAACGTAGCCCCAAAGAAAATAGTCTAGTGGTGATAAATTGTGGCCTGTTGTAAAGCAACTTCTGAAAATAAGCAAGTCACCTAGATTTTGGCGCAATAAGTAAATCCAGTGTAACGTGAGTTGTGACAAGTTGCGCCGTGGTGTTGAAAATAAAGTCATCCCCAACGATAAACTTTGGTCGGCTTCAAGTATGGCTTCTAAAGCGGCAACCATTTCTTCTTTACGCTCTTTTCGTACATGGATTGTACATTTCTGGTGGTCGTGTAGAGTGAACCACGATTCAAACTTATATATTAAACGGAGTAATACCCGCTTATTAGGCGCTAAGAGACGCCCATATTTTTTTCATGAAAACGTCTTTGAGTTTTAAAAATTTCACTTTAATTTTGAAACTCAAATTTTCGAAACACCGCAAGCATCATAATATTATTAATGGTAATCCTACTGAGCACAAGGTACTTGTCACATATTGATTAACAAATGCAAGGGTCCGGATAAAATCGAACATTCTTATTGGTAGGCCCATAATTATAAGGGTGTTTTAATTTTCTTACTTAACATGTTAAAAACGTAAAAAGCAAACAATAGTTCAAGTTGTCGTGGACATCCTTTTTAGTACGTTTCATTTTTTTGGTAAATATACAAAGTTTGCATTTAATATGTCAATAATAAGCAAACCATTCCGATAGTTTTGCCCAGTATTGAAATATAAATGGCACCCGTATACGTATGTATATACGAGGGCAATTTGACTTTTGAATATCCCGCGTACGAACTTTAAATTCAACACTGCAAAAGTGTATAACAATTGCGTCATTAAGTTTGGGCTTGACAGCCATGGAAAGCGTACAACCTCGTGAATATCCAAAATGGATAAAAGCGATTTTCGTCCATTATTTTTTGCGTAAAAAAACCATCGCCGAAACCAAGGAAATGTTTGATAAATACTCTGCACCATAAATTTCTATGGTTAAGAAGTGCTTTACTGAATTCCATTGTGATCGTACCAGTACAAGTGACGCCAAACGTTCAGGTCCTTAAAAGAGGACGTTACGCCCAAAATCCTAGATAAAATCCATGGCATGATATTGGTCATCAGAAAATAAAAATGCGTGAGGTGGCTAAGGCTGTAGGCATCTCAACTGGGCGCGTACATCACATTTCCCATGAATATTTGGACATGAAAAAGGTATACGATGGGTGACGCGAATGCTCGCACTCGTTCATAAGCGCAACCGTGTGAACACTTCAAAGGAGTGTTTGGCGATGTTGAAACGCATTCCGAACGAGTTTTTGCTCCGTTTGGTAACCGCGGACGAAACACGGATCCATCACAACACACCAGTCAAAGCAGTTGACTTTCTCAGACTCAACGTGCACCAAAGAACGCCAAGGCCACGGAGGTAGTTTTTGCGTTGCATGCGGTCTCATTCATATTGAATACCTTGAAAAGGGTAAAACGATCACTGGCGAATATTAATCAGAGCTGAGCTGTTGGACAAACTCGAGATTTTTTGAAGAAAAAAGTGCTCTTCCACCAAACCAATGCACGGGTGCACACGTAGCCATGGCAAAAATCCATAAATTGTAACATCGAGCATATTCTCCAGATCTAGCTCCCTGTGGAATAAGTTTGTCCAAATGTATGTAACAGCCAAAATGATGTGTGACAGATCCCATAATCTGGCCTATTCGCTATTTTGACAAAGTACCTCTATATGAAATGAACGTGCCTACCCTACACAAACCTGTCCCAATTTTGTAGTATAACAACTTATTTAATTTTGTTGTTGACCATATCTTGAAAAATCATTTGGTCAACTCTAGCAAATTATTACTCACAGGTTTAGATCGAACCACTATAGTTCTTATAGAGATGCTTAGTCGAAGTACAAGATATTTCAAAGTCGAGTCGACTGCAACATAATTTCTCGTTAGATATATTGATATTATAAATAGAGAGCACATTCTCAATCAAACCTTGTATTAACATAGAGTTAGATAGATTTCAATGCTCTGTGCAGTTGCAGTTGTGGCAAGGCACCTATGTTGCACGTTCGACGTGAAGAATTCGCAATTCAATTCAATGTAACAAGGTCACCAAGCTCGTTGCGAGCTAACAATGTCGTCAAAGTTGTTGTTGGTGGATTTTCTTTTTCAACGACGTCACCATTTCGGCGATCTTGTCAGTTGAATGCGAAAAAACGTCGTCTTTGTATTGAATAGCATCGCATCGGATCAGATCTTTCTTTCTTTTCTGTCTTTCCCAAACGCATTTCACTTTCTATCATTCGCATTTCAAATGCATTTCTGTCGATAGATACAAGATACAATTGTGCGACAAGTGGGTTACTATCTGACTGTTTTCGCTTTCATTAGCGCATTTTGTTTTTTGTGATTTTCCATTTTTGACATAATTTTCATTAGCGTAGATTTTCATTTTCTGTGTCATCATTAAATGAAATAAACTTATTAAATTTCTATGTTCCTCTGGCGTTTTATGCCAAATTTACGATAGCTGCACGTTTTACCACGCTGAATTTAAAATTTATCTTTGCACGCTTTAGCTCTATCACACAGCACTTGATACTTGTAACTCGATCTATTTAATTTTACACTATCTGATGATATCGCGTACCTGCTTTTCTACCAATCCACCGATCCGCATCAGTTCAGTACGTCACACTAGACATAATTTTTGTCTGTGTGTAAGTGCCAAAACAACTGCTGGCTTTTAGAGCAGTTTTCCATTTGAATCTGATGAAAAACAAAATTTCAAAAGCCAGATTAAATTTCTTCTTCTATTGGCTAATGCTAACAACGTTTAACGCTGACGTTTAGAAAATGTGTGCGCGTTAAATTAATGTTACAAATGGAAAGCGGAAAAAAAATCCTTGAATGTGGGTTGTCATGAAATTTGTTGCATTTTTAATTGAAAGAGAATATTTCAAGTGTGAAGCACATCTATACAAGAACTGATATACGATATTCAAAAGGTATTCTTTAGTTACTTCTAAGTCGCTCATTTAAGTAATTTCCTCAAATCACATTTTTATAAAAAGGTGTATAGAAGCCGATTGGGCAGTTACACAATATCTTTTAAAAGATTGATATAAGAAGTTAAAGTGTTGGTCGCAAAAGCCAGACCATGCTTAAATTTAACTGTAATTAATAGAGATATCAATATCGTATCGAAATAACGATATTTAAACAAAAACGATACCATATTTTGTAATGATATTTACCCCAAAATGACATTATTATCAAAATTTTTGTTGGTAATAATATCAAAAAAAAAAAAAATATATATAGTTATTAAATATTTGGACATGGAATGTAAACGACCGATGTATTATATAAGCGAGAGAAGTCCGAATAGCAATTCAACCCTATATAATAAAGTCATAAAATAGCACATTTATGGTATGTTATGGTATTGGTTACACTTAAAGTTCTTTTTGTTCCTTGAGTTGAAAATGTTGCTAAAATGAAATGTTTTATTTTTTAAAAACAGATGTGTTCAACGCAAACTGCAACAGGTTATTCATCTATATGTTTTTGTTTTTTTTTTTGTTTTTTTATTTTCAGTAGAACACTTAAAATAGAATTGGATGACGGAATCTTTATTATGACCCGAAAGAACAATCTTCGACAATTAGTTTTTAAAGATAATTTCTTTTAAAAGTTGGCCCCGGCTACGCTGTTAGTGGTCCATTCGGAAGGACCAATTTTCGATCACTCTTTCCACTATTGCTACCGGCATCTCGCGAATTACGCGAGTTTTGTTGGCACCCAAGTCTTAATTCGTAGCTGGACTATCGACGAAGGCTTTTGCCTTCACATAACCCCAAAGAAAAGCATCCATGGGTGTGATATTACACGATCTAGGCTATCAATTGACAGGTCCGAAACGCGAAATTAGGTGGTCACCAAAATGATTTCTGAATAAAGTCTTTGATTCGCGCGCTGTGTGTACCGAAGTACCGTCTTGCTGAAACCAAATGTCATCGACATAACGGGCTTAAAAATCTGGCAACAAAGAGTTCGTAAATATAGCGCACGCCACTGACGGATATGTTCTGCCCGGCTTCATTTTTAAAGAAATACGGACCGTTGATTCCACTAGCCCATAAACCACACCAAACAGTGCATTTTTGTGTATGCAATGGTAGTTCGAGAATCTCTTCGGGTTGCTCATCAGCCCAAATGCGGCAATTATGTTTATTGACGCATCCATTGAGCCAGAAATGTGCACCATCACTGAAAAACATTCGGGGCGAAAAAAGCGGATCTTCATTGAGCTGATTCAGAGCTCATTGACTGAAATTAAAGCTTAAATTCAAGTCTGGCGGCTTTAATTCTTGAACATTTTGGATTTAGCCACACTCTCCGCTACAGCCGCAATATTCACCTCACTATGGGCTGGATGTGGTCTAATCGGTCGCGTATCATCCAATAATGTACATTGAGAGTCAAATGGGTTCGGAAGGTCGATGGTGCAAAATTTCCCGGACTGAATGCCAAACAAGTACTAAGTGAATTACGATTTCAATGTGAATACGAGTATGTAGTAGTGCAAGTCACCAAATAGAACCTTTTAGTAGCTACTAGAGCACTGAATATTTTAAATAATTGTGTGTAAATAAAATTATGGATCAACGTGTTTTATCTAAAGCGCATTATTTTTTGGACAAAGGCAAAGTTTAACAATTTAACGATTTTCTTGTGCATACGCACAACAATGTGTTACTGTCAACCCAAAAAATTTCAATAATGACAAATGCGCCTAAATCACTACACAGCTGGGTTCTGTTCATGACTGATCAACTGACTCATTGGTCTAAATAGTTTGCGTATGCGCCACCAAATGCGTTTTTTTTTTTAAAGACACAACTAAACAACTTTATATGTTGGACTCTATGTGTTCACTTAAAAAATATGTTTTTATTTGCTTCGATTATTGCTATTTTTATGCCAAAGTTGCGGGTAATTAAAAAAAAAACTCTAGAAATCAAATAAAGTAGTTTGATTCATATGCCGCAGCTCTACAGCAAACTACTGCAAGTTGTATCTGCGTGCTACGACAGCATACAACCAAACGGCGCCAGATAGATTATACAAATAGACAGACAGACAGAAGAGAGTCGTCACATAGATTTACACTTCGAGATACTACTTACGATATTGCATGTACGAATGATTTTTATACAAGATTCGTCATCACAAATAATGCAAGGAGGAATCAAGCTCAAGGAATTCGACATGGTATCTCAAAAACTCAATTAATTGTGAAATGTATTTAAGTATCTATAGATACACTGTTCAATGGGAAATACACGCAGCAACAGCAATAAAGCTCATCAGCAAAGTTTAAAAAAATAAATCGAAAAGAAAAAATACTGAAAAGTAGTTGAATGCGTGCGCGTATCTGCGGCTTTTCTGTGTTGCACTTTTACTTTATGTTGCACTAGCAGCAACAGCAACTGCAACATTTCCTGTCATTCCAACAACAACAACAATAGTAAAACAAATAAATACAATTTTTTAATGATTAATTGACTTTTGCACCAAAACACGTTTGATCATTTTATCAGCAACAACTACAACTGCAACAAAAGAAAGCACTGAGAAATTGCCATGGCGGCATTTTTTCCCGCACAAAATTGAAAATTGCTATTTAATTTCGGCAATTTGGCATTTTCGTCTTTATTACTTTTTGCCATACACCAAAAATTATTTGCTAAAAAAATATATTATTTATCTATATCACATGCGATAATAAACAAAACAAAACCAATACGGGGAGTTCATAGATAGTTTATGGCTCTTATCAATGAGAGACATGGTTGGACTTTGTTTTCGGACGATTAATGCGCCAATTGCGAAAATATTAATGCTTTTTGTGTATCTGCACCAAATATTATTGCAGATTTGGTGTATTTATTTAACGCAATACCCTGACTGATAACAGTCTTAACAAAACCAAAAATCAAATCAACTAAAAATCATATAGATTTTCTTAATAAGAAAAACAGTCTGAAGTTATACTTCGTTGTGATTATGTAGAGTAACTTTGAAAAGAATATTTACGGTCATATGCGAAGTGTTCATTACACTTCACAAATTAAATTGGCCTACCTCACATTTTCCAAAACCACAGATCCATAACACATTAAATGTTGGAGTATTTGTTAGATCTAATGTAATGGAAGCACGTCATATTCAGTCCAATACAAAGTCCACATGAATTTGTGTAAGATCTTAAGTGATGGAAATTAGGTCAAGAGACTCCAGATTACCAATTTAACTTTTAAACGTCTCTCAGTCGCAAACCAACCGATTGATATTAAAACTACTTTTCGCACAAAGAAATACTATATCTTCATAACTAAAAATCGGCTATATTATATGTGGAAATTAATCGTGATTGTGAGATATAGAGTTCGAGCCCAGAGAGCCAATCGAAATATGTTTTTAATATGAAGAAAATTGAGATTTTTTGTTAGTTTTTTGTGATTTTTTACGTAAATTTTCTCCAGTCTATAGATGAGCGGGTTTAGATACTTCTATTAGCCAATCTCAAAGCTAAGAACTACAAACATCGGCGTTTTTCAAAATTTAAATCACCAGGATAAAGAAATATAAGAGAATAATGCAAAACTATCAAATTCATAGTAACAGAGTACTGATGAATAGGGCTATCCCTGAAAATAAAGAACCAAAAATGCATTATTGAAAGAAACCATTTTTTTTTTTTTTATATACCTTTTTATAAACTCTTATTTTCAGTCCAGCGTCCAACGACAAACTAATGGTTTTCTAACCGATATAGGAACTGATGTAGGGATCTGCAGATCCACCATGAGATTCGCAATTGGTCAGAACGATCCATGATATTTAGACCTACGCTCAACAGTCATTGGACAAGTTTCCAATCGGCAATATAATACTCGTAGATACCATCTAGAAATTTTCTTTCAAAATTATGAAACACGGCTCCGTCAATCTCCATCAGCTCTACCGAGGCATGCTACAGTCACTAGAAAAATTATATTACTTATTAAATTCCTAGGAATGGCTCGTCATCTCACTGTATTGAACCATAATGATTCTGAGGATTAAGATAAGCATCGGCTGTGGTTGAAGATTTCTTCGGGAAGTCTTCCAAAATTCACTGGAATCGTTATTTTGGGCTTCGATAATCTGCACAGCTTCTGGAGTCGAAATATCCGAAAATCTTATGTATTTCAGCGGAATGTTATTTAAGGTTGTTCATGGCCTAACTGACTAATTCCCACTGAACGAGAAACCATCTATACAACACGCTGCTGTCACCCGGCAGACTTCTTTTTTACCTTCTGTTTCATCAAGGAAACAGAGAAGAAATCCAAATTAATGCTGTTTTTACACTAGTCGCATTTAGCATACCTTTTTTGAAAATGCGAAATGGTAAAATAAGGTTTTACACTACAGTTTCGCATATTGATCAGCTGTTTGCAAATTTGTTTAAATTTTTTGTTAAAAATTGAAGATACAATGAAAATTATAGCTATTGAAATTGATTAGGAAAACGCAAATTATTGTTAATTATATTGCAAGAGGAGAAGGAATCCAAATTGGTGCATTAAAATTTCTAATTTTTATTTATGTAACTGAACCTGATCCTTCTATCATTGATAAAATTGCAATTTTTTAACTATAGGGAAAATTGACACTTTTTGTGGCTTAAATTAATAACTTAAAGAAAAAGCGCACATTACCTCGTTTGATTTTGATCATGTATTAAGAATTCCTTTTAAATATTACTTTATGCCACTTAAAGTATGCCTTTTTCCCATATTTAGGTGCGACTGTAGAGTAGCGAGGATAAAATTATTCGGACATGTGTCAATTGTTTGATTATCCCAGTATATTGTATCGGTTTATGGATTCATAATCAGATTACATTTCAAACGAATTTTATAAATCGAATTTAATTTATCTATTTTCATATACTAAAGTCTTTCAAAATTCAACCACTTAAGCCGACCATTTCGATCATAGAATCTGTATTATATATTATTATACGAATTACATGCTCATTTGTTTTTTCAACTTTATTTACAAAAATAGCAAACCAACAAAAAATATGTAAAAACTATTTGTGAATTATAAATGCTATTAAGTTTAATATTGAGTTTATGGCCAAAATAGCTGAAAATTTACCAATCTACTCATTAACCCCTACAACACTATATAAATATAACAAAATTTTTTGTTTATAAACACCTTAAAGTAATATATTTTAAAGTATTTACGTATTTATATATAAATATAAAAGATAAAAACAATCTCAATGTATATCACTTCCCATTACTTCATTTTAATTAGTCAATCACTTATTACACATTACATTTTTGAAAACTTAATTTAAAACTAAAATCAACCTAAAGTCTGTTTAACCAAAAATTACCCAAATTATGCAAATTTGAATTTAATTTTTTTGTTTAACTTTATTTTACAATAACAAAACTCATTTAATAACATTTCTGCACGAAACATCACATTTGGACAGCTCGACAGACAGCTTGCTCGGCGCTCAGTTCAGTTTGGCTCCATCCACATTTATCAGATACTATTCGTTCGGTCGTTGAACGCAGCTATTATGGACACGTCATGCGAACATTTGAATGAACGCCTAACACATTCAAACTGCAGATATGCAAAAGAAGTCATTTACATATGGTAAAACATTTAACAAATAATAATTCGGATGTGTTAAATTTTCTAAGGCCCAAAATCGACCAAAACAAAGGGCTCAGATGGAGACTGACAAGTGTTACTAATTAAAATTCAGTTAAGGCATTTTTTTTTTCTTTGTTATTTAGTTTAAGGGTATGGAAACAAATATAACAACAACAATCAGCAAACTAACAAAGTTACAGGGGCTAGACACGCGATGTCCGCGTAATGAATTCTTCTTTTTAGTATCGTCGGCGCTGGCAATGACGAAGACTGCCGTACTAGGTTTGCATGTTAGAAGCCAATAAAATTGAAAGCAAAAGCTAACATTGACATTCACAACACTAGAAACAGCTGTTCTGCAGACAGACAACCACATGAACAAATGAAGTAAAACATTGAGGGTGAATTCAAAACTTGTTAGTTTAAAAATCTGTTTAACTTATTTGCTGATTGGCAAATTTTTCAAGAAATTTTATACTCAATATTGGTCATCCAACATTCACCCGTTCTCTGGTTTTCGAAACCGAATAAATTTCAGAAGAATCTCGCGATTTGAATTCACTTAGTATTATCACAATGAAATTCATAATCTCAAGTTCTGATAAATTTAAATCGTGAAACTCGTCTGAAAGTGAAAAAGGATCATTTTAACGAAAACACATCCGAAGAATTTAATTGGAATCGAAAACCGGAGCACTGGGATAA
Source organism: Leucophenga montana (assembly GCA_035044765.1). NCBI lineage: Eukaryota > Metazoa > Arthropoda > Insecta > Diptera > Drosophilidae > Leucophenga > Leucophenga montana. The sequence continues at coordinate 730,507 of JAWNNQ010000577.1, read as the reverse complement.
TGAAAACATTTGTCTGAAGTACAAATTTGACGAAAATGGTGTGATTTACGTAAAGATCTCGGTATACGAACTTATAAGATCAAAGTGATGAAAATTAACAGGAAATCAACTCACTGTTTTATTGCAATATTCTATTCAGTGATAAGGCACAAGTCAACTGGCCACCGATATCGTGCGATTTAACGCCTTTAACTTATTTTCTCTGGGGTTGCGTGACGTCATTGGTTTACGGGAACAAACCAGTCACTTTTGACGACTTGAAAGACAACAGCGTGCGAACCAATTCCGAAATAATGCCCAAATTTCTTGAAAAAGTGGTCGAAAATTTGACTTTCAGAATGTGCAACATATGAGCCAGCCCACATGTTCGAAATCATATTTAAATACAAATGGCATAAAATTATCTTTCTAATAAAGCCAATTTTCACTTTGAAATTATGTAAAAAAAAACACCTTTTGTAAAGTGTAATACTAAAAATAAGCCATTAGTTGGCATCGGTAAGATAATCCATTTGAATAGATTTTAGCTGCCGAAACTTTAAGGAAATGTTCAACTTACTGTATTAATATGTGAGTATTTATTTTTATTAACATCATAAAGCAAGCACTGCCCTCCTCACTTAAAGACAAATTTTAAATGAAAACTAACTAAAACTAATAAATTCAAAACTTTTCAACCCTCCCAAAAAAATAGTGACATTTAAGGCGTTCGAAATAAACGAACCAAGTCAGGCAGGCGGCATTGTTTGTTTTCGTGCGTAATTAGTTGTAGCAAATATTTTCACATTTTATAGTCATTCTGAGTTAGTCTATACTGTTCAGTCAATTTCCCTTCGACAATGAAATAGAGTCTGCTTAGATTTTAATGACCCAAATTAAGGCATAAATCATTCCTTCGCACTTAAAAAAAAAAATCCAAGAATGGAAACACTCTGGAATAAAAATAATTAAATTTATTACTCACAATTAGGATATTCTACTTTTTTCAGCTTTTTTTTTACTTCGTCTTGCGAATTTGTAAAGTCATCGAAAAAAAAAATTAGGAAAAATATCTAAATAAAAGAAAAATATTCAACGGATTTTAATAACTCACAAAGAAAAAAAACTTGCTCCCTGAAGCGTAAGAAAATCCATTAAGAATGCAATTTAAAAATACTGCGAAAAAAAGTAAATAATGTATGCAAAAATTCAAATACAAAGTGACAGCGACGTAGATATGACCGCGAGTTACTTGCAACTGCAACCAACCGCACTTGGCCGCCACAGAGTGCCAGAAATCGACTATGTCTGACCAGTTCAATTCACCGTCCCATCCACTGACAGTGTATCTGTCTCTTCATCTGTGTCACTCTGTGTGGCTGTGAGTTGATTGCTTGTTTATTAATTTGTCAAGTTGTTTTTTGGTGAACGCGAAATATATATATATCTAAAATCTAAGCCAAGAAATAGTGAAATTTAGATTGGATTCCTGGTAAGTATCTGTTTGTGTATGTATGTAAATTACAGCAGCTTATCAAACAGGTGAAAATAAGGTGCGTTGTCAAGTTGGACTGACGCTCTGGCATTGTTGTTGTTGTTGTTGTTGATGAAGCTGTTAGAAGTGTAGAACTCGTATTTATCTATAGAAAGTAAGTCAAGTTTGTTAACACTTGATTGAGTGGTTTCTAGTTTTGCATTTTACCAACATCCTCCAGTTGTTCACTTTTGCAGCGGACAAATTTGAAGTTGTTAAGTTGACGGGTGCTCTCCGAGCACTCATTAGATAACTTTTCTATTTATTATAAACATATCATCTGATCAAAATTGACCCGGACTTGTAAAAAACAACATTTTTATGCATTTTGATACAAATCTTTATTATCGCTTTCAAAATAGGCTCCTTTTGAGTCAATACAAGTATGCCGATGGTTAATACAATTTTCCATACACTTGTTCTACGCTTTGGCCATGATATCCTTTAGTTCCTTCAGGGAACTTTTTTTTTGTCCTCAATCGACTCATGACGTGCCAAATCTGGTGAATACGGTGGTTATGCCAAGACTTTTGTTTCAACCAAAATGTGTTGTGTCGATCCATAAGAAATGTTGAGTGTCTCTGCTATCTTTCTAATGCCAACACGACGATTTTCGATGTTTCGATTTCGATTTTCACTTTTACGATGTTTTTGTCGTTAACAGAGGTAAGGTTTACGATTTCACGACCCTCACTGAATGCTTTATACCACTCAAATACTTGCGTTCTCGATAGAGTAGAGTCCTCAAAACACTTTTATAACATTTTGAATGATTCCGTTGCCGTTGTTTTTTTGGAAACACAAAAATTCAAGCAAACTCGTTGTTCAGTTTTTTTTTCCTTGTTAAAAATTGCCATACAAACTTTTCACGACGTAAACAAGCAGCTGTCAAACATAGACTAATTATCGCATCCCGCTCAAACTTGGCATTCATGTCAATGGCAGTGGCAGCCAACTTAAGAAGAAAAATTACCGATTCGGTTTACCAGTTCGGTTTAAATCGACCAGATTGGTTCAATTTAAATCAGACGGTATATATTACTCAATATGTAGACAGAAACAAATTTTAGTCATCGAATGCAGTCGTCTCATATATTGCATTCCTAAACAAGTAAGAATGTTACAGTAAGTTGTAAAACGTAAGAACAGAAACATGGGTTGTGAGCTTGCATGAGGGCTACCCCCAAAAGCGGGCAGAACACTATTCTTGAAATTTATGGGATGCGTCCGTCCGTAAGAAGCCACAATATCAAATTTAAGTTAATATTGCATGAACGAAAAAGTTTTTCATTCAAAATCCCAAAAGTGGGATGGTAGGTTTGTATTGAGACTACCCCTAAACACAACCATTGAAGAAAGCATCGGAGACCCCATATATTATTGATCAGCTCAAAAAGTCAAACAAAACTAGTCCTTTTATAGGTCGCTGTAACATTTTATTATTATGAAGACATCTAATTATCACTAGAGCACTAAAAGACTATACAGTGAATTGTTCGATGATTGTGAAGATTATTGAAGCTTCGGTTCTACCGAAGTTTACGTTTGTCTTGTTATTTATTTTTTTTTTTTTTTTTTTGTGAGTGGAAATTGCTTTTCCCGGTTTACATATCTACCAAATTTTCATCCATTTATTTTGCGTATAGATAAGGAGAGTCAAAATATTCAGTTTTGGTCATCAAAAATCTTGTGTCAATTAATGCAAGCAAATGTTCAAAAAAATACGATAGCGGTGCTACAAAAGACGTTTTCAGGTACCGAACCATGTTTTCTATGCATTCGTGCACGAATGTAAACAGCATTCAAACTTTCAAGGCGAGTCAAACCCAAAGATTGTTGCTCGTACACGAAGCAGTTCAAAGCAAATGGTCGCCTGTTTGCTTTGAAAAACGTTATATGGTCAATTCTGCATGATACACGACCATTTGTTTACCAGAAGTCTTCGAAGAAATGAAACAAACAAATCGGCGACGAGTAGAGGTAGGAAAAGAAAGTAATCTAAGTAATACTGCTGGATCTGACCCACTCATGTCATATTACATTTTGAATTCAAACTAAGACATTATTTTTTATTATTTTATTTTTAATTTTTACTGGTCAAATTCTCTGATAGTTAATTCATTTTTTATTCTCAGCTGTCTGTAAGTTATCTGGACGACAGGAATTTACAAGCAATTCGTGTGTCTATTAAAATTGAAAGTTTGCTATAAGTTGAAACGCTGTCTATAAGTCGTACAGAAACAGACGCACAGAAGTACAGGGTGTCTCAAAAGAAAGTTCACATTTAAAAAATCGATAAAACAAAAGTAAGTAGTTTATTGAAAAAATGTTTATTACATATTAAAATACACACTTTGAGAACTTATTTCTTAAAAATGATATTGTCCAAATGTAAATCGTTGCGTTCACGGCATTCATTTAATCGAGCACTAAAATTATAATAATAATTCCACGCGCCGACATCGCAGCCCATACGGTCACTTTTGGCGAATGTAGTGGTTTCTGATGTTTGTGTTTTGGATTGATTGCACTCCAGTAGCGGAAATTTTGCTTGTTTACATGTCCATTAAGATGGAAATCATTTAAATGAAGAACATGTCGAATACTGAAGAATTTTCTACGCGCTACAGTCGCTGAATTACCGATTTTGTAAAACACCATAGCGACTAAATTCCCAAAAACTAGGCTACCGATTGACACACCCTCCTCCCCCCGCACCCCTCGGAATAGTTGCGTTCACGCAATCAGCAAATCAAATGTGAACTTTCTTTTGAGACACCCTGTACAACATCTGTTAAGCTGCAAGATACCCTGAAATTAGTCATAAATCTATGCTAAAAATAATATTTAGTATTGTGTAATAAAATATAGTTAACCATAAAATTTTGAAAGCTAAGCAATAACATTGCATTGCACTTCACATGGTGTCTCGGTTTAGCTATTACCAAGGACTTAATAAATATTAGATGATTTTTATGGTTATTTGCTAGGCAATTACTTCGCTCCAAGTTATTAATTGAAATTTGAACATAAAACTGTCAGCATTAAAAATAAATTCAAAGGAAAATAATGGCAAAACTTTATTGTCACATTGCAAGCCAACGTGGAGCAGCACTAACTTCACTTCGGCTTTTCACTTTTAGGAAATAAAACTAATACACGAAATAAAATTTAAATCTTGGTTTTGTAGCTCATTAGCGAAACGACAAACATTTTCAAATGAGCTGAATTGCGGGTGCCGCATGGGGCAAGTTGAGATGATTCGAAACGGTGCTGCGGTGAGTAGGTCCACTCACTTGTCGCCTTGCACCAGCAACTGGACGCATGCTCCTTCAACACTAATAAAAATAAAAACATAAAATTTTAACAAAATAATCTGTGAAATATTGCATGCAGCACATGAAATCGTAGGCTGGCAAGAGCAGAAGCTGCGGCAGCTGTCTCATTGCAACATTGCCGTCTACGGCGACTGCTACTGGCCAAGGCGCTGTTGTTTTCTTGGAGCCGTCGAGTTGTTCCACCTACTTTCGAGAAATGTGAAATTCAAATTTTACGAGATTTCGACATTTTTATTTCATTTTTCTTACATATATTTTCTGTCTTCGTGGTTTTCGTATTTTCGATTTCATGTAATTTCATTTTTATCGCAAACGAGCAACTCCCACATGTCTCTCTCTGCATATAAAGCGAACGATTACAGAGCCGCACTTAAATTGACACTTTCAAATTGCAGATTGCAGTAGCAAATTTATTTTTGTATCTTTTTTTTCACTTGAAAGCACTTGTTGGGTCTATTTTGTTAATAGTGTAAAATTTATTTACCTTTTAACGGAATGTATATAAAAAAAACCTAACATTTTAAACTCTGACTTAGAGATATTTAAAGCTGCACAAAATTTCTGTCGTTTAACTTTCTATTTGTAATTTTTGAGAAAACACGAAGTAAGAAATCGAAATATGTAATATATTTCGTTTCAAAAATATTTGTTGTAATAATAAAAGAAAAATCTTCGTTAACCGCAAAATATATTACTATATTTCTACTAAACACATAGAAAATGACAATGGTTATGAGAACACTATGTTGTATTAATTTGAAAGAGAACTTTTAATCTTAAATCGTTGCAACTAAGTAGCACATTCGGTCAAGTGTCATATTTCCTTGCATAAAAATCACGATTTTGGTATGGTGAGGACTTTGCGATGGTACCAAACTAAAAGTTAATCCACTGTACATGCATGTACATTTCAAAACAAAGATATATTAAGTAAGTATTATATAAGAAAAATAAATATATATGAGAAAAATAAATTATATAATTGAATTATAGCATCATCAATGTTTATTGCACACTTCAAGTACAAAGTATAAACAATCCTTATAAAACTATGTTTCTCTTTTCGTCTATGTCATATTCAGCTTAAATTCGTTACTGAGACTTGTGTCCGTTGATATGTCTCACGAAAAACAGAACTTTTACAAAAAGTTTATATACGGTCCTGAGTATAAATACATTGTCCAAAATGTTGGCCAACTGCAATCCGTGATCACCGAACTTCCATCAAAACTGTGACTGAATTTATCAAGGATCGCCCAAAATTTTAAATGAAATGCATGAAATAGAAATTCAGCATTTCCAAAACATCAGTTTATACCATTTTGATCGAACATTTGGGCTACTGAAATATGTGTGTACGCTTTGTTCCGCACAAGTTATCTGACAACCACAAAAAAAGTGGACACTTATGACCATTCTTTGACTAATAATCATAGTTTTACAATCAAACACTTCCCGTATTCACGTGATTTGGTACCATGCGACTTTTATCATTTAGAGAAAAAGCATTTGTCGATTAAAGATAAGATGTTTTGTGGACGTAATATCCATCAAAAAGGCTTTTAGCGACATCAATGCACTTAACATACTACCTCTTCAATTGCTGATACTCCATTTTCGTGCAAAATAATCTGTATCGATCCAAACGAGACCCCAAGGTCTGCTGCCATCTCTCTGACGATTTTCAAGCATATTATTTTTTTTGACGTTTTGGACAGTCGAAGTTGTGAATAGAGGCCCGATTTGAACTTTTGTACCACTCATCTGCCTGTGTTTTTGACATTGTCGACTCTCCGTACGCTTACTTTACAATTTTTAAAGAACATGAAATTTTCTTGACAACAAACAATTTTAGACAAACTTCAAGAAAAACAATTTCAAAATTCGCAAACACACACTAACTTCTGTACCAAGTTATTTCACGAACCATCTGACAGAATGTCTAATAGTTGTACCAACATTTATACTACGAGAAAACATTAATTTCACAATATCTCAAGAGTAACGTAAACCACATAATTTCAAAACTGTACAAAATCCAAGTAAAAGTAAATTTCAACAGTAAATTCAACATTATATAATTGATAAATGTTCCGAATCTTTGTCACACATATAAATATATGATCGTCTGAACACGATCTAAACAAAAAAATATTTTTTGACATACCACTGCGAAGTTTGTGTAGAATATTGAGATTTTTACTTCGAACAATATTAAAAATTTGTTTCAATATGTTGCAATATAGTATTTCGGAAAACAATATATTTATTAAAGGTTTCTATATAACCTAAAATATACATGCTAAATTAAAAGGAAGCTATCCCTCAATGTTAACTATTGAAAGTATTAACAATTAGTATATACAATATGTACATAGGAATATCCGAGTTTTTGGCTTGTATTATGCGTTTTGACATCATTGGTAAGTTAGGCCTTTTAAACGTAAATATAGTTTAAGAAACGAAGTAAATGAGTACATGCGATATTTAGGAATATTTATCTTTGCGACCCAGATATACACTGCCTGTGTTATATTTCATACGTATTTTTCAACTCAATAATTATAGTTCCAATTCTATCCAACCTTACGTGCACATATATCTCGTAACATGGATCACTGTAGGCGTATGAAATCACACAATAATTAATTAATTTTCTTGACAACAAACCATTTTAGACAAACTTCAAGAAAAACAATTTCAAAATTCGCAAACACACACTAACTTCTGTACCAAGTTATTTCACGAACCATCTGACAGAATGTCTAATAGTTGTACCAACATTTATACTACGAGAAAACATTAATTTCACAATATCTCAAGAGTAACGTAAACCACATAGTTTCAAAACTGTACAAAATCCAAGTAAAAATAAATTCCAACAGTAAATTCAACATTATATAATTGATAAATGTTCCGAATCTTTGTCACACATATAAATATATGATCGTCTGAACACGACGTAAACAAAAAAATATTTTTTGACATACCACTGCGAAGTTTGTGTAGAATATTGAGATTTTTACTTCGAATAGTATGTCAATGTATGTCTCTTTAGTCAAAGTCTATAATTTCAACGTGAAAACATAAATTTAAAGGTTCTCTTCTTGTTGTAAGCATATCCTATACTCCAGACAGACTAACTATTTACAGTATGTATAACAAAATCTTCTCATATTTACACACAATAAGAAGGTTTTATTGCTAGGGTTTGCCTGCCTTGTGCGTTCATTTAGCAACAAATCCAACTTCAATCCAACAGCAACAGACTCCATACCCATTCATCCAGCCAGCCAACCAAGTCAAGCCAACTGACATAATTCCCAAGGAAAATTTTAATGTAGTAAAATACAGTTATGTCTCAATTTCAAACAAGTTAGCAACTCCAACAATAGCAAATAGTAAATAAAACAATTCATAAAACGCAATGACGACGACGAGCAAATAAAACTCAAACATTTTTACACAGTTAAATAAATTAGACATATAATAATAAAAAGTTGTTTGCGCTCGTTTTGCGCACGCATTGGATGTATAAATGTAGGAAACTGAACCGAACCGAAATGTTGGGTTAAAATCAAAAGGAAAAATCTGCCGAACACCAGCGCCAACGAGATTTATTATCTCCGAAAGCGCTTTTCCTGCTTCCCAAAGCCGCCAGAGATGAAAATAATATTTCTTTAGTGTTGTTGCTTACTGCAAATTGCTTTCAAAAATCCCAAACAACGATAATTCATTGCGCGAGTTGGCATTAGTTTTTCTATTAATTTCCGCTTGCGTTTAAAATTTTCATCAGCTCCTTCGAATTTGACTTTGATGGCGGCTACGACTGCGGTGCAAATCGAATGCGACAACAAAGAAGATTTTTCATGAGAATTGCATGTCAAATACTAAGTTTGTCTGGCCATTTTCCCGCTCACTGATGTTGGAAATTAAATAAATAAAAATTCCCACAAATCACCGAGTTTCACATTTAGCCCGCTGAGAGCTATACCGAGCAAATGCCCATAGCAACCCACGCATCCTACGAATACTTAGCATCGACGGCTCGCTGGCTGACTCCATTATCATCTTCAGCTCAGCTCACACGCCGCACGCATGCGCACCGGCACTGCACTCAATTGAAATCGGCGGCCGCCGGATCCACGACTGCATTTGTCGCCGCTGGGTTCGCCGATGCCGCCGCCAGCGGCAATGCACGCTTGAGTTAATAGAGTCTTTAACTCAGCAAGCAGCCGAGTGCGCGCGCGCATTTATTTACTCAATCAACAATTCGTTTTACTTTTAAACTCTTTTTTTTATTCACAGCTTCCCTCACTTTAATTCGTTTAATGTGGCGGTTCGGTGGCATTCGGCGCTCCAATTGTGTCCAACTGCCGCTGTGGTCACTTGTGCACAGACCCAATCAGATTGTCAAATGGCGCAATGCGGACAACTCTAATTGCTCTTAACCCATTTGTGATCAAAAATTCTTTGAAAATCGAATTTAATTTTAAATCGGTTTTGGTTTAAAAGAGATTAAAGTAATGCACTTTTGTTGAATAAAATTTTTTTATTTTTACTAGCGTGCCCTGCGTGCGCTGCTACGCCTGCTCTTCTTTTCTCATATGGGGCGTAGGTTCCATTATATTTTCTCCGGAACTTTACATATGTACCGCATCTCATCAATATGCGTCATAGTCTCAGATATGTATAATGTTTTCACTTTGGGGCGTGACATCGCCCACTATAAAATCTCATTTAGTTGCTAAGATATGACTTGTGTTTCTCATATACAGACAAAAGTTGTAAAAAAATTTATTTTGGTATATGTACCGTGTATACATCCATATGCATTTAGTAAAAAGCGGTTATTTTAATATTACAAACAGACACTCCAATTTTATTTATCTGTATAGATGGGAAGCGTGGCACCGCCCTCCGTTCCGAAAATGCATATAGGCAGAAAGCTTCTCCTAAACGATTTGGACTATTACGATCATTTGTAGCTGTAGATGAATTGGACAAATTGTCCTAACGATCGGGGATACATAATGAACTCTATACACATAGTTCCGCTGTGTGAAGCCTTAAGAATTCGATTTTCTCCGTTGTGTTCAAAAGTTCTGCTTGTATTGGCGCGTGCTATTGAAGCCTAATATTTGATGGAGCAAAATTTACAAACATAAAACAATATCTTATTAAGGCCTAGATTCGGGTTTATTCGGGTCGAATGGTAGGCTTCATAGTAGGGTAGTATCGGATGATTTGTACCGTCGGGTTATTAGATAATTGTTTAGTGTACAGTTAATGTACAGTTAATTTTTTATAAATTCACTTTTACAATTGTTTTATGTGTAAAGATTTTATGTTCTAAGTTCCAAAAAGTAGCTTCATTCGGCTGATTTTTACCAGGAAATTCGGGTTGATTCGTGCCAACTAATATTTTTAATTTTTTTCTTTTTATTGATTTTATTGGTTTTGATATAACTTTCGGGGACACAATATTGGAATTGCTTTCTTACCTACCTATGTATCGTCGTCCACTAGTCGAAAACTTACTCATTGGCTACAATTGGGTTTAAGTAAACGTTCCACACATAAACAAGGGAAAGATTGCTATTGCCATTTTTATAAAGAGGAATACAACTCTATCTCTCCACACACCCGAGCATACGACATATTCTGGATCCATAGACGTCCGCTTAGATGCGATAGAAGGAATATTTAACGTGCATGGAGCATTTCATCACACAGTCGAATTCATCGAAAGAGCGGTTATCGCTGTTATTGATCGACAATCACGCGTTGCATATATGTGTAACGATATTAAATCATTGTAGTCACAGATTGAAGTCATTAGATGTGTATGTTTATAGTACGCTAAAGATTTAAGCAAGTCTGTGCAATGCACGGCTGAAAAACCGTGCCGCAAAGTGCTTGAAATTCGTCACATTCCTGACTTGATCAATTTGACTCTAATGCAAGTTCAACCCATTATCAACGGTTATTCGATCGATGGGAACATCCCCATTTGATTCCAGTGTTTTCGTCGAGTTCAACTTTGTTCAGGCCGAAGTCAGTGAAGAAATTGCAGCAGCGTTTGAAGCCAATGTGACCGATAGTGGTGAGCATATTATGTTTGGTATCCCGTTTGATGTTGTTGCTCACAAAGAGATTACCATGTGTAATGGAATAATTTTGGAGTTAATTTTCAGACATTGGACATAAGCTTGTACACATTTTCAAATCCCGTTGCCTGTGCAGCAGACCAGAATTTATTAAAATAAGTAGTGAAAATACAATAGTGAAAATACAATAATGAAATTAAAATAGATTTCACATCATAGTAAGTACATATTAAACTATTCAATGTATGAAAACAAATAGTGGAATTACTTTCTTGCCTACCTATATGTCGTCGACTAGTCGAAAACTTACTCATTGGCTACAGCTGGGTTAAAGTGAACGTTGCACACATAATCACTACAAGCAAAAGTGTTTCTTTTTACGAGTATGGTCGCTCAAAACAATTAACAACAATGCGAATGCGTTTTCTTTTAGCGCTTTTAGTTGCGTACAGCACTCTATCTATCTGCATCTGTTTTCCCCACTCAATTCAAGCGTTTTCCCTTGCAAGTTTGTTCAGTCTTGTGTGAAATATTTATTCAGTTTAGTTTTAGCCAATATGGTTTTTATTTTCTCTTCAATTAACTCAATCGCATGAGTTCGTTTGTTATTACATGCGTATTATTACATGTATCTACATAAACATACTCGTACTTGTTATTTAATATTTTCATTTTCATCATTTTATTCATGTACACATATCTGTATCTATTTACATTTCATATGCGTTTGATTTATAGTTGTTGTTGTTGTTGTTCTTCAATATTTGATATTTGCATATGTCCAATTCAGGGTCATAGTCTTTGAATTGTGACCAAACAGGCATTTGTACGCATCATGAATAAATAATTTTTTATATTATAATTTTAGGTCTAGCTTCTAATCTATTGAACTGGCTTTAATGCTTTATTTGTTTTTTGAGTCAATGTCAAAATTAAAATCGATATTTGAGAGATGGACGAAATTAATACATTTTATAAACCGCAAAATTTTGTAATAGTGAATACAAAGGTTTTATAACTTAAAAAATATTGAGGCTGTTCACAGTCTATTGTAGAATAATCCCAAAAAAAAACTGTGAACACACTTTTATGAAATTTTTGTCGATATTCTTGTAAAATCAGTAATATTATAGAGTGCCATGTTTCTATATGTCACATTGAAAGTGACATGTATACCATTTTATTGAATTTGTAATCAATGTCGCGTTAGGCAAAAATGGATTTGTTTCTGGTAAATGAATAGTCTTGAGCTTAACGCAAAATTAAAATTTTAAATATTCTGTTGTGTTGATGAAGCTGGATTAAGTATTTTTAGATTAAGCTTAGCCGTGTTAGCTGAGTGTGAACTAACCATAAGGAATACCAAGAAGAATATTGTGAACAACTTCCAGATACTGAAATACACCGTTTAAAAAAAAAAGAGTAAAAATATGCTTAAATTTGTGGGAGCCAAAAAATTTACGTCGAAAATTCAGATTAAAATGTAATTTAAATGGTTGGAGCAAATAGCACCAATAAATTTTTTCGACCTAACGTACATTCATATGTATCGTAATATTCTTATTAGATTAATTATGTTTCAAAACTAAGGTAATTTATATAATTCGTGTTGATCTCATGTTAGTTATGTATTAGCATACATTTCAATGATCTATTTAAGCACCGACAATCTAACCGATTAACGAAATGCCCACAGCTTTTGCGTAGTTAACCACATCGTTACATTTAACTATTTATGTGTATTATAGTACAACAACTAAATGACCCTTTTCTTATGCGGTGTTAACTTGCAATCTGATCATTAACTTCAACGCCTTACCCAACACACTCACGCAAAGTGAACGCAAAACCTAAAATCAAAGTGAAATAGGCACACAGTATAAAAAAAAAAGTTGAAAAATAGAAACAGCACACAATTAATCTCTTTAATTAACTTACGCACAATCCTCATTTTCCAGCGAATGAATTGTTGGGGCAATTAATTAAATAATACGGTACACATTAATTTGGACTGCGCTAATCTAGATCTACGGAGAACACAGTTACGTCATTAACATTTCATCCGTGTGGCGCTTTATAATTCCTCGTCCCAGTTTTACAAAATGTTGAAGTATGTGCACCGTACCAATAAATCAAAAAGAGGTTGTCTGGTATGGCATAATCTCTGGTTACATTCTCACCTGTAAAATAAAAGAAGAGAAATATATAAATGAATATACATAAAATGTAATAATTTTGACAAAGATAATATTATAATACCAGTACAAATGTTTGTTTCTTTTCTTTTTGCCATTTTGTAATGTATATATTCTTTTACTATAGATACTTTTGTATTTAGATACTTTACGATCTGGACACGCTACATGACCAACAAGTAAGAAGAGTAAGCGGCACAAGCGCAGTTGAAGTAATCGCGCGGTTGGTTCGTGCCCATATTAATTTGAATGCTAAATAGTGCAAAAAATAACAAGTACAATTTTCTGACTAAGCGTGCGGTGCAGATTAACATTATTGCAAAGTACGTTGAATTTGAAATGCACAGTTAAAAGTGAGCATAGGTTTAAATGGAGAAAAAATAAGTTAGGGTATTCACACCAGTTGGATTAAAGATAAGAAATTAATAGTTAATCACACAGCACTCTGAACGCGTGTTCGTAACAGCCTAATTCTTAAAAAAAAAAATTATGTTTTCCTTACTTATTCACAGTACATTTTGTTGTAGGAAATTACCTTTCTCCTTAACTAAGCTGTTAATCGACTAGGACTATTTGTATATGAATCTTTATATATTAAAATCTTCTGTACATGTGTACGTGACTGAACTCCTAAACGGCTGGACCAATTTTGATGAAAATTTTTGTGTTGGTTCATGGGGATTCGAGAATGGTTTAGATTCACAATTCGATCCACTGTGAATGCCCGCAAATGTTGCTGGCCTCAAAAAAATGAAGATAGATGGATGAAATGCTGTATATGGGATCGAAGAGTGAAGGGGAAAGGGGAGTGTTGGGGAAGAGGTGGAAGGGGAAGGAGTGGTAGAGAAACGGGGCAGGGGAAGGGGAAATAAATTTAAGGGAATGAGAGGTAGGGTAAGGGGGCATAGGGAAGGATGGGTAGATGTAGGTGTGGCAGGGGAAGGCAGCAACGCGCAAAGTACCATTTAAGATAGTGGGATGAAATGTTGTATACATAATGGGATTGAAGGGGGCAGAGAGAAGGAGAGCTAAAGGAGAGGTAGGGGAAGGAACTGGGGAATGGGTGCAGGATAAAGGGTGGTAAGCGAAGGAGTAATAGGGACAGAGGAATGGATGGTAGGGTAAGGGGGCATGGGGAAGGAGGGACAGGGAGGAGTGGTAGGAGAAGAAATGGCAGAGGGAAGGAGAGGCAGGTGGAGTGGCAGAAAGGATCCGGGTACCAACTAGTATAGATATATATTTTTATTTATACGAATGACACAAGCGCCAGGAAGACTTAGGTGACACCATCTGAATGGAATATGTACGTTTGACTTAGTAGTTCCTAATTAAACAGAAGATACAATTCAACATATTTGATAGCTGCAATATTACATATGTAATATCTTCAAGATTATGGTAAAATTATCCAACACAACGAACGCTTCTCATTTATTCTGGGTATTTTCTAGATCAAAAGAAGTTAGCATACATATGTCTCTTTATTAACGAGTGTCATTTTTTTTTTCAAATATATTCCACTTTCACATATCCAATGAAGTTGAAAATAAAAAAAGAAAAAAAACAGCGTTTACATGAAAATTGGTGTACGGTGTATGATAAATGTAATGCCATGTTACAACACAGATGTCTAAGGTTACGAGTATTACCCTAAGGGAACTGTTTCTATTTCGTAAAATTTACTTCTCCTGATTGAGTGTTAAGTGTAACAAAGTCATGATAACGTTTGAACTATAGAAAATTATGCATACAGAACATTATACGAGTACGTACAATACATTTCGTGTTAACACCATAGTGTTAATCGAATTTTTTTTTTTTCGTTGGAAATATTGGCATAAATAAACACAATTTTCTTTGTTGTTCGTCCACGTTGTCACAGAAAAGTGATTAGGGACTGTTCGGGCTTGGGAAACGTTTCGATACCGTTCTTGGTTAGGTACTCAGTCACGAAGAAGCAGGTATGACTTAGTGCATTGTCCTGATGTAGTTTCCAATTTGCGGCAATGTCCAGTCTCACTCCGTTGATCCTTCACTTGAATCTTTTCAGTACTTCCATGTAAAAATTACTATTAGCTGTCAGTCCCTGAGGTACAAACTCCTGCTAGACCACACCATTCAATAAAGAGAATGAGCATGGCTTTCACCTTGGATTTAATCCACCTATTGATCCATTTTGAAGATTACACCGAGACCCTCGACAAAGATTCACTAAATCCACGAGCCACGCGCACGATTCAGTCGAAGTGACGCCTGGTGCGTTTTGAAGCTGAAACCCCAAAAATTGAATCCACTCCGATACTATTATTACATGTAGTTTATATAGTTTAAGGGGTCTTTCAGGTCATTCGCTAAATGTTACAAACATTTTGATAGAATAAATGTATGGAGAGTATAAAAGACGCTGTTAAAATTAAGTGAGAATGGTGAACGTAAAATTGAAGTGTTAGTGATTTACACCATAAATCAACAAATACGCAATAAATCTACGCTGCAATTTTTCATGTCAAAATGTTATTATTCATTTGACACAAACTAATGAGGGAAACGTTCGTCGATGTACACAATTTATGTGAAGGTTCATGTGTCAATAAGAAATAAACAGTATATCTACACAAAATTTTAAATGAAATGTGCGTGACACTCCAAGTCGGATACAAAAAAAATTGGGAGACAAGTGGCGCCCCGAGAGACTTGACGTACTGAATTACTTTTTGCCATAAATAATAACGACGGTGAGTAGAAACGCAACTCAGACACCAGTCCAGCATCCGTGGACAGATGAAGTAATGGACGGACATTTGGATTTCCATGGCTTTAATTAAGCGGCAGACGCATTCGTGCGCACGCAGCTCATCCGACCCACCCAGCCAGCCCCAGTGGCATACATTGAGACCGGCGTTTTTGCCCCTCAGCGTTGCGTTGTTAACCGGACCGCTGAAACGAGGTGCGCAAACGCATTTAATGGCGTCGATGAAGCTCATGCGTCGTACTACATTGAATTTCTATTGCCACACATGCGTTCGCAACTATGCCATTGGGTGGAGAGTGCAAGGCGCGAGGAGAAAGAAGGTGTAGTTGCGCCACACCCCTTTAACACGTTTTACTCTTCAATATTTTACACGTTTGGAAAATTTCATGAAGCGTAGCAGCCGAGATACATCTAAGGCCTTTTTCACATTCATTTGTCAAACACGCATATCTTACCACTTAATTTTTTTTTTGTCTTTCGAACCGATGAGGAAGAGTTTTCAAGTCACTTTGCAGTTGTGTGTTAAGTTATGCATACGTGCGTTTAAAATTATAAAAAAAAAAAAATAAACAACTAAAACGCAGTAATAAAATTTGAACATGAATTCATTAAAGCTCGTCATTCATCTGCCCGGCCGTCCGTCTATCCATACGAACGTCTATCTTTCAATGCAGCTGACGTTACGCGTTTTCCAAACATTAAGCAACTATTGGACGAATGCATTTTCATCGATTGAAAAATCGAGGCAAATCAGACAGACAGACGACCGTGCACCGGATATGCATAGCTAAAATTAAAACACCGACCTCGACACCGATAACAACCGCAACACTTTTGAATTGGACAAGTTTTGTCCGTCTTGATTATGACAATCGGAAGCATTATTGTGGATATTATTGTGCAGGAGTTTTTTTTTTAATTTTTAGGAGGCGCGTTTAACAATTTACAAGAAATTTTTTCACTTGAAAAGGCGACAGATTCGAGCAATAGTTAGTCATTAGTCTAATGATAGTTGGAAAGCAAGAAGAATTTTGTGTTTTTATAAGTGTGTTAAACATAGAGGTGAGTTTTAATAAAAAGATTGCTGATAATCGATATTAATTGGTCCTTTTTTCAGCCTTCACACGTATGTATAACAGGTGCTAACAAAAGTTCTTTAACTGATGAGAATTTTACAAAAAAAAAGTATTTAATTTAAAATTTGAAAAGATTTCAATTGTCTTGAAGTGGTATCTGACATTTCAGGCTTGAGATTTTTCTTTAGAGGACGAACCTATTGACGGTCGAAACATGTTACTACTGACATAAGTGTGGTTTTGGTGAGAGCTTTAATTGAAATAGATCTGAGACCAATATGTTACAATATGGAATACACGAAGAAATCTGCTTGATGGGTGCCAAGACATTTGAATGACACATATGGTACAAGTTCCTTTAATGACAAATTTATTCCAGCACAAAAAAAATACAGTACACTAAATGTTTCGTGTCATTAGCTTTAATAGTTTCAGACGTTAAGAAAGTGAGATAAAAATCATAATTCAGTTTTATAAATTAACTCACCCTAGCTTTCAAACAAGAAAAGAAAAAAAAAATTCTCTCATCCTTAATAGTAATATATACTCTGGACATGACACTAAGCAGGCTATCATAGAACGTAACCTTATATATTCCGTGCACTGACAACCATAAGTGTGATTAAATGCGAGCTGACTTTTCCATTGGAAAATTTTGAGTCCAGAATTCAAACGTGGACTCCGAAGGTCGTCCAAAAACACCTGTTGTCCCAGAAAACATCGCTGCTGTGCGTGAACTGTTAAGTAAAACCATCATATGATATACCGTGACATTGAGGCAGAATTTGATGTTAGTGGTAGCAGTATATGAATGGATTTGTGCAATGCGTTAATCAAAACGTTATGCGTATGTTTATGCTAGAAAACGTCAAACAGTTTAACTCAAACTTTCTAATGGAAATGTCGCCTGTCAACGAACAACACTTAAGGTTGTCAATCCGCACAAATTAAAATGCAACCCTCGTATAGTCAAGTTGCACTATTTTCCTATTTGTAAAAAGAAAACGAAAATATTTCAACTTGCAAACGAGCAGATGTGACAACTAAATTCAATGAAACCATTCACTTGACAGGGATTTCGTAGTTACATTTCCACGAAATGCATTAATTACTATTTATTTAGCCAACTTGAACTCAGACGCATGCATGTATTCAATTATAAAAAGCGTGGACAAAAGTACGCCTGAAAAGTTTATTAATTTCCTCCTCTTTTAATTTCATTTTTCCACTACTATTTTCGCTGAGTAATGTTTGAGTTTGGGCTTTAAGTGCAGGTTGAGTTTCATATGTGTACATCGCAAACAAATTAATGCGTGTAATTACATTTAGCTGAGGGACCAACGAGACGGAGGAAAGGGAGTGTTGCATGCAGTTAGATAGATATATAAGCAGTTATATACAATTTCTTAATCAGCGCGCTGGTGGGCGATGATTACGCTATTTTACTTCTCCGCACATAAGCAATGGTGTACCCAATGGTGACCCCAAACGACAGAGGTCAAGTGCACGCGATGAGGACTGGGATCGTGTGGGAACACGTTTTCTAATTCATATTGCATGACTAAATGTGTATTTGTTGCCATTGCCATAGTAATTTTTCATTATTTTATGCTGCACATGTTTTTGTTGTTCTGTTATACAACGAAAACGAAGTTCATGGTAAAGTCTACGTACAGCTATTTCAGTATAGTCTGCATAGACAAAATAAACTGAAATCAATATCCAATGAGTCAGCTCGAGCTGTCTTCCGCTTTTCCTCATAAACTATTTATGTACGAGTAGCATGAGGGCATGCGTATCATATCTATGCAGCAAAGTTGTAAATATCCGGGTTTTAGAACTTCACCAGGCACACACCCTCATCTCTTCCTTCAGCATGCTCATACCCATAATCGAGTTTATCCACACAGCTGTCAGCTTTACTTCTAGTTCCAATTTCATTCTAATTGCTTTTCGTTGCATGACATCATTTGGAACTTTTTAATATTTTTCTGTCCATTTAACGACAGCAAAAATCTTTCCCACCAAAAATCATTTACTCAATTCATCGGTCGATCGATAGATCGATTAATCTGTGGGGACACAACACGTATGCAAACTAATCCCTGATTCAAGGAGTGCCAGTTGCCGTTCGCCAATAAAACTATTCAGCAATTGTAATTCTATCCTTTATTTTTAAATTTTTTTCTATAAAGTCACCGAAAAGGCGTTCAACAACAGCAAAAACACATTCATAGGCACAAATTCATTAAATTATAAACAATTTATTGCATATGTTTACAGACTTGACAACATTTTGAAATGCAAATATTGCTGAGAGACAAAAATAAATAGGTAATACCGATATAATGAATGAGCAATAAAAAAGAGTTGTAAACATAAAACGTACAGCCAAAACAACGCATTCTGACAAAAAAAAAAACAAAAAAAAAAGTGAAAAACGTTAACTTCGGGTCGAACCGAAGCTCTGATACCATTCATACGATAGTTCAAATCGTATAAAAGCTATAGCTCAAAATGTTGGCAGGACACACCTATTAGTAAATGTATGAGAATCGGCCACGTATAAAAGCCACCATATAAAATTTCAACCTGATACCTATACATTAATATATTAATTTAACATAAAATATACTATTTTTACTGAGCCATTTTGTGTTATTGAATAATCATGTACGAAAGATGGCTCCATCCAACATACCAGGGAACACCAAACAGCAGTTGAAAGAGAAAAAATGTATGTGTGGCAATGCTTTATGTCTGCACAACAATATAGTATTACAACCATACACAATGATATCTATAGACTCATCTCTACGGAAAGGATAAAGAGACCATCCAGTGACGAGAGTAAAGTAATGTGTCAGAATAATGGTTTTGATTTAAGAACACGAACACTTCAACCAAGCTGTAAATTCTTATTTTGAAGACCAAAAATTGCCATTATAGGTTGAACTATGAAAAGTGTGTCGGCTTTACTTTAGCATATAAATTCTCTTCTATAGATTGTATAGATTGTACGAGTATTGTCATTAATTAAAGAATGGATGGGCACCATTCATGAGCACAACGACTCCAAGATTGATATCTAATAATTTTAAGACCAGACCAAATACATATTTCAAGATATCATTAAATCTCAATTTAAGACTGCATCGTTCTTATTTTTTCAAAAATGAACTTCGATTTTATGTTTGGTTTCGTCTGCATTTGAATAAATTGATGAAATGGGAAAAATATGTACATTTTCTTAGAATTTGGATCCAGCAATACCTATCGTAATCTGTATGTATATATATCAATATGCAGTGAGTGTCCGATCTCACGTTCACCATGTTCTTACAGGGAAGGTACAAGTTGAACATAACAAATATATGAATAATGAATCTGAATATGAAGGTAAATTTTTCGATTTACAATATCATTTCAAAAAGGATATTAACAATTTTTATACCCTAGCAATATAGAGTATTATTGTTTACTATTCAAAATATAAATTATGAACATGTAAATGTGTTTATAACTACATGAATGTGTTTGTTTATGAGTTTAGATAGGTACTCCACACCCACAGTTTAAACGTCAAATCGACTTCAATCGACTTGACTGAATGACTTGAGTGTCTGTCTGTCTGTTCGTCTATTTGACTGCCAATTTTGTGTGTTCGCTCAGTCTGCATTATATATCAGAAATGTCAAATTGTAGACAAAACAGTTACAGCAAACTACACGTAATGAATGAAGAAATGAGCGCATGAATGAATAAAAGCGCCTCTTTAAGCCTGGCACATACATACGAGTAGATACAAATACTCATAGACTAACTATTTTTCAGATACAAATGCAAATAAAACTGAGCCAAGCAAAAATAAACTGTAAAGCAAAAAAGCAAACAAGGAAGCAAATAACGCTGCTGCTGTCAATTGCAAAAGAAAAATCGAGGTAAATGAGTGCAGGTAAATACATTGGAGGATGAATTGCAGTTAACATAGACACAGACTGATACGAATAGATATACCCGTACATATTGTAGATACAAATGCACAGCTGCATTTGCTAGGCCGCTCAAACTCAAATTAAAGATAATTAAAAGAAAAACGCGTTAAGTCAATTTATGCAAATAGATTTTAATTGTTCAACTGAATTGTGGTAACCGAAGCGAGTCAACGATCTTCACTCTTCCGTTGATGGTGTGATGGTCAGCCTGCTTGTTGGTCGTCGATATTCTTCCAATTGGCGCCATAGTCTATCTGCAAATTATAAGTACCACAACGTCTCATATGATACATCAAAGATGGAGGTAGACCTCAAGGCGATTTATAGTTGTCGTCGTTTCACTTCGAAAATGGATTAGCTTATTTTTATTTTTTTTTTTTTGCATGTCACACGCTTCAAGCAATGTTGTTACATGAGATGAAGTAATTAGAATTCTTATTGCTTACAGTCTTAAAAAAATTGACTTTTAATTAGCAAGCTTTAGTGATGGAAGAAAGCAGAATGAACTGGTAGATGGCTTATGTTCGTCTCAACTTTCATTGAATAGCTCAACACTCTGCTAGAACAACTCGATTTTTTACACATTTGTTCCAAATTTTACTTTAAACAAGTAAATATTGCGATAAAACTATAATTGGGATCAATTTGCAATTGGTGAATGGTCGCAGAGCGAGTTCATCAGAATAGCTACTAATAGACAAATTTGACTCTACAAAGATACTGCAAAAATTTCTTATGCAATTTCAAATAGCAAACTTGTTTGGCCGGTTTTGTGAACCATGAAATTAGACCGTTTTCCGTAAGCGAGAGCGGATCCACGATGACGGGGAATTATACTATTGAGTATTATTATCAGTTTGTCTGAAAGTTTTTACGGCATTAAAGTAGGCTTCGTAGATCCCAGAAAGTATACATATTCTTGATCGAGACACAGAAAGCACCCCTACTTTTGTCATTTTGAACCGAAACCGAGTCTATTGTAATCAATATCTGCGTCAAAAATAAAATGACGGGTTCTTATGGATGCGTTGATATAAAGGGGCATGTGAGCCCACTTTTAGGGGTAGCCCCTTAGAAACTTGCCACCCAATTTTGATATTTTGTATGACTTTTTCTTAATTACTAAATTAAATTCAAAGTCGAGATTGTATATATGTTTTACACTACGATTTAATATTTCGTATGTATAGTATTAGAGCTTCGGTTCAACCGAAGAAAACTTTTTTTATTGTTTTTTTTTATCATATTGAATGAGAATAAAAAAAAACTGACAAAATGTTATATTCAAACAAAATGTTACAGAACAAATAACACTACATTACAGTGCAAAATTAAATTTTTTCATTTGGGTCACTTACGTACATAACGGTATATTTGTGTTTTCGCCTGATGACTTTACTTAAACCAGAGTTCAGAGTAAACGTCAAGCCACATCGAAATGAATGATACATCATTGAAATGATGATTAAATTATTCTTCCATTCATTCCATATTACCCAACGATCGATGGAATAAATAATGATTGAGTTACAGCTGATGAAAGTTCAAATTCCATGCAATTTTAATGCGTTTCATACATTTTTGTCATTTGAGTCATTATTTTTTATAACAATCAATTTCAATATACCAAGTTCAATAATTTTTATCGATAGTTTTATCAAAAATAATATGCCCTAGCAGACCAATATGGGACAGAAAAATAAACTGTAATGATAAAAAGAAGGAAATATTAGTAAAGGGACATGTGAAGACATCTGTGCGCAATATTGTGAACATATTTCACAGAGCTGAGTCCACTGGTTGTTTGGGGCTAGTTCTTTGGGGCTTTACCAAAAATATTTCCAACCTTTGAACGCAACACTACATTACATTATTCGGGACATTCCGATCGCAATACTCAAAAATGTCATCGGAAATAAGGTAAAAAAAAAGTCGAGTTCGTACGGGTCAGACGCGGTGTGTTTTATTTTAAAACAGCACCAAGAAGTACCACACGTCTAAATGGAACACCCTTTACAAAGTTGAGTTTATTAAGATAATATACGGCACAGTATACTCGTATGTCAAATATAGTGAATCAATAACTTTTAATATGGATTGTACACAGCTTGTAGTAATTGAATATTAATTTTCTTAAAGAAATTGATACCCAGTGCAAACACAAAAAACCTCTATTCACGCTTGTCAAATATTAAATTAACTGATTTGTAATAAAGTGCATATAAAAGCAAATTACTGAAACTAATTGAATACAAATATATAATTACAAGTTGGGCATCAGTTGATTTGTGAAGCAATTCATTATTAAATTACTTTTTGAAACTGAAAGCCGCATTCAATTACATTTGTACGATATGAATACTGAATTCTTGAAATAATGAGACAACTTTAAAAATCGATTCGAGCAGCAGTATTGAAATATGCACACTCAGCATTTGGAATTCAGAATTTGACAAGTGAACGAAGACAAATTGCTTGATTCTACGAAATCTTGCATGTACGAAACCAGTTCCACGGAATGTCAAAATAAAGTTTCTCGTGTTTCTTAGCTTTGACTGCGCAATTGTGCAGATATTTTGGCAATTATTTTATTCGTTTGCAACATAAATTCGGACTTGACAGATACAAACAAAATAAACCAATAGGCGGGGTGCTACAAAATCCAGACACAACAAGTAACGGTTCCAAAAAATAAAAAATTAAAAAAAAATACTGCACCAGAACGACTAAATTAAATAATCTGCACAGCACCGGCAAATTCTCTAGTGGCAATATTGCAAAAGCAACCTTCCAAAACGAAAAATGTTTCTGTGTATCTGAAATTCATTTGTTCTTTTGTAAGTTGTGACATTTTCTGACATTTAAATTGAATTTCTTTGCATGTTGTTGAAATTGAGCGCGTGAGACCGTAAATTGGGTCAGAATTTAATTTAATCAAATTAAAAGTTCTGCTTGTACTCCTTTTCCAATCGAGCGATCGCTAAATCCATGCACTTATAAATTAAATTTCATTTGTCTTAAATCGAATGTGCGCACCTTTTGAAGTATGTACTGAACAGCTTCCTACGTTAACCTATAAAAACACTGTCGATTGCAAAAGAAACGAAGACAGTGTCCTACTTATGCAATCATGTTTGCTTTCCCAAAAAACAAAAACAAAAAAAAACAAAAATCGAAAAGCACAAAATACATTCTCCAAAAAAAAAGTTTATGAAAACTCCAAAACTTGTTCGCGAATCTTCAACGTGAGGCTCGCAAGCAAAAGTGTTGTCAGCGAACTGATAGAGGGCAAAAAAAAAACGTCCTTCCTTCCATTGATTTTATCTTACTGCTACCACCCTACTTTTATTTTAGGAGGGTGAACCGAGAACTGTTTAACATAACATGAGAAAGTCGATTTATTATTTTCGACTTCAACTGAGGCCAGTGGAAATCTTCGATGAATGTCAAAATGCAGATGACCACCGATTCAAGACAGGAATATTTTACAATTTCTCTTATATTTCGTTAACTTTTGACAATGTCGAAAATTTGCCTTGTATATGGTACCCTTTTCGAAATATCTCTAATGGAATTGCTAAAAAACTATAAGAAATAGGCCTACGCAGTAAAAAAAGAATTAAAAATGATGAAATATTCTGTCAACACTATTGTTCAAATATAATTTTAAATTTATAAATAAAAATGTTTCTCCTCTACTTTTTCACCAGTTCAACTATTTACATGATTATTCGAAATGATTTGTTTAATTATGACTGAATATTTGGTTTTTTTTTTAGTGAATGTAGGGCTGTATAATAACACTCCGGAGCATTTAAACAATTTAAGAATTTTTACTATTTTGCAACAATCAAAATTAAAGCGAAGAATAACATATCCTTAAAGTCATAAAATCAAGACAATACAATTTGTTACAATTTTATATATTGCAATATTAGGCACTTTTCTTTCCCACTAAGTAACGAAATGGAATTAAAAAAAAAATTATGAAATTAAAGCTAAAACTGCCAATCTGAGTATCTGAAAACCATAAGCATTCAGAAAACAGAAAAAAGATATAAGCAGAAGTAAAATAAATAAGAAGAAACAATTTTAGTTCTTCACATTTGATTGAAAACTGGCGGAATACTGCAAACAAATTTTCTTTCACTACCAAAATTTAAAAAGTACTACAGGTCTGGTAACTTTTAAACTCTTTGTGTTAAGACAAAGACTGTGAATGAGAAAAAGAGGATTGTGGCTGTGAAAGAATATTGTGAACAATTTTATTGCGCATGATATTAAAATTTAAGAAATTTTGGATCGAGGAAGGGTTGAATCCAGGTCGTCTGGGATGTTAGGCAGCACGAGAGTAAATATTTGAGGACTCGTCAGCTCAACTGTAAGATATCGACTCCCCAAATATTTACTGATACAAGTATGCAATTTGTACAATATCAGCAAATATTAATTTGATTTACCTTTTGCTACATTATTCTTTTCAAAATAATTCAATTTAATTCAAATTCTAGTGCGTAAATCTCGGTCGTTTTAATACTTGTGTTTTTTATGACCTATTGACCGAAAATGGCGCAGAGAAACACACACAGACAGACGGACCCACACGGCTAGATCGACTCGTCTTGTCGTGCTATTTACGGATTTATAGTCCTCTAAGGGACATGTCAAAATTATAATACTATTCTCATACTCATACTGAAGAGTATAAAAAATATCCTCATGAAAGCAAATAATATTGCGAAAATAAAAAATTTAAAAATTTACACGCAACTTACAGAATATTTGTTGTGGTATGTACCTCACATAAAATGAAACGTCTAATTGTATATTATACCTACATTTTTTAACAGATTAATGAGAGAAGCCCATCTGATCGTCTATTTCTAAATATATTTGTTAGCAAATTTCTTCAATCCTCCCTAATTGCAGTAAGTGCGATCAGTGATCGAGCAATCTTTTATAATAGCGCCTTTTTTGTTTTCTCGTATTTCTGACCGATTTTTTATCGATGACTGTAATCGCGGCCCAATCACTGCAATTAGTCTTTTACGCGCGGAATATCGAACCTCCAAGCGATATATGTAATATAACCATAAAGCAACAATTTGGCCAACACAGCTGCTATAGGCCGAAAAAAAACTACTCGTATCCTAAGCGAAGGGGAAATCGAAAGGGAATTAGAGGTAAAAACAATACCAAAAGATAACCCATCGAATTGTTGTTTAAATGAAAGTAAGTAGCCACAACGTTCGGTATAAGCCATCGAATTTTCATTTGAAATTATATTTGGATTTACATTGAACTTTGTTTTTCTTGAATTGAAATCAATCTTAGTACCATTTATAGCCCACACAGTGTTGCTGAGGAAATTATCAATAACCGTTATGCAATCCAATCATCTACTTGTATCTAACTAATAAGCCTTGAGAGGAAGATAACGTTATG
Organism: Leucophenga montana; assembly: GCA_035044765.1. NCBI lineage: Eukaryota > Metazoa > Arthropoda > Insecta > Diptera > Drosophilidae > Leucophenga > Leucophenga montana. The sequence continues at coordinate 704,083 of JAWNNQ010000577.1, read as the reverse complement.
TTAACAATATCAAGCATTTATGGGTGTATTTATCATTCTTTCCATCCTCATAGTAAAAACATTTCACAAGATGCTGTTAGGGGCAGAAGATACTCTTGAGTTAAGTGCTTTGACTGCTACTACGTATGTACGTACATATGTAGATATGTATTTGCCACATCTACTATGCTGAAATTACCGGTTGCATGTTTTTGCACGTTTTGTAGTGATTATGCGATAACTGCTACTTTGTAATATACTGCATAAAACTGTCCTCGTACATAAAAGCTTAATAGCCGAGAAGATCAAAATGATGTTGAAATTATTGAGATGGAAATGAACAATTAGCAGAAGGAGCCAATCAAACGCTAGTTTATTCAAGTATAGTTGATCTTGTTTAGAAGTAATGGTATTCAAGTTTATGAATCAAGTAACTGCCGTACACAGGAAAAACTGTTTTACAAAATATATATCCGCGGTTCATCTAATGGTATACATAACATTTTGTTCATATTTAAACAGAAATCTTACAGATGCGCTTAACAAATTCAAAACTCTTAATTACTCACTTCTCCTTTGGTTGCATCTTTTATTTTCATTGATTTGCCCTTAAAATGGTGAAATTTAATGTAAAGCAAAAATCTGACACAGTGCTATCCATTTTGCCTGTTTTGTATTGAATTCGTTTTTGTAAAATCTCAAAAAACGACTATTCAGCCCTAGTTAATATCAAACTCTAGAGAAATTAGTCTGAGAAAAGCCATAAATAAAAAAAAAATAATAAGTTAACTAACTCCATTGTTTAATTACCGTAAAAAGCCCATAGACGAACAGAAGTACAATATTCATATAGTACAGCTTGGGCTATTTGTTTAGCAAGCTGTTCTCCAATACAGTTTATTATATTTCTAGTAAATACTAATTTATTGTAAATCAAATCAAAAGTGAAAAGCAAAACTGCTGATGAGGTTCATTGGCTGAAATAGAACTGTTTACTTTGGATGGTTTAATTAAATAGAGCGCTGAGAGACTGACTGCATAGAGACTGCAACTGTAAGCATTTTGTAAAGTCCTTATTATCTATTTATTGGACAAAAAAGCTGTTGGGGGAACACTTCTCAGTTCCCAAATATTCATTACCCTTCTTTTAAAATTTTTCCAACAACACTATGAAACTGATGCTCGCCAACATAAAACTTCAGCTTTGTAACATTTTACATCTTGTATTTTCTTTGAATTTTTCCCAGTCTAGATATTATGATTTCCAAATATCTCTCAAATTACGGAATGTAAGCACATTTAGTGCCAAATAAAAACTAAAAAACTAGTTTCAATAATAAAAGTTTTTTTATTTCCTCAGTTGCTTTACATTATGTGGTAAATTTGCTTATCTATTGGCCCCTTCTTTAGCCAAATATGGAATTCTGCACAATGTATTGCTGTTACAAATCGACAAAATATATTGCATCGATTTGATGACATACAAATATTGAAGAAATGAAACACTGCATCTAAATGAAACCGAATGTTCAACTTTAGTTACATTTTTTACTGGCATATATAATTTTTTAAAGCTTTTAGCTATTACGTTCCTCATATACCGTATTAGAGTAAATCTATCTTACACCATATGACTGCTCATGCTCGAAATACTTAATTACCACACAATAGATAAAAATTTATTTTATTATAAATTATGAGCTTCTATTTTTTTTTTTTTTTTTAAGTTTTTCCGCAGTAGAATTGTGAACTACTTCCTCCATGTTATCCAAATGTTGATCAATTTATGCCTCAATACAAAGAGTGTTATTGTCACTACTCATTAGAACTTCCTATAGGTTCAGCCATCTTTTAGTCGAGATATATTAAAAATTATATGAATTTTAGCTGGCTCGAGGTCATTTTACATTTGGGAAATAATTTTTATATATATATATATATATATATATATATATATATATATATATATATATATATATACTCTCTCTCTCTCTCTCTCTCTCTCTCTCTCTCTCTCTCTCTCTCTCTCTCTCTCTCTCTCTCTCTCTCTCTCTCTCTCTCTACTCTCTCTCTCTCTCTCTCTCTCTACTCTCTCTCTCTCTCTCTCTCTCTCTCTCTACTCTCTCTCTCTCTCTCTCTCTCTACTCTCTCTCTCTACTCTCTCTACTCTCTCTCTCTCTCTACTCTCTACTCTACTCTCTCTCTCTCTACTCTACTCTCTCTCTCTCTCTCTCTACTCTACTCTACTACTCTACTCTCTACTCTCTCTCTCTCTCTCTCTCTCTCTCTCTCTCATATATATATATATATATATATATATATATATATATATATATATATATATATATATATATATATATATATATATATATATATATATATATAATATTCCGTCTATAAGAAACCTGCATATAGAATTTCAAGATGATATTGACTGTAATGAAAAAGTTTTTGGGATCTCCGTTTAATACGTTACAAACTCCATATTATAATACTATTTATGCTATGTGTAATAAGTATAAAAATTTGTATGTTTTTATTTACGTTTTATTGAAAAAAGAATAGTTTAAATAACATGTCGTTACCTTTTCTTCAAAAATTTTAATATTGACCGTTAATGGTACCTGTATGCCGAAACAAAAATCCAAGAACTGTACCGATACCGAAATAAATTGAAACCGGTACAGAACCTTATAAAGAACCAAAACCGAAATAGGTACATTTCAGTTTTATTCCGTTGTTTTAACTATGACTTAATACAGTTTTTTTTCTATAAAGGGAGGTTTCTTTTTTAGAAGTGTAGATGTGCTTCAAACCGAAAATCCGCTTTATTAGAAAGATAATTTTATACAATTAGTGTTTAAATATGATTTCGGGAATATTGGCACCGGCTTGCTCATGGTGTGAAAAGGATCCATGGTTAATCGAATTAATCGCTCGGATGCACGATTATGTCGAAAGTCAAATGGAAGTAGTGCACGGTAACATTCCCGAACTGAACAACGATTTTAGAAAACGTTGTTTTGGCGTTAGACTATTCAAGATAAAATTGCAAACTAAAAGAGCACAAATGCATTGCCAGATCTGAACAATTTATGGCAGTTTCATCCCTGTCGAAAAATGGAACCTCTACAGCGAGTGTTTTAAAATTAAATCAAATCGAATCATAGTAATATAATCGAATCATATTCAGTTTGTGATTAATTTCATTTATCTCACTAATCGAAATTGAAGTTAGTGGTAAAATTGTTTAAATGAAAACGACTAAAACCACTGAAATTCAATTACTATTCAAACATAGAGTTCAAAAGTGCAACCAGGTTTAAGATTGTTTAGATGTGAGCCAAACGCCCCCGCCCGGCGTTAAGTGCAACAAATGCAAAAACAACTACAACAAAAAATGCAACAGTACGTTTTCATAGTCGGTTGATGGATTGATGTGGCTTCACGTGCTACACAGATACACTAACATTCTTAAAGTGTACACCAGAGCTTATTCACAGTCATTGAATGCAAGTGACACACTCGACTCAAACGCAATGGTTCTGAAAAAGTGAGTCACCGCAACAACTACGAGTACATGCCAAATCAAGTCCAAACCAAATCGAATTGAGCCAAATGGGCACAAACCACATTCAGCCGAGATACAAAGTAAAACAAGAAAAATTACATCGTAAATGAAACCGAAGCGTTCATACACTACAAACACGCCCCCAAACATGGGTAGTACATAATCAAGCAACATATATCACAGTAAAACCCAGAATATTCGGGGGTGACACAGAAATATCTTTCGCTTCGAAAACTCCAAATTTGCTTCATAAAATTTAGTTTTATGAATGAATTTTGAAGACCTTGAACATGTTTGTTCAATATTAAAATAATAAATTGTGTTTTTTAATAAAAAATTAAATGTGAATCAAAGTTGTACACACAAGTGCAATATGAATTGTATGCTGTTAGGACCCAAACTGAACTACTGTCCAATTTTTATATTAACATTAATAATTTCTTTAATGTACACATGGTATATACAACAATATAAATAATACCTTTTGAATTTTAGCTACACCTTCTAGTGGATATATCGCGGTTATTTTCGAACTTAAATTGGTTCTGGTTATAAAAAGTCTGAATACCAGCTTACAATCCAATATTTTAAAGATTGAGGGTATAGGACGGACAGTAATGAACAGACAGACAGACATACAGACGAATATCGCTAATTCGAGACATCATGTCACATTGGTCACGAATATATATATATATATATATATATATATATATATATATATATATATATATATATATATATATATATATATATATATATATATATATATATATATATATATATATATATATATATATATATATATATATATATATATATATATATATATATATATATATATATATATATATATATATAAAATAAAAATGTCCATGTACCAATCTCTATTGGGAAAATATGTGGTTAAGGGTGCATTATGGGTGAGAGAGATTAACATGATAAAATTCGATACATTAGTTTTAAGAAAAATAAACCGAACAACTTATTTAAACCAAAGCTCTGAATTATACGCCCTAATGTCAAATCTAAGGGTTAAGTTTTCTGATAAAAATTATCCAAATAAAATTCTAATTATAGACGAATAAGAAATATGCAGAAACTCAGAAATGAGCTGTCGATTTAAGTGCGCCAAGCGTCACAGTTGCGTGGCAGATATATTTTTTATACAAAATCTAATGAATATAAAAAGTATCTACATATATACTAGGATCACTCATGTTAAATGCGTTACAAACTTTTTGAGGAACTTATAATACCACTTAATATACTAAGTCTAAAGGGTTAAAAAAAGAAACAGGTGAAAATGCAAAAAGAAATAAAAGAACAGACTTAAAAAAAAACTGCAATAAACAAGCGGAAAATGTGTAACAAATTTTGAGTAGATGTAGTCTTCAAGTGTTCGTCCCTGAAACATCACTTTCTGTTTAGAATCTGGTTTTTCATCCCTTATCAAAAGAGTGTGTGCTCAATTTTAATTTCAACTATTCTGATACTAAGAAGGTATTCACCTCATTTCCTGAATTTTTTAGATACGTTGAGGCCGAATAGAAAGAATAAAGAACAAATTACGATATTATAAAATCTGAATTTTGTGCAATGATTTGCAAAAATGAGACGGAAATGAGTTGCACACGTAAAAACAAACTTTTTTTTTCATATAAATCAGCAGATTGATTCATTGAACAATTCATGGAAATGAAGTTTATAATTAAAAACTAATGAGGGTCTTAATTAAACGACATATTTATACAAAACAAGAAGGAATGCTGCAGTCGAGGGAAGGTTTGTATGGGTCTGATGGGTCCGATCTGGACCTATGAGACATATTTTATTATGATTGACGTATGAAACATCAATTTTGTATGGGGACTTCCACTTGGCATGTTCATTTTATACACGTTGTCTGAAGAGGGAACAGGAGAGTCTAAACATCCAAACTTGTAGTCTGTATCTCTTGCAGGCTCCAATATATAGCTGTTCGAACAGACTGTAAGAAGGACGGACGAACATGTCTATATTGACTCGACTTTTGATGCAGATCAAGAATATATATACTTTATGGGGTCTGCCACGCCTCCTTCTGCCTATTACATACATTTTTACAAATTTCATATACTCTTGTAGTTTGGGTACAGGGCATAAAAATTACGCCTCACCAATTAAACAATATAATAACTAATTCGGAAATTACTTTTGTTTACAGTCAAAGATTAAGAATTGTTCATTTTAAGCTGAATGATTTCAAAGTAAAAGGAAATGGTTCTTTATTATCTCGACAGCAAAAGTCGCTGTATTCATGTCTACTTATGTTTGTCTGGTGCTATGCGTTATATTTTTACTACAATTTTTGCAATATAGGTAGTGATACTTGCTATGGATGTTCGTTGGAAGCTTATGGTGACTGAATCTAGCGAATTGATGGGTGCCTGGCTGGCTGGGCAAATTAATAATGCGTTATCGTTATCAAGCATGATTTTAACAAGTCCACTACCTCCTTTATTAGAGCTATTTCACTCGATAAACTCGTCTAAATTTCCTGGAATAAGACTCCTCTTACATTGTTAACCCATCGGTAAAGAACCTGTTAGAGTATATGAAGCGTGAGGTGTTGTTTGCCCGGTCTGTTTTACTTGATACGCAGACTATCACCTCAATTGATGTTATGACTGGAATGTTGGACACTTTATTTGAACCAATTGGAAGTCTACTCCGTAGAGTTGAATTAGCCTTACTATTGCGAAGTGTAGTTGATATACTTCATTCTGCGACATGCCCCATTTGCGCTCAATTGATTGTTCGATTCCGATGAAGCATACGCTGTCAATGAGCTATATTCTAGGTTCGGAAATTACTGAAGTTCTAATTGCTGCGTTTTTCTATTTTTTTGAGAAGAGTACCAGTTAAGTGTTTTAGTAGGATCGTCGATGTCTGCTATAATGCAACAAACATATACGAGCAACGACTTCTTCACAATTTGTATTAAGCTCCTATAAAGCCAGCAATCGAATACTAATAAACGAAGGTAACACTTCAATTTTAGTTCGCATAAAAATAATAATAAATTTAAAATATGCTTATGAACTTTCTATTTTGTAATATGTAATTACAATCGCATACTAAAACAACAAAGAGAGCAGATACGAAATACTATTTGTAAATAAACAACAACAAAAATTTAAAACACTAACGAAAAGTAAAAGTCCACTTGAATGCTATGAAAATAACATAAACGACACATAAATGTGTGACCTTTGTTTTGCCAAAGTTAAAAAGGCTCCGTAGAAGATACAAGTTATGGATGGTTCGATGCTGATATAATAGAGTGAATGCGTGTGTGAATGAATGAATGAGTGTGCCTATTTGTTTCTATAATTTCCGACAAGGCTTGCAGTTCCCAAATTCCCACACACTCAGAGATGCGAGTTATGATACAATAACAAAAAGTAGATATGAGACGAATCTTTTTTTTTATATTTCTTCTACGAGTATCTCACAATTGCACTTGTGTGCACTTGTACGCGAGCATTTTAAAAATATCTTCACGTAGTCAAGTGCGCACGCTCTCAACTCTCAACTTAACTCCTTTATGCGAGTGTCAATTATTGATTTGTATTTTATTATTCACAGAGTGCAATGGAAAAGAAATTCACACGCAGGCAGTGAAGAATTTCTATATGGATGGGAACACATATTTTATGTCATTTAAGTTGACTTGGTTTTCTTAAAAGCATTTTCAGCGAAAGTTAGTCGCTCGATTGTGATTTAGTATGTATTTATTTTGCTTTGATTCGCTATGGTTTGTTTTTTTTCGACTTTTGAGATCGACTTTGCTTAGTGAGTCGTGTTGCTCGAAATTTGCATATTTTATGGTCTACACTCTAGCCGCGATCCAATGCGACGAGATCCGTTGCGATGTGATACAATCAAGCAAGCGATAGCTACCAAATAAAATTTTATGCAATTAAGCAAATCAGTAAGTCTCATTGCGATCTATTTAAGACCAAATGCTGCCACCAACGCTAAACTGGACAGTGGACAGATCCGACAGGAGGTCGGACCAACCGTTGGACAGATGAACGTTTCAGCCAAGTTGATAACGCGATTGCGCGTCTAATAAATGATGTTCGTTGATCGTATAAATTATGTTGCACGACAGCAAGACAGATGCTCGTGGATGAATCGTCAATATAGCGTATGGTGTGTGCACCGGCAGACAGAGTGGCAGGAGGCGTTTGTGTTTTTGGTTGTAGTTGTGTTTGTCGGTGGACGATATGTAAGCCGACAGCAATTGAAAATCGAAATGGGGTGACCATTTGTGGATGCTTCATGATGAACCAATAGTCGCGATCGGGCGGTCAATTAATTCACATACTCAGATTATAGTATTTTCTTAGCCCATTTTGTAAAACAGTTTGTAGAAATCAATTTTGGACGGATATAAATTCTTATATGAAAAAATTTGCATGAACACTGCAAACTGACAGCAAAATTAGCACTCGATGTTGAAGTATGGATGAGGTTCGGTATGTATGTAAGTAGCATCGGAAAAAATAAAATGAGTGGTAACACGTAAGAATCCTTACATATGTAAACAGTACCAGGAAAAATAAGATCAATAGGAAAAATGACGTGCCATAATATAATAGAAAAACCATTAGGGGCATAGCAAACCACGAAGTGTACGCCAGAACATAATATATACAATACATCACATCACAATATTTGAAATGTCTTAAAGGAAGCAGCGGAGATCCATAAAGTACATACATATATCCGTGATCTGCATGACGAGATGATCCAGATATGTCCGTATCTCTCTGCTTTTGTAAGCGCCCTATTGCTTTAATCTTTGGAATATTGGTTTGAAAGTTTATATGGAGACGTTTTATAACCATAGCAACATACCTATCGAAAAGAACGTGATGTGGCCACTACAGGGTGAAGATTCTATACAAAAACCCTTACCATTTATTTTGTTGTATTGAAGTTGTTTCAATATACACAGCTGTGGGAAACCGCAGCTATGTCTAATATCCATATCTTACATGGATACCAAAATATTACTCTTTGTAAGATCACTGGAGCAGCTTGCTATGTTCGAAATGATAACATACTCAGGGATTTAAAAATGCCAACGGTCGTAGAATAAATAGCTCGTTATATCAACAGTCACCTTGGAAGGCTTACCTCGCATCCAAAAAATCTGACTTCTTAATATAAATATGCTATCGCAAATCATTCATACCATTTTTAACCCATTTATACTCAACATATTCGCTTGATTTTTTGTTTAACAGAATGTGAAGAGGAATATGGACGAATGTTATTATTATTTTTTTTATTATTTACGCCTAAGGTATGTAAAAACCAGGTAACGCCCTCGGCCAATCACAAAGACCTGAGCTCTCTCCCTCTCTCAGTTCTCTCAATTTGAAATAAGCATCACACGGACTGGCCAACATGTTGGCGAGCATCAGTTTTGAGCGCGGCTTCATAGAAGTATTGTTGGTAAAATTTTAAAACAAGAAAATGAAATTTTCTTCGAGTTTGTTTTCGCAACATGTTTGGTCATACTTAACGCTTTCATCATTACGGGCCAGACTTATGATGACCGCAACATGTTGGTCATATTTTGCGTTCTTAGCATTAGTTCCGAACTGTTTTGTATACTCACTACAATGTTTGAACTTCAACCACAGGGCGAACACTAGACTTCTTAATAATTCTAATGAACAAAGCAGACGAACGAACTCAAACGACTTAATCCTTTGGATCTGCCAAACCATCAACCCTAACCCATTCCGCAACTTAAACGCTTTTTTGTGTTTTTTATTATTAATTTATATGTTTTAGGTTCTAGTCCAGACTGATTTCAGGATAATAAAAAAACATATATATTAAATATTTATTTTCAAAATAATAATAGTTTTAGAATTGGCACAAATGATGAGTCTAATTATGTTTTTATATTAAGTTTCACTAATAGTAGCCAATATTGTTTAAATTGTACACTTATATCAGTAAATATTTAAAGGCAGATCGCTCAACAGTCTTGCGTGCTGGCTAACATTCCAGAGTACGCCGGATGTATACATTCTTTAATTTTTTACTTAATTACCAACTTTCCCTTTTCGTTGAAAAGGCGAAATTCAGACCAAATTCATATATGAATATTTTTTGTTACAATTAAAGAATGTTAAATCTAAGCATCGTTTCGAAAACTTAAAAAAAAAAACAAGCTAAACTGTTACTGCTTAATCGCGTCTACTAAAGTAAGCATTCTTCATACAAAGAGGTATTTGAAGTACATACATATGTATGTTAAATAACTCATAACGGATACATATGGTCACTCACTTTGACGTAATCATTATCCCCTCTCATGATATGATATGATATGTATAGCTAATCTAACTATGGATATCAGTTAAAACTAAATAAACTAAACTAACAAACTAAATACTAACGACGGGCTTATCTACATAACCATGACTTATTTTACCTCGACAAAGACAATCGGGGTTTGCTTAAATCTATGGCATTTATGTTGCTGTTGCTGCTGGTTTTTCTTTATCATCATGATCAGCGGTGTTTCGCCGCAACGCGAAATGGGAGGATCAGTATCTGTCGCTAGACAAAGACTTGCATATTTTACAAAGTCAACCACATATTAAAACTGGAGCTCCTTTAAAAGCTGCCACATGTGCCCACCTTCTCCTCACTGCGTCACCACCGGCTCCATCACTACCATATTTACATCCCTGCCGCAAAATGTTGATGGCTATCGCGCCAGTGAAGCGTAACGCCCTCTTGTTGGCCAGCCAACAAATTTTAGAAAAATAATAAATTAAAATTTTACTGCTGGGCAACAAGAAATGCGAGCGCGACTCCTTAAACCAAGTAAACAGAAAAACCAACCATCTCCATGGTCATGTTGATGCGGTACCGCCATGCAACAACATGCAGCGGCGAGTGCGAATCCGAATCCGAATGTTTCTGAGTATCTCATATGTGTAACACTGTGTCCATCAATTCTTCACTTTCATTTGTTGTTAGTGGGTGTTTTGAGGCAATGTAAAATGTTATTTTTTCCACTCTCTGTTAACGACCATTAAATGAATTTATTGCGCGTTTCTGTTCGCCTCGACAAAAGTTAATTTGCCTCTATGTGAAAGTGTACATGCAACAAATTGCATTGCCAGTTAGTAAGAAAGAAGACAAGTGCGCGAAATTAATGAATTTTTCTTTTCGTTTGAGGGACAGTCGTACACTACTTCAATGCGAACATTCCAGCATGTCCATGCAGTTGCAGAGGTTGTTATCCTGAAATACTTTCGCAACACGCTGTAAACTTCTTTTGTGTATCTATGTTGCAGTATAGTACATATCTGCATCTGTTCAAAACTGTCTCCGCCTCAAATTTCGCACTCGCTATTTATTTGTTGTTTTGTTTGTTTATTTTACCCGTTGTAGTTGTTGTTGTTGTTTTATGGTCCTCTGCAGCGGTGCACATTATAAATTATAAACAGTTTATATGCCGGCCGATCTGATCGATCTTATTCACATCTACATATTGTTGTTATATATGAATATGTTCATTTTTTTTTTTTTTGTTTTTGTGTTGTGTTGTTTTATTTAGCATATTTTTACTTCAATCGTATATGCGAATGTTTTGTTTGAGATGTGTGTGCACAATCTTGATTTCTCAATTGCATTGTATTTAAAAGATACTTATTTTAAAATGCCAATGCTGGACTTTCCCTTTTTTCCTACCTGACAGTCTGTTGCTAAGATTTTCGCTTCTTTTCGCTTTTTTCAATGCCACAAATTCCAATGTCAGATTGAATTTATTTTCGGTATGTGTTGGTTTTGGATGTCTGTAGTTCGAAATACGAAGTGATCGTGTTCAATTCAAAAATGCAGAAATTTGCAAGTCAGCTGGAATATATGTATATGTTTTATGGTTGCTGTAAGAAAATACAACTAAAAAATAAATCATGGTAGCCATTAGTAATACCACCGATGAACAATTTATGTTTGAGATTAATATCACAATAAAACGCAATTTTTAAGATTTGAAATCTAAGTTATTTAGGTATTAAATAGTAATTGATAATTAATGATATTATTGAACAAAAATACAAGTAGGAGCTATAGTTTAGGTTCCCAACTACATTCCCTGCACAGCTACAAGAATTTAATTATTATTAAATTTAAATACATTCCACTACTACAATTTTTCGATATTTGAATACCTTTTTCTTCATTAAGTGCGTATGACAGGCCCATATCGGCAAATACGAAGCGCGTATTCAGGTGAAGTGGCGATGAGTTTGAATGATGGTCGTAGCGGAAACAATAAATTAATTAATTGTCCACATAAATCTCAAAAATATAGCAATGGATTTGTATAGGAGTCACCCCTCATAGTGGGTGTGAGCCGGCCAATTTTGATATACAATAGCACCAAAACCATAACCATATAGTTTAACATCGATACAAATTTAGTGACTAGTTTTATTAGAATTTATGAAAAATTTTATTTAATTCAATTCAACTTCAATTTCAAAAAATGGTCTTACAAAAACTCTAAAATAGGGGCAGGTTTACAAGGCGCTACCCCTAAAGTGGTTCGATCTGGGCCTATACTGATCATTCTGTAAGTATTGATATAAGATTCGCCAAGTTTACCTTTCCTATCTTAATTAACAACAAAAACAAAACAAAAAATTGCATAAAAAAACTTAAAAATGGAAGTACGTTTGTATGGGAACATGCTAATCCCTTAAACTGGGATGTTTATTTATTACTATTTATCTGAAAAGGGATATCTCTTATAGTATCAAAAATCTCTTTGTTCAAATAGACGGTCAGACGCACAGACGCCCGTATTTTAATGATGATAAAGAATATATATAGTCTTGCTAGAGTCACCCAAATCTCCCTCTGCCTGTTACATACAATTGCACAAACTTAATATACGCTTTTAACCTATGCGTACAGGTATAACAAATACGAAATATATGTTGAGTATATTGTCCTGCTAAAAAGTGTGCTACTTTGTTATCGACTGAAATATGCAACATTTCTATTTGACATGTTATGTCAATGTCATCGTAGCATTACAGGATTTTAGTTATGCAACGCCTCACGAAATAACAATGATTCAATATCATCGAACTAAGGATGCTAACTTCCAAATCGATTGTAAAATAGCTAAGATGGAGACACCAGTGATACAACTGAGCGCAATATTGTGAAAAAAAAATTTTTTTGTACAAACTGATTCTACACAAAGGACAAAGTGTCTACGAAGATGATCCAAATATGGTTCCAGCCTTAAAACTTAATATTACATCGGTTTTTCAGGGCATTCCGTCGTAATTTTCCAAAATGTCATCGGAAATAAGGCCAAAAGAGCCGACTTTCCACCGAACAGTCGCGTTGAACAAAACTTAAAATAATCTTACTATATGGTCTTTCGAACGCAATAAAATGTTTGGCAAAAATTGGAACCCAATTCCGGTTTATTTAAAATAAATATCACACGTCCAAATGGGACACCGTTTATGTAAGCTGGCGTACATTTATTAAGCGAAGTGTTTTTCTTTTAATTTGAACCCCACCATCCCCCTTGGGAAGATGTGGTGAAACCCCTCTCTATAATTTTTTTCGAAATAATAAAAATTTCATTAGCATAACTATGAAAATTTGTTAGAGAGCAAAAAATGGAATTCCTTAATAAAAAAAAATAGTAATACATTTAATGATTTTTTTTCGGCACTGCAACAATTGAATAAACTATAAATTGTAGTTTTAAATTTTATCGCAGCGACCTAAATACCTGTGAACTATTTATCGCTTTCCATTTGTATGTCGTTTTAAATAACTTACACCCAAATATAAAAACTACAACAAATTTGGATTTTTTCTGGTCATCTACAATTATAGCCTCCATTAAGAAATGCAACATACTTAAAGCCATCCATAAATATAAGCATACAAAATTCCAAATATTTAGGACACACTTTTTCAGGTCCCCAGAGTGCCAAATATATACAATAAAAATAACAACATGCAACAACTGCAATAAGAGGTTCTTGGTGCAACAAATGAAACTGCAAAAACAAAAAAAAAAAAATATACTGCTGGCTAAGTGAACAAGTATTTTTAGTAGCCATGAATAGTTTGAGATGCACTGCAAGAATTTTTCAGTTAAAAAGAAAAGGCAAGATACATTTTAGAGAGAAGAAACGGACAGATACGGCAGGCAGGAGACTATGTCAACGAACAGATGGACGGACAGAGAAGTGAACCGTCCATAATCGTAGTCATTAATAAACTCAAGTGGAATGCAGCGCAAAATCAATACAACAAATATAGCAGCAACAACAACTGAATCGTGGCACGTACTCGAATCCACTTAACGAAACCAAGAAGATACAACGCAGCTGTGTATGTATGAAAATACACAAACAGATACATAAAATGTGCTAAAGCGACACTTGCATTTTTCATTGCATCTTATATATTTTTTTTTATTTTTTTTTTATTTTTCGTTTTGTCGAGTTTTTCCTTTTTCTTCCAAAGTTTTTGACGTTGCTAAGTGGCACATGTGCACATGACGTTTTCCCCTATCCGAAAGACTGACAAAGTATGCCTCTGATTGCAACGAATAGTTAGATACATATGGTCAAATGCACTCGACGCTCAATGCTGCATGTATTTGCACACGAGAAAAGGAATCTTAGTTTGTCTCGATTTTGAAATATTTGCACAAGAAACGTAATTACATTACACATTTTCCTTTAGCTTCATCAAAGTATTTATGTATGTATCTCAGTTGACTATTTCTCCCTTTAGCGTACAGATACATTTCAAAGCAGCGTACCCTATCTTGCTTTAGTGCTATAAATAGCAAATGCGGCGTTTGCAGCAACGTCGATGAAGAGTTCTTTTTTAATACAACTTTAACGAGAGATTGAGCAGCAGACATACTTATATATGAGTGTATGCAACAGATCAGACCGACAATGTGCGCGGGGCGTTTCAGTTGATACATTTAGATATCTCCACTTAATTCCAAGTGGATCTTGCCGAATGAGAAAACTAACCTACCAACAACAACAACAACAACAGCCAAAACGCATCATCATAAAAATAGAACATACTCAAGTTTATTTCTGTACAGCTCCATGCACATCGCTTAATTTATGATCAACATGAAATATCATGAAAAATAAACCAATTCAACGACGACGACGATGATGTTCATACTGCATATAAAGATGAGTATGCATCATCATCAACATTATAAACTGAGAACAAACAAAACATGAAATAACGATGTAGTGGAGTCTGATAGACTTCGATATACATAGCCTGTAGCTTGTGTAAGCCTCCTTATCCTTTTATGAATCATTGAACTAATTAAAAATAAAAACAGTACAAATTTCATACATAAACTCAAAAATGGTGGACGTGATACTCCTTAAAATGATCCGATCTGGGCCTATATAGAATATTTTGTAAGGATTGATGTGAGATATGATATTTCTATCATAATTAAGAGCAAAAACGAAAAAATTTCCCTCAAAAATTACTTAAAATAGTGAGCATGTTTATAAGGAATTTAAAAAAATAAAAAACTAAAAAAAATTTCATACAAAAACTTAAAAATGGGGGAAGATTTGTATGATTTGTAGGAAGGTAGTCTTAAAGTGGGGTTCGGATGTTCATTAAATACTACTTATCTGAAGAGGGAAAAGGAGAATATATCAATAAAATATCCAAATTTGAAGTCGGATGTTCATTAAATACTACTTATCTGAAGAGGGAAAAGGAGAATATATCAATAAAATATCCAAATTTGAAGTCTCTATCTCTTATAGTATCCAAGATTTGTTCGTTCAAACAGAAGGTCGGACGGACAGAAAGTCATGTATAGGTATATCGACTCGTCTTACGATGCTGATCAAGAATATATATACTTTATATGGTCTGGCACGACTACTTCTGCCTGTTACATACATTTGCATAAACTTAATATACCCTTTTACCCTATGGGTATAGCGTATAAAACACACAAAAAAAAAACAAAAAACTGCATGCAATGATTTAAAAGTCACTTCACGCACTCATTTCTGTTGCAATCTGAAAAAAATTGTTTAGTTAACTTTTTAATTATGAACTTTGAAATCGAGCTTCTCGCTTGGAGTTTTAATGAATAACAGTTGATTCTTTTCTTTTTATACTTTGTTGCGTGCGATAAGATACTTTGTTGGTCTCAGCTGCAACACACGTTACGATTAGCTGTGCCAGATCACATAGTGAAGTGCATTCATTTACTCTTTCATTCATTGCAAGTTTCACTTGTTGACATTTTTATGATTTCGAAAACACCAACAGCACTGAGAGCACGAAAAGAAAGCGTTGAATTTGATTATGTTTTTGTTCAGATAAGCAAAACTATTATTTTTAGGGGATTTAGTTACTGATAGTCGATGTTATGTACTTAAAACAATTTTAAATTCTAAGCGTTCATCACAGTTCGGAGAATTTTGTAATAAATGTTCTATCTAAAATTATTTTGAAAAATTCGACATATCAAAATCGCCAAATATCATTCATAAAATAGAAAGAAAGAGATTTCTTCTGTGACCCCTCCGTTTTGGATTTCTAATAATATCGGAATATCGTAAGCGAGTGCAACCATAAGAGCTTTATTTATTATCTTTATCTTTATTCCACTAGAACAGCCGCAATGACATCGGCCAACATAGAGAAGGTGCGCATAGTTGTGGTTGGTGATTCCGGTGTTGGCAAGACATGTCTGACGCATTTAATCGCCACCAATGAATGTTTGATACGTCCCGACTGGACTGTGGGTTGCAGCATCGAAGTGAAACTACACGAATACAAGGAGGGCACACCGCAACAGCAGACGTATTTCATTGAGCTCTACGACATTGGAGGCTCTTTGAATCACAAAAATACACGCAACGCATTTTACACTCCCACACATGGCGTCATACTTGCGCACGATCTAACCAACCGGAAATCACATGAAAATCTGCTTGAATGGCTATTTGAAATACTTAACAAAGATGGCAAGGGTACTTATAAACAGCGTAGTTATCAGACGCCCTCATTTCTAACATCATCGTCAGCAAAGTCATTGTCCACACATTCAGATAGTAGTAATTTGGATTTGGAAGAATTTCTCGGTTCAACACAGATACCGATGTTGGTCATTGGCACCAAGCTGGATTTGCTCGATGACCGACGAACGCCGCATATTATAAAGAATTCAAACACAATTGCTGAACAATGTGGTGCTGAGGAGATTAGGCTAAATTGTCGGAATACGCGTAGCTTTGCTGCTGGCACCACTGATGCCGTAAAGCTGTCTCGATTCTTCGACTGCGTCATAGAGAAACGCATGCGTAGCTGTATCGGATATTATATTCATAGTAGCGGCATTGGTGCTACAGCGGTTGATATACGACGGCATAAAGTGTCATCATCTGCTACAAATATACCGGATATTTTGCCTAAAACCAATCTCATTCCGCATACAACAAAACCAATTAATCGATTTATAGAAGTATACGATTTGAAGTAATGTTTTATATGCATTTACTTGTACATACACAAAAATATGATCAAATTAGTTAGATATAAGTAAATTTCAATACATTACAAGAGCCACATCAACTTCAATTGAACCGATTCTTTACCACTTTTCATATGCACCCAAATATTTCATTCCGTGTTTTAAGTGGTCAGCTCAATAATTGAGAACTGGGCGCAGTCCGTGTTTATTGTCGTAACACATCTTGCGTGTTCGTGCAGACCACGTGCGTAGTTATCAATAGTACCGGACACGTAAAACACGTAAACATTACCAAAAAAAAAAAAAAAAATGCCAGAAATTATTGACCAATTTTTCGATGCATCCCGTTTTGTCTCAGATAACTAGAACATTAATAGCAGATGAACTATTTAAACGTAACAAATATTTGGAAAAAAAAAATGCCAACTGTATTCGTTTTTTTTAACACTGCGATAAAACGATTGCGATTGTGCAATTTTAAGTTTTCTTCTAGCAGCGCGGTACTTAGAGAGTCTATATCGTGAGTCTACTGTAGATAGAGTACATTTCTCTCAGAGAGATATACGGACGGAAAAGTCTACATCAATTCGTCTTGTCGCGGTGGTCACGAATATATATACTTTATTGGGCCGTCGATGCTTGCTTTGCAATGTTACATACATTTTGACAATTCAACAAACTCAATATACCATGTTACTGTAATGTGATTTATGTTTTTATTTTGCACCTTAATTTTTTTCGGATCTGTTTTTAAATATGATATTGCATAAATGAAAAAGCGAATGGCGCAATGACTACGATTTGCGACATTTTCCATCACTTTTCGAAGTGTTTCGGACTGAGTCGCAACCACCGCTTGTCGGATATTATCTTGCATGGCTTCCAGGTTCCGAGAATTGCTGGCATAAATTTTTGACTTAAAAAATGTGGTGCCATCAAATCGGGCGATCGCTGTGGCCAGTCAATTTTTCAAAATTAGGGTACCAGGAAACGATGACCGCAATCAAGCGATAGTTTCTCGTGTGAGTGGCTCCGGCTTGTTGGAACCAAATGTGAATCTGTAACAGCGTGTTGTGGTGGCGTTTACTATTCCATGGAAAAAATTCGCTCAAACGGAGGCTGTTATAAGCCGATCTGAAAACAGATGTGCAAGTTAAAGGGCTGCCAGATGTCAAGGGTTTAAATGGCTCACCCTTTACTTTTGATACTTATCAGAAATAAATGTATGTATTGTAAATATAATAAATGTATGTAATGTATGTATAATATTGTCTGTTATGTCTCCTTTTGCTGTTACATATATTTCTATAAACAAAGTTTACCCTTTTATACAATGTTTACAGGGTGTACTATTTATTTTACAACATATTACCGTGTTAAACCATGCTCTTTCGTGTTGGATTGTAGGTGCACGTGCGTGATTGTAACTACCAACTTTGTGCTTGTGTTATGCTGTATGTAAAAAATCAGGTACGAGCCCATCTCTACTCCCAGTAGAGTGAACGCATCATGCTCATTTATCCGAAGTTTTAGAATATTTATAGAAGCAACTCTTCTTAAGAGGACGATACATTCCGACCGATTTTTACTAAAATTGGATGATTACTGAAGGACTAGTTCACGTATTCATAACACGCACACAGAAGTAGAGACAAACGAAGATGACTAGATCGACTCGTCTTGTCGAGGAGATCAAGAATATATAAACTTAAATAACTAATTATTTTGTGCGTTATAAACATCGTGTAAAATTAATATACTATTTACGCGTATAAAGAGCGTCAGAAATTATATTAATGTATGATGAACGTCTCTTCATAGGCTAACGAAGGTATTGTCTCGAGTTTCTTCCACAATTTTTCTATATCCTTAACTGAATCAGAACTTTGAAAGTTTCTGACTAAATGTGGGAGGCTCCATTGGAGACATCATAAAGTATATATTGTCGACATAGCGAGTCGCTCTAGTCAAGTCAGGATTCCTTTTTTTTAGTGTTTTTAAGAAAAAACTAATAAATTATCAATTTCTAAGCACATCAAAAAGTATCGTTCATTTAATATTTCATAATACACATTTCAAGACTAAAAAAGGAACAGATTGAAATAAAATCAAATAAAATATGCATTTTTACATACATAATGTTATCCAAAAATTGGGTGGGCGGTTTCCAATATTAAATAATTAATTATAAAATCGATTTCCCATACTTCTGTGCGACAAAGAGCATAAATTATAAACAGAATTTTGATGATCGTTCATTAAGCACTCAAAACGTTAACAGAAAAGTTTAAACAATGAATTCGAGTCTAATTAGAAACCAAAACGAAGACAAAGACAAAAACAAAAACAAAAAGAAGCAAAATCCAAAAGATACAAAATTCGCATTTGTTTTTGCTTTTAAAGATGTGGAGACTATGGTTATTTTTTGTTATTTGATTTTTTTTTTTTTTTGTGGTATGTGAAACTATTTTTATTATCAACACGTCTCGAAACCGGTTTTTCGTTGTCTGAATTTAATTTAATTGCTATATTTCAAGGTTAATTCGAAGCGGGGCTCTCTAAATGAATTGCGTTGACAAATGCGTTGAGTATGTCGGAAAACAACTATCAATCTAACAAAGATGCGAGGTGCGCCCCCTGTAAGTGGATGTAATATTTACACAAAACTGAAGCAGTTAATAGCGACATTCAAAAGGGAGATGATAACGAATCGATTGGACTTTGACTTTCATATATACAAGCACCACTGTCTGATACAGTGGCATCAAAAATATATTGTACGAGAAGCCAGAAGATTGTTATCGATGCGTAGCAGAATGCGAGGCCAAATGCAGCCGCAGTTGACACAATTTGTAGGCGTTGGAAAAGCGAAAAGCGAAAATGGAAAATAGCTGCTGCATGCCTCTTCTATCGAAAGACACAGTTGCACGCAACGAAAGAGAAATTACAATAATAAAATAGAAGCGGCGGCGTGTGCAACGTGCGTGCCACAAGCTACGCGAATAAAAAACACACACAAAAACAAGATACGGAAATGCAGATAAAACCTTAAATTAATGAGCTGCAAACAATGCGGACATTGTTTTCAACTTCTTCAATCGACAACTAACAAGCAAAAGAGGCTTTGGCTTCTTCTTCTTCTTCATCATCATCATTATTTTGACACAATATGCCCAAAATGTCTAAAAACAAAGAGGCAAACAACAATTGACGTCGTGTATGCCACAAGCGCAACAAATCAACAACAACAAAAGCAACAAATTTATTATGATTAAATCATCATTCAACAGTCATCGTCGACAAAGGGAAAAGTAAAAGTATTTCCATTAACAACAAAAAAAAATTTTATTGAAATTACACTAGTTAACATTTTTCTTAAATTTGTTATCGTGGTTGATACAACTGTCATGTAATAATGTTGGTCCCGTTGTCAGACATTCTATCAAATAGTTAATGCAAAACAACTGGGGAAAGCAGACCCGTCGAGCGGACATTGGGAGAGAGGTGGGTTAAAATTTACTCAAAGCCTGCAAAGCAGTTACTACGGCATCTAAAAATAGGGACCCTTAATCCCTTCCCGTATTTTTGTTCGACGGTACTGCATACGGGTGATACAAAGAGTTCAATTCGGGCCAACCTTGGATCGATGCAGAGCCTTTTATATTTTGGGCGTGAGACGATTTTTAACGCGACTTGTGCCGAGATTTTACAGATATTTTCATCTTGTACGCTACTATTTATCCAAAAACAACGTTGTTATTCCGCAAGCTCCGTATTTATCTGACATGGTCTTGTGTAACTCTTTTCTGCTACCACGACTCAAGTTACCACTCTGCGGAAAGCGTTTTGACCCAGATAAAAAAAAAATATGCGGAGATCTCTGAAAGTAATTTCAAAAATCGGCCTATGAATAGAGTTTCGAAGATTAGAAGAAACGTTAGAATATGTGTGTTTCATTTAATGGAAATTACGTTGAAGAGATGAGACAAAATATATATCAGAGAATAAGTTAACCGTTTTCGATTTATTGCCAATTTTCTGGTATTTTTTAATCAAAACAACTCTCCGCAATCGACACCACCCAACCGATTAAGTTCAAATTTTTAGTCAATCTTCGGTATTGGCGACTAAGGAAATAAGTGGACGAATGTTGTCTTCCGATTGCTGAAAGGATTGGTCAAAGCTTATATGGATTTACATATGTAAAGAGCACTAGGAAAATAAGATCAACTTGAAAAAAAAAGAGAAAAACTAAAGAGGCATAGCTGCGCTCACCGAGGGCGCAAAATGGATGAGAATTTCTACATCTGTAAAGTGCATTGGAAATAATGAGACTCACTGGCAAAATAGGTTGAGCTACACTCACTATTAGAAAAAAAGTGGGAAGTATTAAATAAACAAATACCTTTAAGAGTGCAAGGCTACCCTCATGATTTCAAAGTAGAGACGCTAGACTATATCTCTTAGATACTTTATATTAAATATAATAATTCAGATTCTTAAGCATTTCAGACCAGCTGAAATGCCGTTTCAGCCGAAGGCCGCGATTCACGCCTACATGATCTGCGAAAGATCGGACCGGAACCACGCACTTGAAAAAATACATGTATAGTTTTTTGTTAGCCGTAGCAACGCACAACGGTTATCCGCGAATACTTAATGTTATGTCCAATTAATATTATATTTTTATTTTAGATACGGAGAGTATGTAAGCCATTTTTGTTGTGTTCAAATCCGGAAAATTGTTCGTGCCCTGATCCAGTGAGTTCCAGGCGTTTTAAGGATGCGAAAAATATTGCTGGAATGTCCATCCAGAGAACCTCTTCCTCTAAAACTTCGCTATAATACATTTCTTGGTTGACTTTATATTGTCTTAATACAAAAATTAAAGATATTTCTTCATTGCCGGGGAAATCAGTTCATACCATAATTGATTAGTGATATACTCTATGTTCAATAACGAATTAAGAGCGAAATTATTCAACAGCTTTTTATGTGAGAAAACCATTTTCTGTCAGCTGAGAGTTGAGGCCTCTACGTAGAAGAAGTCGACATTTCTTAATCTTACTGCCCCTCATAAAATTTATAATCTATATACGCGTATATAAAATGGTGTATGTATTTATATACCTACCTATGTATGTCATTAATATGCGTCTAACATATTAGACCGATCAGTAGATCATAGATCATTTAAAAAAATCTAAAAGTGGATGATGAGGTTAGAACAAAAAAGAAGACTATCGGGTGAAATATCACCAAAAACCAAAATTTTATACATCAAATTAGGTGATTATGAACCGATAAATATTTCTGTCTCACCCCCGAAACAATCGGATTTCACCCAGATGTCTCAAAAATGTATACAAAATACTTTATACATTCAAACAGACGGACATGTCTGGATTGACTCCACTCGTCTCGTCGAGCTGGTCAAGAATGTATAAACGTTGTGGGGTATCCAAATGCTTACTCAGCGCGATTGGACAAATCCACTGCCTACTTGTTTTTTTTTTTTGTATTATAGTCAATGTCCCGGTTCCTTGCATTTCCTACAACCGTTTAAAAAAAAAAAAGGTCTTCACAGCCTACCGTGTCCCACCCAATTTTAGTAAAATCTCCACGAAAACCAACCAAACTTCGTGTGGATGGAATCAACGCTTCGGTTCAACCGAAGTTACCGTTCCTATTTTTTATATTTTTTGTTAACTAGTGCTTTTAATACAATCTTGTAAATAGGCACATACCTAAATATATCAATCTAACAAATGCGCACAAAAAGCTGCAACTCGTTATAGTAAACACGAAAATTTAAGACAAAAAATAACTATATCTAGATACATTTGAAGATTTCCGCTTTTATTTCTCTGATAAATTGAACATTTTAATGATTACAAATTTTGACGCACTTCATCGAATAAAGTTTAAAACAAAAAAAGTGGGGCGGAGGAAAAGTGTTAACATTTAATTTACACCTTCTTCGCTTACAAAGTGTAAACATATAAAAAATTAAAACGAGGTCAACTATTGATTGTGTCCGAGTGCAGCTAGTGAGAATGGAGTATGTTTGAGTGGGGAAGAAATAGCTCGCGGATGTGGGCTAAAGTACTAAATTTGTATTTTTTTTTCAGCAACAAAAGCAGCAGCAGCAGCAGCGCATAAACTGTTTTATTTTATTCAATGAAGTGCGAAAAAATCTATGAACTGTGTATCGGTATTTGTATCTGAGTATCTTTCTTTTTTACGAGCGCGTTAGTATTTTACGATATGTATGTTTCGCTCCAATTTTCAAGAGTGTTATTTAAAGCGAAAATACATAAAGAAAGATACCGAGCTGAATTAAGACTAAATAAAAAAAACTATCTATGAATAATGGTAATGACAATCAAATTATAACGATGCTAAAAATGGCAATCTTCGCAAATGAAGGCTTTCATTTGCCCTAATTATCATTACCGCAGTGATAATCCTCCTCATCGGCACTCAAGGATGACAAACTTTCATCAGCATCGCTTTCAGTTTCCTGTTCCTGAGGGTGAACGTTTTCATTCTTTTTGTCATCCATCTTCTTTTTTTCTGCATGCACTTCCTCCGACTTTGGCTTCTCGACATTGTTTGAGCATTCCTCGATTTTGCGCTTCTTCGTCTCAACCATTTCATCTTGATTATTTGAATTCTTTTGCTTTGAGTCGCTTGCATATTTTTTTATATAATCCGCCACCTTAAGTCTATATTTTTCAGGATTGCGGCGAAACAAACAAGCTGCCTCTGAATTAAGAGGATCATTTGCATTGGGATATGTCAATAGTTGCGGCAAAAAGCTATCAAAAATGTTGCACAAGTCGTACATTGGTGTCCATGTCTCGTTGATCACATCCAGACAAACGGCGCCCGATTGTTCATCAATGTTCGGATGAAAGATTTTGTTTGCGAACGCAATGCTCGGTGAATCAAAGGGATACGAAGCCGTCAGATGTACACTAACATTCCAAACGCCACCCTCAAATGGCGTGTCCTTAGGGCCGTTCAATTTGACTAGAAGTTCAACAATGCCGGTATTTGACTTGCTTTTAATCGTTACATCATGATTGGATTGCAGCAAATTTATTATATCTCTGTCCGCTCGTCTCGTTTTAGATGCCATCTTTCACAAAAAGATTTCAAATAAGAATAAATAAATTTAAAAAAAAGAAAAAATACTTTCTTCGTTTTTGAATTTTAAAGTACAATAAAATACTTCGAAAATCAGCTAAAAGTTAGCCACTGACAACTTAATACAAAGGGTATTTTGGATTTTTAAAATTTATCTCATAATATATATTTTTATTTTTTTATGTCAAAACTTTGACAGTTCCTTTTACAATAATACTAAGGCATGCTTTCTCATAAGTTTCATAAGCTCTAACTAACAGAAATAAATTTATCCTATAAGATAATGTGTGAATTAAACTCTTTTGCTTCGTCATATAGTGTACTCAATTATGAACCAAAGTATATTACAAGTAAAGAGCAGCTATGACTGCACTGGCACTGTTGAATCCAAGCATGGATGTGCTCAGAAAAAAAGGTCATAAATACAATTTAATTTATTTTGACAAATTTATCGTTGCGTCACGTTTTAATCTGACGAAAATAGCAGGTTGGTTCATCGTGTGGTTTAGTTTCAATTTGATAAAATAGACAGATTGTACAAATGTATGTGATATGGTTGATCGACTGAAGTTAAGATGACTTAAGTTAAAACTGAAAAGCTTTTCAATAAGTTGAATTGTGGTGTTTGAATAAACTACTCGTGTTCTGATGTTCATGTGTTCTGTCAAACCTGATGAAGATCTTGACTTGTCCAGAGTTTTTATATTTCTATTAAAAATGCATAATTTATTTACCAAAGAACTCATTTGCCCATCTCTTGTGCGCCCTGGAATCTTTCTATATAAATAATAATGTAAATATTCGTTGGTTCATAATATATATTTTAACAAAGTTCTTCACCGATTAGTTTGAAATTTTGATACGCCGCATTCGAATAAGCGACTGAGGAAATAAGTGGTCGAATGTTATATGCGTAACATTTTTTTTTTTATCCGATTGCTTTTAAACTCGGTTTATTTAAACTACAATACAAAAAAAAATTCAAATTAAATAGTTGTTTTGAGAAATTCATCAAATTAAAGGGTAAAAACGATTGGTCAAAGATATGGACTACATATGTAAAGAGCACTAGGAAAAATAAGCTCTACTAAATAATTTTTTTTCTCAAAAACTATGGATGAGATTTTCTACATCTGTAAAGTGCATTGGAAATAATGAGACTCACTGGAAAAATAGGTTGAGCTACACTCACATATATTAGAAAAACAAGTGGCACGTATTTAATAAAGAAATACCTGTAAGACTGCAAGTCTACCCTCACGATTTCAAAGTAGAGCCGCTCGACTGTATCTCATACATACTTTATATTAAACATAAAAATTCAGATCCTTATGACACGATTTGGAACACTTAACTTGAATATTTATTCCTTGATTTCAGATTAATCAGATTAATCAAATTATAAGACCTAATTTCACACGAACGATAAAAATATTAATCTTTTACGATAATTAACTTTCTAATCAATGGCGCATTTTGTAAAAGAGTTTTAATAATGATTAAGCAAAAGTTTTAATATGACTAATATCTCAAAAAGAAAGGTAAACATTTTCTTTATAACTCCCGCAACATTGTTATATTCCATAAAAAACATTTAATTATATAGGGGAACATAATTTGGAAGCTCTATGAACGAATTTTTAAAACAATGAGTTTTCACAAATTTACTAACGCAATAAACAAACTAAACGCTTTATTAACTAATCATCAAATGTTAGATTTACCACAAATCAAGCTGCTAGATTTTTTTAAAATAATTTTTGGTAATTGGCTTTTAGTTTAATGGTTGATCGAAATGAAAAAAAAAAAAAAACATTTAAAGACATGAGAAAAAATATACTTCGGTGGTACCGAAACTTATATCCTCTTCACACTTGCTCTTTGCATGACAACGCTGGTATATACTTTACTTTTTAAATTTTAAAAAGTAAGTTTAATGATCTATATCGGGTATATCGGGTTTATCAAAAAGGATATTTAAACTTTGACGGCTATGTTGTTCATCAATATTTTTTTCATGTAGCGTTCTTTGTGTTCAGTAAAGTTTCCCAAGCACGCTAGACACATTAACTACTGCTAATGACACTAGCAGCCTTACTTACTAGCCTTACTAATAACACTAGTTTACAAATTTTAATTTTTTTTATATACCCCTCTATTTAAGGGTCATTTCCGAAGTATTTTGCTGCGTAGCATCCGAATGCGTGGTCAGAATTGGCCCATCACGTCAGGATTTTGATATATTTGAGGTTATGAACCCGAAAAACGGCGTTTTTTTTCTATTTTGGAGGTTATGTACAGAGTGCAAAAAATGTTTGTGGTCTGTCCCTCCAAATACATCATTTAGTACCACACTTACCCTTTAATTTAAAAGTTCAAGAATCAAATACGCTTTTTTCGCAAAGTTATGTCTCTTCCAAGTTCGAAATCATTAGCATCTGCATTAAGCCTTTGAGACAATAATTGTTTCGTAATTTATATATATATATATAAAAAAAAAATTTCAAAAACGAAAAAATTATTTTTTTTTTTAAATTGAAAATACTTTTTTTGTTTTTGAATTTTAATTCAAAGTTACGAAACAATTATTTTCTCAAAGGCTTAATGCAAATGCTAATGACGTCGAACTTCGAATAGCCATAACTTTTCGAAAAAAAATCGTATGTGATCTATGTACTCTTAAAATAAAGGGTAAAAGTGGTACTAAAGCATATATTTGGAGAGACAGACCACAAAAATGTTTTGCACCCTGTACATAACCTCAAAAGTAGGAAAAAAACGCCGTTTTTCGGGTACATAACCTCAACAATACAAAACCTCGTGATGGGCCATTTCTGACCACAGAATCGGATTCTACGCAGCAAATTACTTCGGAAATGATCCTTAGCTTTCCAGCAACTAAACCATGTTGACCTGTGTAATCAATACCAAATCGACTTTATCGCAAAAATTCAGTACTATGTTGAATTTAGTATTTATTGTATTTTTCTTGGTGTTCTTTTTAGAGTTAGGTAAGTAAAGTTTTAAAAGTAAAAAGTTTTAAGTAAGTTGTAGTTTTTATTTATTATTGCTAATTTCATCACGCAATGATTAAGAAAATGTCCTTTTCAACTTAAGGATTTTATTGAATTTTACAAGTATTTAAAGTAGTTCAACATACGATTAGGAGCTCCAAGTTTAGAAAATGTTAATGTCAAACTTAAAATGAATTCATCCCTGGTACGAATCAATTTCAAAACAATTATTATTTTACAATAATTGTCTAAATTAACACATTTTCAATAACATAAATTAAAGCTATATCTTGTAGTGTTATTACTCTGGTTATAAAAACTCTCCATGCTAATTTTCAAATCAATATCTCGAAGATTAAGAAAAAAAGGGAGCATACATACACCAGACAGAGAGACAGACAGACAGAGAGATAGACATACAAAATGTTACAAATCGATTATATCTCTATTCGTCCATCAAGACCAAATACAACATGTTCGAGTTATACAGGTAACGAATCTGAATCAGCTCCATTGATTACTATCCCAGTAGTCAATTGCCGCATAACACATGCATCTCTTCAATCCTGTGGATCTATAAATGCGTTCAAATGCGGTTCCCTCATTCTAGAGTCTCGATACCTAAGGTTACGATTCCGTTTAACTTTCTCTTAAATTATTTATAACCATGCACTATCTCATCATGATATATAATTAAGTGCACGTATATTGATCCTGGTCCAGGTCACAAGCTGGTACAACAACAACAGACAGATAGACAGGTGGAATTGTCTAGAACGACTCGCCGTAAGGCGTTACAAATATTGTGACTAAATTAAAATACTATTCACAATCTACGTGAAGAGTACAATAGAGAAATATTTTTGCTAGAGTGTTAATGAGCTATTAACACGCTTAACAGCCCGCGTGCCCACCGCATAGTTTATCTCATCACCTTCCACAGCGTCAATAAAGCTAAAATTCGACTCGCATCTGACAAGTGAAGAGCTAAGCTCGCCTAGAGGATTTTTTTTTTCTCGGTCGCGATTTAAGCCTAAGCTGAGATTACGAGTGATGATGAACATGCAGCATGCATTTCGGGGTCAAAGACTATTAAAAGCAACGAAAAATATGAATTTCCTCAATTACATTTTGCCCATTTTCATACAAAGTTTTCACAAAACATAAAAACAGTAAAACCCAAATTTAAAATGGGCGTTGCAGCGCTAGTTGGTTGGTTTGTCGGTGGATTAACCGCCTTCGGTCACCTTAGGAAAAAGTAAAATGCAAATCGCATTAAAACGCGCTTTTAATCTGTTTTGTGGCATCGACTGGGCGCGCGTTTTATGCCAACTCGCGCAAACACCTTTCGCCCCAAAAACAAAACAAACAAAAAAAATATTACAATACAATATTATATGAAATGCAATGCAATGCAGTGAGCGACGACGACGACAACGACGAAGTCAAAGAAGTGCATTATAAAGATACTTGAATATTTGTATATGTAAGTGTATCTGTGTGCAACGCTCGTACATCATCGCATAACGTAAAATCGCCGTAAACGAGTCTTTTGTCTGCTGGGTCAGGAGGTCATGCGCAAACGTCGATGTCGATGCCAAAGCAATAACAACAACAAAAATCTATTTAAACTCCGTCAACAACGGCCCAAGGAATTTCCGCACAACGAAATCGAAAGAAAATCCAAAACAAAAAAATTCAATAATAAAAAGTGAAAAACAACCTTTATTTACCGGTAACCAATAACTTGAAAACGAATATTGTATTTAAGCCGAAATGCCGCCTTCGGTTTCGAATTATTAAAGAAATTCAGAAATGTATTTAACTAACATTTAAATAAAATCCGGAAGAGAAGCTATATACATTCAAGAGATTCAAATAAACAAAACTGCAACATTGAAATTAACAGAACACAAGGGAAGATTTTAGATCGCTGAAACCGAAGTGTTAATACTCTTTAAAATCACAGATAAATATTCTATTCCTTTATTTCTGTCCTGATTATTATTAGACCGAGATCAAAACCAACGATAAATCAATCACATCAACAGTAAGTTAAATTGATTTGACTGCTTGTATTGTTCGTGTAACACTTTAAAGGTTATATCTACTCATTTCATTTATGTATAAAAAAAATTAATATACCTATGTATGTATGTCTGTATGCTATGGATCCAACCGATGAAGCACACGTTTTTAGACAATCTTCGGAATTGGCCAAAAAGTGTTTCTGTGAAGTTCAGTAGTATAAGAAATTATTTTGTCACATTTTCTTAGTTTACTTTGCAATATATATATAATGTATGTAACGGGTGTTCTTTAATAGACGTGTGGTTTTCAAGAAGATATAAAACGCATATAATTTAATGTTGTTGCCAAGAATTTAGCTCTATTATAAAGATAAGGGTTGCCGTTGTTTTAAAAATGATTTCGGGCAAGTGGGCGCCTCGGCTGGCTCGAATAAATTCCAGCCGAGAGGCCCAATTTTCGACCATTTTTTGCAGCAATTGGGGCAATAACGCGCCGCATATTCCCTTCCAAGGCGTCAATTGTTTCGGGCTTATCTGCGTAGACAAGCGACTGCACATAACCCCACAAAAAAAAATCCACCGGTGTTAAATAGCACGATCTTGTATGCCACGCCACAGGCTCACGATGCGAGATAATGCGCTCACCAACAGTTTCCTTCAATAATATGATTGCTTCGTTGGCTGTATGGCAAAACCAAAGGTCGAACACATCAACATTTTCCAATTCAGGCACGAAAAATCATGGCTCTATAGCGTTCCCCATTGACTGTAATATTATGGCTGGCTTCATTTTTGTATAAATATGGATGAACGATTCCCTCTGCCCTTAGAGCACACCAAACAGTGACTTTTTTAGGATGTGACGGCGTCTCAACAATGGCTTATGGATTATCATTACTCCAAATGCGCCAATTTTGTTTATTGACGTACCCATCCAACAAAAAGTGAGCTTCATCGCTGAACAAAATTTTCTTGTGAAAATCGGGATCGGTGGCCATCTCCATTTCGTAATAAATTTGCACGATTGCAAACGTTGTTCCGGCGTAAGTCTATTCATTATGAAATGGCAAACCAAACTAAACATAAAACAAGTAACAGCTGCCAAAAAAAACAGCTGCCGAAAATAGTGTTGCCAGATTGAAAACCACACGTCTAAAAAAGCACCCTTTATATAGAAAGCAAAATTGAACACAAATCAAGGCATTTTGTTTTTGAACACAATCTTATTGGCTTCATACAGCTGTAAAGTGGGCGGGGCTATGCTTCACATTCCAAATTCCAAGTTCCGCCTGATTGTCTCCACATAATATATAGTCCATATGTAGTTTTTTATTATCCGTAGCAACGCACGGCGGGTAGAAGTAATGACACAACATTATAAATAATGTTACAAGAATAATCTAGGAGTGTGAAATGAATGTGGCTGTCAGAAAGTACCAAATTAACGAGTGCAGATTCATTCTTTTGCCTATTAGATCACCCCAAAGTCGAAAAAACATTCCACATCCATACAAACTTGGCATTCCGCAACGCTATAACGCTTCACATGTTTTCAGATAGGCTAAGACGGCCCCAATTTGAAGAGTCAGTCAAAGGATTTATGCCACTTGCCGAAACACATTAAAAAGTGGTTGAAAATTACGAAAAATTAGCACATTTACAAAAAGTGATAAAAAAAAATTTGTAAAATTCAAAGTAATCGAAAGATCACTTCACAACAAATAATTATTTTTTTCATTACCAAAAAAGCTTTCCAAAGGTTTTAATGACTCACCCTCTATTTATGGTCTAGTTATGTGATAACGAGTAACATATCGAGAGTGTATCCTGTCTTTCGAGCTTTTTCGTTTAACAGTAATCTTGATACGCTTACACGATTCACGCGCCTTGCTGTTTTACTCCACACGAACACACAAGGGCACACGCGTGACACAACGTATCACGACAAAAAGACGCGCTCATCTCTACGTTGTATGTACACATACGAGTATATGCATAGATACATACATATATACTTTATTCTTTTTATTTATATTTCCAAACAATGAGACATGCTACAAATGTTATCAAATCGGAAATTATTACGAAATGCAAAGCCGTCAACGAATGCCAGAGCAAAGTGAAAATCGCAATAATATTATGACTTCATTGCGCATTCTTCCGTTTATTTCATTTAATGTTTCTGGAAGAACAGCTTTTTCGCATATCAAAAGAACGATGAAATGAGTGAGCAAGCAAACAAAAAAACAAAAAGGAGTAAAAGAGGAAAACATAAGAACAAACGTTAAAATGCACACTACATCAACAACAACAAAAAGTGAAGAAGCCAACCAGATAGATGGAGTGGAGCGCAATACAAATGAAGTTTTGCTGGGGGGCAATAGAAAAATAAGACAAAATAAAACGAAACACTCTAATTGAAAAGCGTTAAACAGGGTGATACAGAAGAAAAAAATCGTACTTAAAGTAAAATACAAAATTAAATTTGTTCTTGTCGTGCGTCCCACCGTCTGTTAGTCTGACCGAGAGAAAAATTCTTTGACTTAGAGAAACTAAATTCACGGTGTAGACTATTGTGGCGCGCAGCACTATTGCAAATTTATCTTAATGTTTCATCACCTAGAAGCATTTTACCGTAGTAGTTTTTTTTTTATCTTTTTATTTGCCATCAGTTCGATGCAGGAACTATAATCAAATTTTTTGACTACTTCATTTTCACATTTACGGCTTACATATTATATTAACATATAATAACATAATAACCTAATCTTAACTTAATCTTAATGTTCTTAAACATGACAGATCTAACGGGTGCATTCGCTGAAGCCGCCTCGTTGTTGTTGAATTATCCAATAAATTGATAGCTAGAATATTACAGTGCTCAATCAGATCAAGTTTTTCTATGTATCTGGTGCTATGTCTCTTGATTTCTTCAGCTATACTTGGCATCTGAAGATCGTTATGAATATTGTCATTACGTATATACCACGGAGCTCGAGTGAACCGTAGTAGTAACAAATCATTCCTGATTTGTACCTTCCGACATAGAAATCTAAAATTTTACCACGATTTACAATTCTAACTTACTAGGTACGAGGCTGCAGACTTGTACCAAAAGTATAACAGAGTTAGTATATATATTGTATTTATCTACTTTTATTAAATATTCGACATTAATTCAGTTCGAGTCAATCTTCTTCATTCAAGTTTTTGGTTTAAAAGGTTGTGTTGTATACGAATAATTAACTAACCTAAAGTCTAAAACTTGATAATACATCTATTTTGTTAATTATTATTGTATAATATTTTAAAGTTCATGCTAAAACTTTCTACAAATGAAATAAAAAACAATTATTTTTAAGATCTTCACATTTTTCCACCGCAGCGGGGAGACATTTTTTTTTCGAGACGGGCGGGATTCCGTAAAAAATTGTATCCCACGTCCATCTCTAAGCTCGACCATATTATAACCATATATTTTTTTCGTTGAAGGCCTTGATTTGTCTCCAAATTTTGATTTCTACAAACTATATTAGAAAGTGTGCTAATAAACTTTTGAAACTTATAAACGCATACTATAAAACTATAACATTGAGAAATGAATTTCATTTTTTACCACTGAAGTAAAATAATTGCGAGTTATGAAATTACAAGTTACTCTTCTAACAGTGCGGTGCGTAAAGATCCTATACCTTGAATTTAGTTTGTCTAAGTATTCTCTAGATGGAGAACTTATTTTCCCACAGATATGCGGACAAACGGCTATTTAGGCTTGTCTTGTCATGCTGATATGAAATAAATCTACTTTATGGGTCTCCGTTGTTTCCCTCGCTATGTTACATATATTTTTATAGCTCAACAAATATCATGTTATAAATATATTTTTTACAGAGTATAAAAAACAAAAAGTTAAAAAGTTGAATACAAAAAATTATAAACTGAAATAAACTTAAAAAGAAAACAAAAGAACAAAGAAAACAAACTTTTTTCCGGCTAGACGGCTTTAAAAAGTGAACATATATGAGTCAAACAACAGTATTGTGGGCATGGTGGACATGTGTACCAGAAAATTTTATAAACTTGATCTGCTTATGGTCAAGAGGAATCTAAACGTTAATGTTTGAAATCTCTAGCTCTTATACTTAGTCTTGGATATCTATTGTTTCATTCAATCAGACTCACAGACGAATGGAACTTAATCCGTTGCTACTCAAGAATATATACATATAGTATATGTACCTTATGAGATCTGTCACGCTTTCTTCTGCCTATTACATATTGGGTGCACAAATAAATTGACCATCTTGTAACTACATTCATGTTACAGCGTCATCTTGTCTCTCTTAAAATCAATATGCCAAAAGACATGACAGAGTGATATCTAAGGCTACAAGTTGCAAAAGTCGTCAAGGAAACTTTGCAGTCGCTTTAATGGGATATCCTACCACACCCGCTGTATTCACCTGACATTGCTCCTTCTTCAAAAATGGTTTCGGTTCTTAAATCGCCTCAAAAGACAAAGGCGTGCTTGTTGATACGAGGACTATTTCATAATAGTTAAGTGCCTTATTTTAAGGCGAACAAACAGAAACTAATTAGACTGGAATGCAGTTTTCAATGAAAACACCCTGTATTAGCTACCACAATTTGCACGTTAAACAAATTGGATGTTGCACTTACCTTTATTTATTCTAGAGTTTATTCACCTAAATTTGTTGATATTCGAAGATATATTCCTTGTTGATATTAAGAACCACAGGAAAATATTCCAATAAGAATTTAATATTACAATTCAAAGCGCATGCGCGGCAGTTTGAATTTGAACTCAAGCCCGGCTGGCTGACACATGCAATTTTTTTTACGTTTCTTTCTTTTCGCTCCCTCTATCTCTCTCTCTCTCTTCCTTTACTTTGTTATTGCTATTTGTTTCCTTTTCGGCTTTTCGCAGCGATTTGCAGCAAATTCAATTCGTTGTTGCCGTTTTATTTACGCACTAACACATAAGCACGCATGCACACACATACCACACACAAACAGACGCTAACGCTCACGTGAGATAAAAAGAGACAAAGCACGTCCAAATGCTGCACACGAGTGAGGAGTGTGTGATTTGAGTGAGGGATGCGAGGGGCCGTAACTGCAGACAACCACCGTACAAAAAAAAAAAAGAAAAAAAAACAGCCGAAAACCGCTTGCACTTTTTTATGTATTTAAACAAAAAAATATAATTATTTTTCTTTGTATTGAGCAATTTTAGCAGACTTTTATTTAATTTGTATGAGCTATTTTTTATCTTCTTTGCTGCTGCTTCTGCTGCTGTTTGTTGTTGCTGCTGCTTGTTTTATGCACTTCTTCTTACACACATACACACACACACACATACACAAATGCAATATTTCTCTCATGCACACCAACTTCTTTTACGCTTTTTGCCACTTCTTAGCTTCTTTTCTATTTGGGCTGCGAGAAGCCAAATTCTATTAATTTTATTCTTAATTTTTTTAACTTATTTGCCGCGTTTTAGCCACAAATTTTATTAGAACATTTTACAACTGCCACTACAAAAAGATCGTTTCATTTCATACATTTAAGCAATTTTATCATATCAAATCAACTATCGAAAGAAACGCGAAGCACTCTCACGACACGCACATATCCGCACATATTCAACGACTAAACGCAAAACAGATATCAGGCGATAACATAAAAATATCGAGCCATCACAATCCACAATAAAAAAAAAAAAAACAAAGAAACCTTTCGGCAATCGAAAACAATCAAGTCAACCTAATCCACAAATTTGGACCGATTAAGACCGATTAAGTCAACGGCCCGTTTCAAATCGGTTTAGAAACCGGTCTGATTATCTTCTAAAAAACGAGGGCTGGAAACTAAATTACATTTTTCAAATTAGATATGCTATTATTTTTTATTAATTTTAGTAAGTGGTCTTGTTAAAACAATCAGGGGTGCCACAGGAATCCATTCCGGTCGAATTCAACTTCAATTTCAATCCACCATGGCACAGACCTCAAATACTAGCGAAATGCAAATCGCTTGTAATTGAGCTAGTGAATTGACTAAATACGCCTCTAAAATATATTTTGTAAATAATATGTCTGATTAATTTACATCTAAACAATTAATAATTTTATGTTTTTATTAATAAATTAGCATTTTTCTAAACCAACTATGATTCCGCTAGTTGAATTTGTCAGTCACAGCGACAGATAAGCGAATTGCATTTCACTGGTGCCACTTTTTTTAAAAAAGATTTTCGAACTTAGTTTTTAGTTCGGTTATATGGCAACGTCGCCATAGAAATGTCACAAATTATGAAGAGCGCAGCAAACATTTATTAGCGTCTGTTTACGAAAATGGGTCCGATGCGTATCTGAGGCGCTTGCGGTCTATCGCCTTCTTCCTGAGTTGCATTTTTCTTAACTCTTCGAGCGCAATGAGTCTGATAAGCGGCACTTTTAGCATTATTTGTTTATTTTTCACAATTTTTTTTTCACTTGTTGATTGCAATTCACTGCGATTCATTTGAACTATTTTTGTGTTGCCACTCACATGCCACCGTAAAAGTTGCGCTCAGCTGGTAGAGTTACCAGATGTACTTTTTAGTTTGGCGGGCAATAAATTTAAATTTTTTTTGCTTGGAAACTACAAAAATAATGTCACATAAATGCAATTAATTTGCACTTATCTAAATATCTCTGTAAAATATCAATTTTTTCAATTGAAAAATATAAAAAAAAAAGCGGAACTAACACTAGACTAATTTATTCTTCCGTGATGTCTACCCTATGCTGCTAAGTTCGAAATGGTTTGTGAATATGCTAAAAAGAATCAAAACGCTCGAAGTTCTGTGGCATGGTGGAATTTTTTTAGCGTAATGGCAAAATCGGAATGTCCATTTCGATAGTGTTTTCTGTGGCACACCGGATAAACTGCTTTAATTACTGTGCGACACAAATTATATACTTTTTCGTTTTCTATTCTTTACAATGGTAGAGTTTTTGACTATTTTGCGGTTCCACGCACGCTCAAGCCGAAAAGTTTTTTTTTTATAATTTTGAAATTCGATTCAATTTCGATATAATTAGGTTTTTTTTTGGAATTTTAGCTTGAAATTGAATTACAATTGTCGAAAATTATTTTACCTTGTACAAAAAATATTTTTAATTGGTTATATTGGGTTTATTGGGCTGTCATATTGTATGTAACATAGCGAGGCAAGCGTCGGAGACTCCATAAAGAATATATATTCGTGATCAGTGCGACAACACGATTGGATATAGCCATGTCTGTCCATCCATCCGTCCGTGTATCTGTCTGAGAAAAAAGTTCTCCCTCTAGCAAAGACGCAGACAAACTAAGCTCACGGCATAAAGTTTCTAAATACCGAAATGCCACAAGAGTTACTTGATATTTCCAAACTCGAAACCGTTTTATCTCAGTGGTAAAAGCACAAATTCACTTGCAAATTTTTTTGCCTTGATTTGCTTCAAAAAAGTATTCAAATATTTTGAAAAATAGTTTGAAAGCGAAATTAGGGAGCAAATATGTACGCAGATCAAGTTTCGAACAAATTTGGATGCTGCGCCCATAAGACGGCTGTATCATTAAAATTACGGTTTAAATGTTTTTCAAGGTACACCAGTCGAAAAAATGTACTACTACGAAAAAAATGTGGCGTGTACAGGGTTTTGTTTTATTTATTTATTCAATTTGAAAAAATTATATTTAAAACAGAACAGATAAGTGCATAATGGTATGATGTTAGTAGCATTAAATGCTCATCACATTCTGATGGGTGTGGTTCTTCGCTCGAATCAATTGCTGTCCTAATTAATTAAAAATGTTGTATATAATTTTTATTGTTCATACGTATTGAAAAATTGAAGAATAATAGTTTTCAGTTCAATCGACCTAGAGCCAGTCAAAAGAGTATATACATATGTATATTTTAAAAACTAAGGTGGATAAATAAATGTACATTATTAAGAAAGAACATATTCTCGATTAACTCGACGAGGCAAGTCGTAGTAGTCTGTTGCATTCCAAACTTCTTCAATACGGTGGGTGGAAATGACTATGATTTTAACAAGTCTATCTAACCATATTTTATGACCAAGTTTCTCTTGTTGCGTATATTTTCTCTAAGTCTTCTCTAGTTAACGAAGCTTTCTCTTCTTAACTTTTTTAAGTTCTCTCAAATTTGAGGATTATCCATATTACCACAGTCTTTCGTATAATCCCACAAAAAAGTCTATCGGCGTCGATTCGCATGATCTCAGCGGTCGATTGACATCACCAAACCGTGAACTTCAGAGCTCGTTAAAATAAATTTCTGTACCATGTACCCAAAAGTTTACAGAGTTTGTTCGAAAACTGGGTCCATTTCCGTATGTCAAAAGTATGTAACAACAGATCTCAGAGACTATAAACACAAGAGACCCCAAACTTAAATACATCTCAGATACATACTCAGATCAAGTTTTTGATACTCTGAGGGTGACGCAATAAAGTTAATTTTCTATATTTTAATTGGAGATGAAATAAACTTGTATAAATTGTGGTTTCTTATTGGCCGCACGAAGCAAGGCACTAATTTTGTGATATACTTGCCCTTGGATTTTGGATTTTGGAAAAATCCTGGCATTGTGATAATTTTATCCATTATAAAAGATGTCATATGAAAACACGTATTATATTTTCTTACACTTCTCAGAAAACAGCGAAACTCATCTATTTCATTAGAGAAAAGTTATATTTGAGGTTCAACTGGCTCATCTATTGTAGAATTCGCTACTTTTCCTCCCGAACAAAAAATGCCTGATGCTTCCTCTTTACATTTAAGAGCTCCACAAAATCGGCTGTCTTTGTTCATCGCCTCTATTTTTATAAGCGTGTGACTTTTATAATTAATAGTCTCGTCGTTCTCAAATGCAGTTTTTTTTTTTCAAATACACCACATGTATTTCTCGTAAATATTGTACCGTCCGGAGGAAGGACAGTAATGCGCGCTGGTGTATATGCGATAGCCTATGTTTTATTATGATGTATAAGCTATAATATTGAAAGCATTTGAGAAGGGCAATTGTGAAGAGTAGCAATGAAGGACAACATCAAAGTAAAAATCCCTTGGCGGTTAGCACTTCTATGGATTGATCGCACCGTAAGGGAAATACATTAAGTAGTAATTTATGTAATTACAATTTAATAGATTCAAAAAGACAATGCACACATTGAAACGCAGAGCGAAGAATGTACTCAACATTCACAGTACTCTACAATTTCATCAGAAACATTATATAAATACGTTTGCATTGGTAAGTAAAAGAAGTTAAAATATAAGTTATCCATACAATCCCATTAAATTCAATGCTATGTTCATATGGATGCATATATTGTATTAATCTTCATTTGGTAGTTCTATTTCTTTTTGTGTACGACATATCTGAAACCGATGGACAAACCTATGGTATATCCTCTAAACGAACGTATGTTAAAGCATCAACTTTTCGAATCAAAATAATTCGCAACAAGTTCTTAAAATACCCCTAAATATATATGTTGCTTGTTAAATTTTCATTGTATTGTGAAGATATTAAATTGTTCACTGGTATAGCTTGTACTTGATCTATTTTAGAAACTTTTTTTGAAAATTTCTGCTTAAAAATTACTTGGAAAAGCGAAGAGAATTCTATCAACATGATTCCGACCTATTCTCAATTCCACATCAGCATCAAAAAGTGAGTGTGAGTGCCTTGCAGCACAAACAACATTCGAACATACATTTTTAGTCTGTGGCTAAATATATAAAAAACGATTCGATTGAGAACACTAACTTCGGAACTGCATCGTTTTACTATTCAAACCGGATTGACGTACAGGCTTGATTGATTGCCATTCACTTCACTTGGGAATGGCCGAAAACATTTTTTTTTTAAACTGCTCAATCAGCTCACAAAGTTCCGATAGGACGTACTCCTGGGTAGCTGGTGAACATCCATTTCGAGGTGATAAAATGGCGGGAAGGCAACAATACCCCTCTCCGTCACTACCGCAAAACTTTTACCAGTGAAGACACATAGGAAACCTCGGATACGTTCCCCTTTGATGACAACGCCGGGACAACGTACTAGAGGTCGACCGAGCTCGCGTTCGAAATATCAATTCTGGGACGACTTTCTCAAACTTAATATTAACAACAAATGGTAACAGGTATTGGTGCGCCAATATATGGTCAAAAACAATTATAACACGATTTATGAATTTCATATTCATTCAATTTCGATATGACGACTGTGATATTTATTTTGTATTTGGGGGGGGGGTTTGGGCTATGTGTAAGCTAATGGCTAAGTTAGTGATATTTGTGAGTTCAAATTTAAATTTTACTTAAACCAGCGGACGCCAATCCCACTTAGATAGATTATATATTATGCGTGATTCACTTACCCATCTACCCTACTCAATTTGATCGAATGAAAAAATAGCTGAGTTACAGCTGATGAAGGTTCATATTTCATTCTAGTTATAACGAATTTCATACACTTGTCTCATTTGATTACCTATTTTTAACAGCAAATAATTTCAATATCCAATGTTATGCATTTATGATCGAGAGTTTGTTCAATTCGTAAAATTGTAAGGTAAATCAGAGCAAGATCGGGTAAAAATTTAAGTTTTACTGTAGAAAGAAGAAAAAATTAATATTAAAGTAGAAGTATTCATATTTTTAATCAATTAAAAATGCGAAATATTGGATATTGGAACTATTCTTGTTTGAAAAAATGTTCTGTAATAAGAAGAATGCATGAAACTAGTTAAAAATTGGGCTAAATTTGAAATTTCGTCAACTGTAACTCGGTTATTTTTAGATACCGTTACACAGGTAATTTTATATAACGATATAACGCTCATCGGACTTGTCATTTTTTGATAAATTTGTTCATGGACTAGTACTTAATAACTGTATAATTTATAAACGAAACTAAAAGATCAATTTCGTAGGCCGCAGGTGTTATTGTTAGTCTCTGAATGAGGGGTTTCCAACCTTTTCTTGGTCGGCGACCACTTTTAAATCATAATTGTTAGCAGGGACCACTATGTATGTGTAATAAAAATAAATTGTAATAATCAAACTGAAACTTTAATCAAAACCTCAATAGGAACTTACACAAAAAGAAATAATAATATTATTAGGATAAACATCTGTAATTTTGTACTAATGTGATTTCTGAGCTTGCATCTTCTTCACGAGTTCGGTTATCCTAGGACTAATATTGTTACTCAAAACTATATTTAAACTCATTCGCGGACCATATTCTGGCTTCTGCGGAACACTGGTTGGGAACCAGTGCTCTAAATAATAAGAAAAAATAATATTTAAGAAAATGCGTTTGAAAACAAAAATGATTGTTTACTTTGATTTGATATTTTATAATTGTTGAGTTAAAATTAAGAAGTTTTGTACTTAATATCATTTTTTTTTACTGTCTCGAACGTGTAAACACGGCTTTAATACAGATGTCTGTACAGACGCAAATCTTCTAAGAACAGCTGATATGTATAAAAATAAAGAAAATAAAAAAAGCAGCAGAATAATACAAATTAAATAGGCAGAAAGGTGTCGTCATGTCGCGTCGCAGTCAAGATATTCCGATCAGACCTCGCTACGGCTACCTGGAATCAAGCAACGAGGATGAAACTGATGATGATGCACAACGGCGCCGGCGGAATACAGAGAATGTACAGAAATCGGGTACGCCCGCTGCATCTTACACGGAGATTCCCTTTTTGGCACAGTTGTGAGTTGTAAAAAGGTTGTAATTTCGATAAATGGTAAATTGTTTCGATGATTAGCTTGGGTGATGAAGCGACACCAATAGCTCAACGCAGTGGCGATGATGTCAATAACGACTGTGACTCGGATGAGGAGGAAGAGGATAACACAAATTCCAAGGACTCCAATTCAGGTGGCGCTGAACAGATCCAGAAACCACGGCGTCCAAACTCACTGCATTGTGATTCAAGTGAGATATTGCGCGTATACCAATTTGTTATGTAAATCAAAATTAATTTCCTTCAGCATTCCCCTACGAGCTGGAAGGAGCAACAAGCAGCACTGGCGAAATGCGACATTTTGTGGCACACAATTTAGAGGCCAAATTACGCGAAGGCAGTCCTCAAAGGCGCAATGGTAATTTAATACATTCAGTGTACAACATGTAATCCTAATTCTATGCATGCAGATTACTCGCTTACATCAGAGCAGACAACGCCATCCACTTCAACAACACGGCGTTTCTTGCAGTCAAACAATCTACCAATTGAAATTGATGGAAATGTTCTCAGCGACATAGAACTGGAAACGCAGTACCTGGCGTCATCCGTTGACAATCTCATGGAGAATCTAGGAAGCTTGCTGCACTCCATATCCAGCATCACCGCTGACAATGTCGAGGTGCATAAGAACGCTGTTAACAAGTTGACGGACAGCATGGACGCCAACATTAAGTGTATGTACACAATTATGGCTAAGACGGAGGAAATCACTAAATCAATGCGACCAACGGAGCAGCTGGGTCAGCGCATGTAAGTAATTACAATAAATACACGGACGTAACAACTCATTGAAATCAATTAAAATTACAGACGCGAGATCAAACGTCTGGTGGACATGTTGGACAATACCATGTAGGATCAAGATTCCGCTGCTGCCGCCGCTCTCGACATAACCACAACAACAGCTTGTTCGTTAATTTAAGCGCATTTATATTTGTATAGGTAAAAATTCTAGTCAGTATTCATGTTAGTCTAAGCATAATAAATTAAAAATAATTCCAACTCAGTGCTTCTCTACTTTTGCCTTTACAATGCGCACACTGTCCACTGGCCGATCGTTTTTGTCCGTCTCCACCATGCCGATGCGCTTCACAGCCTGCATGCCTGTATATATGCGTCCAAAGATGGTATGTTTTCCATCGAGAAACTGCGTCGGTGCGAGTGTTATGAAAAACTGTGAGCCATTTGTATCCGGTCCAGAATTAGCCATGGAAAGTATACCAGCACCCGTATGCTTCAGATCGTTGTGTATTTCATCGCCAAATTCACCGCCATAGATAGACGTTCCGCCGCGTCCTGTGCCCGTTGGATCACCACCTTGGATCATAAAGTCGCGAATGATTCGATGGAATACCACGTTGTTGTAGTATCCGCGACGAGAAAGCTCTGCAAAATTACGGCATGTGTTGGGTGCATGTTTCCAGTACAGTTCGATCGTTATCTCTCCCATTCTGATCGTATACAATAATCAAATAAAAAATTAATACGAGTAGGATATAAAGTTTTTTAACTCCATAGTTTGCTATAAATTCTTACGTTGTTTCTAAAGTCACAAAATGCGGCTGCCACGTCCGGTCCGGTATGGTATTTGTTGAAGCTATCATTACGATCCACTTATGTACACAATATTTATTTTTAATTACTCCTCGTTAACTCGGTTTTATTTATTATTTTCGACGCGTGCAAATCAAATTATTTGTGCGAACTTTTTCAGTGTGACCTAATTTAAATGAGACAAGTACTAATTTTCCCATTTGATAATCTAAAAAATACCGCCAGTTTGGAAGAGTAGGCCACCTACCGTGCATATACGCCATCTGTCGAGTGTTTTATTACAACGCAAATTTGAATTTTAAAAGAGTTTCATTAAAGCTAAGGTCAGACGCGGAAATCATTTGGATAATAACAGGCATGTGTGACTGCTAATGGCCACGTTTGGTTATGTTTGCGCATGGGCTAT
Organism: Leucophenga montana; assembly: GCA_035044765.1. Lineage (NCBI taxonomy): Eukaryota > Metazoa > Arthropoda > Insecta > Diptera > Drosophilidae > Leucophenga > Leucophenga montana. Next base: position 660,900 of record JAWNNQ010000577.1, on the reverse strand, counting down.
TTTTTTCCAAATGATTTGCTATTTATGACCAGCAAATTGCAAATGTTTATCGCGTTTGAGCGTTTGTTTATTCCAATTAAATTGTAAAAACAAACGCAATCAAGCTGTGTATGTGTAGGACTAGTGTAGGAAAGTCAGGAAAAAACGAAATTCTCATATATTTATTTGTTGACATTAAAATAGGTTTAAATATTTTCTATTCAATTATTTAATTAAAAAAATATACTATCCATCAATATTTTTCGCAGGCTCAATAATAAACACTATTAAAAGGTTTTCACCAATGAATTTCTACTCTCATCGAGAGTCATTTATACGTTAACACTATTTACCATTGACAAAAATAAGTTACTCTATATGTATCACTATTTAACACAAGAAAAAGTGATTTACCTCACTGTTTGGTGCGGAGTCCAAATCTAAAGTAATTAAATTCTCAGTTCTTCTTTTTATTTAGTAAATGTTTGCGTTAGTATAGCAACAGCACGTTAGTGGCGAGCTTGAAAATGTGGTCCCTTCTGATGAAAACATTTTAATGATTCAGCAATATGTGAACAAATAAAACGATCGTGTATATTTAAAGTGCAAATCAAAAGATAATTTAGACCAGCGAATTGCTCTGCGAATGCAAACGCCTGCATCAGTGATGGTTTGGGCCGCTGCAACTGCCTCAGGACGCTCACCACTCGTTTTCATTGAACAGGGCGTAAAGGTAAATCAACAAAACTACCGTGAAAATGTTTTAAACGGTGCTTTATTACCTTGCGTACGTAAACAATTCGGTAGATAGCATTGGAACTTTCAACAACACTCGGCACATCCCATAAAGCCAGAAAAACCCAATGTTTTTACAAGGTAACATTCTCAGATTAATTTCTTCACTACAATAGCCACCATATTCTCCAGAACTAAACCCAATGGATTTTTCCATATTGTGCATTCTGCAGGCCAAAGTATCAATTAAAAAATATGAGACTGGGACAAAATACCATCGTACCACATTCGTGCAGCGTGTGAAGCTTTCCCATACAAACTCGATGCTATTATACGCGCTAAAGCTAGCTAGATCGAACAATACCATATTCTTCCTAAAATTTTAAATGGTTTTACGGTATACCGGTTTTAAATAATAAATTTTTTATTTTTTCAAAATCTTCGAGCAACGACCTCTGATATACAATGAAAGCTTATAGCAGTCAACTAAAACTAAGTGGTGTCATGAGCGATGTGGTTATCGATGAGCAGAACACTTCAACAGCAGATTCGATAAACAACAGATAGCACAAACAATGTCGTCTATAAGGAAGAATAAACTTCATATAATTATTTACATTGCAGATTTGACTGACTATTTTAGTGACAATTGAAGCACTAGTATTAAAATCGGGCAAATATAACGAAGATAAGCTCCTTTTTGTTCTTAAAGTTTTAATAAATTAGTATATATCATTTCCAATACTCACGTAGTTGCCTGATTATTAAACCTTACTATCAACACATTTATTTGTTACTTGTTTCTTTATTTGTCGTCATTAAGTCGTTGTTCTGATTTAATAAGCTTTGTCCTGATTTAATAGTTTGTGTACAATGTCAACCGGCTAATGTACAATATGGGATTTTTTGTAAAACTATGCTAGATACCACTGTTGAGATGCGTAGAATATTGAATTAATTTTAATATAAAAGTTATATGAAAATCGTGCACTAAATGTACCCTATACACATCAAGCAAACGATACATGTTATTATGCGATTTATTCTATACATTATTTTAACGTTTACAAATTGTATATATTCATAAGGCCGGACACACGTAGTAAATATGTTCTACACGTTTTCTGTAGAATACACAAAATGTACCAACCCAGATATTGGTTCAAAAGTTATAGAATTTTGGACGATGGAAATAGATTCTGAGCCACTGTGCAATGTATCGATAGTCCCAATAAATGTCTTCTTCGATTACAAAAAAAAAAATCGAAAGTGCCTTCTCCGATAGCCAAATAATCGAAAGTGGCTTCTTCGAAAACATAAATAATTGTTTGGTTTCGTTCGAGTTCTATAATTTCAATAATTGATTTGATTAATTAAATATTTTTCGAAAGATCCATTAATTTATGCGTAATCAGTGCTATCTAGTAAATTAATCGCTCCTCATCATATTAATCGGTCGTAATTCTACATTTTTTGGCTACCGATATGTCATGACATTTTGAGCATCTGTTATCGAATTAGTATAAGATAAAAAGTGTTCGCAAGTACGTCGTCGCGCGTGGTAATATATGAAGCAAACAATTTTGCCGACGGCAAAGCAAAAGAAAATGCAAGTTAATTAATAAATTAAATAAAAACCCGAAATTTATTGGGTTCGTGTGTGTGTGTGCGTGTGAACGAGTGAGAAAGAAAGAAAGCATGGAGAAATTTCGGGAAAACTGAATTTTTCTCAATTGTTTAATTTGTAATTTGATTTTCATTGATTTGAAGTGCGAGTGCGGTGATTCATTCAGAAAATACTACGTGATGTGTTTCGATTTTAATTTCTTCTACATTTCTAAGCTGTAATCTGAAAAGTAAGCAAATCAAAGTGTTTTGTACTAAATTTTAGAATAATTACACCTTAGAAAAATCTTTTGAAAAATGTAATTCAGGTGGTCGAGCACAAAAACAAATGCAAAAGCAAAAAAGAAACGCAAAAGCATAGAAAAAAAATTAAAACGATGAACTCAAAGTAGCGCAGCAAAGCGTTGCCAGATTGTGCTGCTGTTGTGTATATTTTCCATTAAGTTTACATTTATCAACACTTTTGCAAAATGTGAACAACAAATACAATAAATTTTGTTTAAAATCATTTGTAAATTAGTAGGTTCAATTTTGTTGCAATTTTTTACATTATTAAATTAAATAAAAGCATTAAATAAAAGCATCTGGCAACTTTGCGCAGAGCATTTTGACATCTTCGTTGTGTTGTTGTATTGTGTTTTCATCGTGCATATTTTGTTTTTTTTTTATTGTTGTTTGTCTTTGTCTTTTGCTTTTGTTTTTTTTTTATTTGCTTTGCTTTTTGTGCATTCAAAGAAAATAAGAGAAAAAAAATGAAAAAAAAAACTAAACTATTTAAAAACAAACGCAAAAATATTACTGAAAACAGCATAGAATGTGTTCATTGCTAACTAATAAACTAAGCGTATATTTGTTTAATTGTGTGCGTAACTGAGCTTGTGTGTGTTTGCGGCGTGGCCAGCTGCCAGTTGAACAAAATTAAAAAAATGTTAATGAGCAACTTGCACTAGATATTGTATCTTGTATATATGTACATAGTATGTATGTATGTATATAGTTTTCTCTATTTTCTATATTCTATTATTATAAAATACGTTTCCTTCTGTTCACTCTTTGTTTAATTCGTTTTAATTATTCTCAGTGTAGTCGGTGGCACGTAGCAGCTTTCAGATACAAAAGAAATAACTTTTCCAAACCAACTGTAATTTTTTTTTTAAATTTTGTTTAAATTTGTTTTAAAATTTTGTTGTAGTGCTTTAAGCAGTTTAAAATATTCCAAACCATAAATTTCACTTTGACTAATTAAATATATTTCAGTTTGAATTCATACTAAACACTCAGTGTACTTGAAAATGTTTTTTAAATAGTTTTCAAGTAGCTGGTACGTTGAACCCGCATATATTGAGCAACAACAGCCTGCTTTGTACAGCCATGTATATAAATGTTATACTACAAACAATACCTATCTTTTGCTTAAGTATAGAGTAGAAACTCAATGAAAACAGGGCTAGGTGCACCACTTGTCGTATTCTTCATGAAAAATTTTCATTTTGCAAAGCGAACTTTGACATGGTGGCTTCGTATGGATGGCCGTTTCGCATATTTATGAATGGGCGTATCACGCCCATTTTTAGGTGTGGGCTACCAACAAATTTACTTACTTCATTAAGGTTGTTAGTTTTGTACAAATATCTTTCTTCTGCTAAGTTCGCAGGTTGAAATTTAGTGTAAATGCCGCTTCGGATCCACTGAAGTTATTTTTATTTTTTCTTCTTTTCCATAAAAATTGTGTAGGCTGGTTTTAGGTTTATTTAAATTGCATACAGTTTTAATCAAACTAAATGAAAATTTCATATTACATGTTAAGAAGTTTTCAGTTTTAGATATTTTATGCAGACTCACTGAATCAGTACTGCACTGCTACTAAGCCTCTGGAGTGTCATAATATCGTCTAAGGAAGCGTTGCTTTACCTTGCCCATTATAAGCAAATATTGAATGCTGATGTAGTTTCCTTCGTTGTAATTTTTGTTCGTTCTGAGCACCACGTTGACAGTTTCTTCACCTACAATTTGGGCACCGTCGGTAGAGTATTCTTCATGAAGAGTATTCTTCAATAAAGAGATATGTGTAAAATTAGGTTCATCAATCCATTTCTTGATTTCAGAATAAGATATTTGCTGCAATGCTAACCATCGGAACAATGTTGGAATGAATTGTATGCATCCTCAGCGAGCTATAAACGTACCTCAGAATGAGGAGTGAGCTCTTCCATATCCCAGTTAGACGGGTTTTCAAACATTTTTTGAAACGATGACTAGAAGTTACTTTAAGAGCAGTCCACGCATTAGCTATAAATCATATTGCGTCTTTCAGGATAATGTTTTGCAGAGATTTATCTATAGCTTTGCACAACAAATAATGTGACTTAGATGGCTTTACTTGTAGTTCAGTTTAGTAGGCCTTATCACAATCTGATACATGCGCCGTTTTAGAGAGGTACAATTTTGAAGCATAGCAAATTACCTATATTTGACTAACGTGACTCTTTAACTCGCATTCTTTGGTATGGAATATATCAATCAATAAGTTGAAGTGCCTTTTCTCGAAAATTTAGGTTACGAAGATTCTCTTTTAGCTATGTACGTGTATTTAAGAAATTTTAAATTAAAAAAAGAATAATTTATTTTTTTTTACAAAAATGTACATACCTGGGGTACAAATGTTCTGCGAATCAATTCTTCAAACAACGCCAGTGTCATTCAACAGTACTTCCCATCATAGTCAACTGGCATATCAGAACAATTTATTTATAAACCTGTATTCACTGATTTTACAATTACCATTAATTTAGCCGAATTAACTTTTGATTTATCAAGCAAAAGCTTCGAAAATAAGCTTTCCATTGTTTGCATGGAAGACATCTGACTTTTTCATGAAAAGCTTGGCTTTCCTTTTAAGAATTATACTTGTGATTGGCATGTTCCTGGTCCTTTGATTTGCAAACCATTTGAAACATGTTTTCTTAATTTTTGGTAACTCCGAAAGATTTTTTTTATACTTTTAACACAGAGTGTGAATAGTATTATAATTTAGTCTTTAGTCTCAATGTTTGCAACGCCTTAAGAACAGTATCGGAGACTCCATAAAGTATATGTATTTATCTACCCTTGTCCGTATGTTTGTTTGTGCCCTTTTTCTTCAATCTTTCAAATATTCGTTTGAAAGTAGATATGATGACTTTATAACTATGTATAAGCAACACAAGTACCAAAATGAGCGCGTTTTACCCACTAGAAAGTATAGCTTCCATAAAAAAACTGAGCAAATGTGAAGAGTATTTTAGCTTTAGTTCCGTCTCAGTTAGCGTTTACTATTGTTATATATTAAGTTTGTGCAAAAAGGAGCACAGTATATGTATTGGTAAAGTATATGTGTTCTTGATCAACATGAAAGGTCTGTATGAACAACGAATTATTGTAGACTATGAGATTTAGAGCGCTCAAATTGGGGTATATAGACTCTCCTTTTCCTTTTTCATATAAAGTGTATTAAATAAATATGCCAACTCCACTATAAGGGGTAACTTTCGTACAAATCTGTCCCCCGTTTTTAAGTTTTTGTATTATAATTTTTTGTTTTTGCTGTATCATCAAATACATGGTTCAAATAAGAAGCCTTTCACAATGTTCAGCAGATTATCTCGTAGTAGTCGAGCACTGTTCGACTGCAGTGTTCTTTCTAGTTTTTATTGTGGATTGCAAACCCTACTCTTCCAACCCCTTCTACCAGTGTAAGCATTTTGTAATTGGATGATATCGCTGTCGATAATGAACGGAGCTCGGGTGCGTCATTGACGTCAACAGTTTATTACTAGAAATTTTTTGTTAGTGTAAGCACAATCATAGTTTAATGTTTGAATCGTTCTACGATACATGTATCGCTAAAGCAAAAGTTATTCAAATCCTATTATTTTTATACTTCATAAAATAATTATTTATTTACTTTCTGTTTCTCTTAAATCTTAAAAGCTACAAAACACACTTTTATGCAGATTGTTTGTACCTTTTGTTATAATATACTATACTTTACTTCAATCTTCTATTCTAAATTACCGCTTGCTTGTGATTTTTGGTTGTAAATAGTCTGCAAGATACATTTAGTTGATTGTTGGTTGCAGGAGTCGCAATTGCAAGATGCTGAATTGCACAAAATTGTTACAATATTAGAAGTGAGTAATTTATTATTTTTTCTTATTTGTTCAGAATTGCATCTTAGAAAGGGTACATGAACAAGGGATTATAGTATTATCAATTTCTTAAAAAATCTAAGTGGATACTGTACAACTATATGCAGTGGCAGAAATACGAGTACCAACATCGACGCTCGAGCCACACGCCAAATAAATCGCATAGGGCAAATAGCAAAGATAATGTTTAGCAGACTAATCAATAATTAAATGAGTCTCAAAACAACAAAGAAATTAACAATACAAATCTTTTTATGTATTTAGAAATGAATGTTATAAACATCCAAACCGCACAACCGATTGATCTGAAACTTTTATGCAAACTTCAGATAGGTCAACAAAGGTAAATATTTCACATAATAAGATTATAACTGGTGATTCATATAGAGTTTTTTTTTTTTAATTTTAAATAAAACAGTTGAAATAAAATTTGATGTCGGAATCTTTAGTATGACCCGAAGGAATAATCTGACATTTACTTTTTAAACAAAAATTTTATTCAAATGTTAACCGCGACTATGCTGTAGGTTCTCAATTTGGAAGGTCCAATTTTCGAACATTCTTGGCTTCCAAGTCTTGAATTGTAGTTGGCTTATCGACGAAGACTTTTGATTTCACATAACCCCAAATAAAAAACTCCAGAAACATATCACACGATCTAGGCGGCCAATTGACAGGTCTGAAATGTGAAATTGTTTGCTCACCAAAATGATTTCTCAATAAAGCAATTTTATCGCGCGCTGTGTGTACCGTAGCACCGTCTTGCTTGGTGGCATCACGGGATTTTAAATTTCAAGTAACAAGATTCAAGTCTGGCGGCTTCAATTCTTGAACTCGAATTCTTGCATTCAATTCGATGATCCTGGAGTAAAATTCGTCAATTAGTTACACGCGAGAGGCCAAGATGCTGCGCACGGCGTCGAATCGATTGGTCATGTTCTTCAGTCCCACTCTCCACTACAGCAGCAATATTCTCTTTAATGCGACCTGGATGTGGTCTATTCGGTCGCGTATCATATAAAAACGTACACTAAGACTCAAATGTGAGGATGGTTGTGGCAATAGTGGGCTTGGAAGTTCGAGGATGCTCACCATATGTTGCTTTAAGTGCACGAAAAATATTTTTCACAGAACGCTGATTTTCGTTATACAGCTGAGTAGTTGTTGCGCTGTAAGTTTTTCGATGATGTATAGTCAAACAATGCTTAATAAAAATAAGGTGGCGACTTACAATCACTTTGCATTGACCAAGTGCAAACCATATTGAAATAGCAAAAACTTTTTGTATGTGAAAAAATTGAGAATTTTACCGAAACGACTTTCGCAAAATTTTAACGAAAGAGGGAACCGATCCGACCTGCATAAGAATTAGAATTGTATATCTTACCCACCATATCTCATCTATTTATCTCCCAGCACACGTATTATCGCTGCGCAGTCGAAATATATATTATAGCTCTTATAAGTTTCTCATTACGTATTTTCATAAAATAATTTAATTAATTTTTTTATGGGTATTTGCTCACATAATTTTATAGGATTCCTCCTTAAAACACACCCCAGCTACGTAGGTTCTATAACTGTGTGTTAATGTGTGCCAATTATATCCGATTTAGCCAATTATGAACACATCGAAATTATTATATATTAATACAAAAATAAATTTGTATTTCTATGACTTCAAAGAAGCAATTTGCTGCAATTATGACTCAATCTAATTAAGGCAATGAATCCTTGGTCCTTTTCGCCTTCTTTGTCGCGCTCTTTCTCGCCCACTTCTATTATTATATTTTTTTTACATATAACACGACGCATTTTCAAATTCTGATGAAATTTCCTGTGAATGAAGGTTGTGCCCGGTCTGGCGGACATAATGCTACCAAATAGCATCTTCATTCACGTTTTTCAAACAGTTGTTTTGTAGTTGTTGTAGTTAGTGCTTTTCCGAAGGACAGGCTAACGTAAGCAGTTTTTTCCATTTTGTAAACTAAAATGTGAGGTTGGGTGGTAGTATCAATATCAACCGTAGGATGCTGATGTATATTATAACCCTGTATATCCATTGGTATTATTATCAACACCATCATCAAGGCAGTTGCTATCGACAACAACAAATTAAATGCCGCTGGGAATCACAATGAATCAGTCTAGTTACAATACTCATAGCCAGCGGCTTTTTGTTTATCCTTTTCTCATGCCGCAGGAGAATATAGAATATGTAAAAGCGAAAACAGTATTCTCTCGCTCATAAGCTGTATTGTGTCCTCCGCCATGCTATTTTGTTTGGATCAGATGTGGGAAAAAGAGCAGTGTTTGTATGTTCTCTTGTGCAATCTCATTGCAATCTCTTCCAGCTTTGTGAGCATTCGGTTTTTTGACGAGAAATGCTCTCTGCTTTCTCATATTTGTTTTGAATTGTGATTTGTTGTTAATTTGTAGCCAATTCTCTCTCTTACTCTCTGTTGTCCTATCGCTCCATCTCCACACTCCTTGCCAATTCCAAGTACCATCTTCAGCTCCTGCTACCACTCCTTGTTGTTGTTTATGTTTTTGCCTCGAGTATTTTTTGTTTTATGTTAATTCTACTTGATAGAATTGTTGCACAACTTAAATTTAGACATTTTCCCCGAATTCTGAGCAGAAACCAGAACCCTATTTGGAAATGTTCCGGTCTTTTTTGTGGGTTTTGCCTTGATTAACATAATTTTGTTTAGATCTGAATCTACTGCGAATATGATTTGGCGCACAATTTGTGCCACTTGAGTAATTTGAAGGAGACACAGCGCTCAAAAAAAAAAAAAAAAATGATGGAGAGAGAGTGTTATGTGTCTGTTGTGCTTGTCCGCCCAGCTGTCTATTTATCGCTAACGTTGTTAAGTCTGTAAAATATGGCAGCAAAGTAAAACATATGTTTGTTGGAAAAAAGTAATATACAAACAATTTAGTTAAATTTACTAAAATTTTCATAAAGAAGCTTTTGTTATATTGTACTAAAACAAGAAGAGTACAAATTCTTAAAATTTTCAACAAATTTCCGTAAACATATATAAGCTATCAAATGGAAGCGAAGGCGATGTTTACTATTTCCTTAAATATAAGTATCTTAGTCAATTATGCTGAAGTTCAGATGTTTCCCAAACTACAAACGTTAAATACTTAGATCATAATTTGTGGTAGATTGTGAGAATAAAAAATTTTCAAATGCAAGCTTTCAGTTTTGTTTAGTAATAAAATTAAATTAGTGGAATCTCTATCATTGGTGGAACCGAGCACTTGAGCTTTGCTAGGAAGCCTGAAATTTAATAAATTAATTTTTTTTTCTATTTTTTGATATATAAGTATAAAAATTACATTTTTCTTGAATATTGTTGGACGCGACATGTTAGAACTTAAAAATATTGGACGTTGCCACTCGCACAAATTTAAATCGAAAACTTTTAGGGACTATTGAACGTTGGATGATGCTAGGGATGAATGTGCTACGCCTGTACTACTCTAATAGTATACCAGGTTTTGAAATAAAAATAAATAATCAAAACAAGAAATAACGTTCAATTCGATGGAACCGAAGCTTAAATACTTTTTCCATTTGCCCTTTGTGCGGTAATTCTTGAATTTACTACAATTTTAAAATTTCGAAGGGATGAAACTGTTGTGCATGAAATTAGTAGAAATAATAGGCGATTAAAACAAAATTGAATCTAAATCCTCTGAAATGTTAGCCAGTACGCTAGACAGTTTAACTATCGAGACGTAAAATTTTCATTAATATTAGTGTACAATTTAAACAATATCATATAATACTTATACTTAAATTTCATGAGTGCTCCAATGCCTTAAATCCATTCATATTGATCAATTAGAAATCAAGAACAATTCTTGCCGTATTCAACTTTTGTAGGGCTTGTGGTTTTGGAAATTTTGTGACATATATGACTGTTGAATGGAGTTTCACATTTATTCAATATACATATGTAAATATATGTCCGTTCTGCACGAAAAAACGTTTCAATAAAACGAAAACGGTTACATTAGTTTTTATATAATTCACATATCCTTATGCTTCTTCCAATCCTTAAAACATTTTGTTCATAGACCGGCCTATATTGGAATCATCTTCTGCTCCCTCTGCAAATTCTCTTTTATCTCTCAATCACTTCAAAACGCTTTGCACGGAAAGGTAACTTGTGTCGTGGAAACAGAAAAAAGGTAATATGCAGTTTTTGGAACGACATTTACGTTTTTTTTTTGGTCATATTTGGTCGCGTACAAGATGAGATGTTCTGCAAGTAACTCAACAATCTCGATACAAGTTTCGTATCAACTCATTTAATGCCCGAAATATTGCACCAGTCCGAACAAGACTTGTTTGGTCAACTGCTATATTCCTGACAATTTACTTTAGGTTTTTTCTTTTTTTTAGTTTTATCCTTTTTTTTTGACGATCATCTGTCGAAGAAGTAGACGGACGACCCGAACAATACATCAACCATAATGCATTCCGCTTTGAACTCTTTGTTCCACTCATATGCCTGTGTTTTGAACAGTGACTAGTCTTCGTAAACTTCAAAACTGCCAAAATGTACCAAACACTTGACTTTATTTATAGTTATTGCGCAAGACCTATCTTACTGAGTAAAAATTAAAATGTAAAAAAATGAGATTTGTACCAACCTCGAGAAAAAAAACTCAAATTGTGTCTGGCAAAAAGGTAACATTTGTATAAAATATGTATTGTTTTTGTGCAATGCGTTCATGTTAGATGGACCTATTTGTTTTTTAAAAAGGTAAAAAGACATCTTACAATGCGAGTATTACGAGTGGCTTTATTTATTGCATAGTATTTTTCAGTATTTGGCTACACAAACAAGTGTTTCCTCTAAGGGTTATTCGAGTTTAAATCTCACAGAAAGACTCTTAAAAAAAGTGATATACAACAGTAGAGCGACCATGTATAATTTGAGAAATCCAGAATTATAGAATAGAATATAGAGTCTTTTTTTACAGTTTTAAATTGATATAAAACACATACAAAGAAAGGGAATGCCAACATTCTGTAGATAATATTATGGTTTTAATGATAGAAAATTGTTTCGGGCATACGGCCACCATGAGAATATCTGACAAACTGCATTCTGGAGGTCCAATTTCCCACCGCTTTTTAATCATTTGAGCCCGTTTAGTGCGCTCAATATTGGCTTCCAGTGCTGAAATTGATCCTGGCTTGTATAGCGTGTGGAGCTATCCTCTTAAATCAAAAGGCATTCGAGACCATGTTCATATAGTTTTGGAAATATAAGTTCGTTCAACATGGCTCCATATCAGCCGCTATTAACAGTGGTAACAGTTGTATTTTCTTTGTTTTTGAAGAAGTTTGACCCGATGCTGCCACCAGCACATAACCGCACTAAACCAAAGTATGTGCATGATAATTTGCCAATCAATTATGTATGTATGAAAATATGTTATCTGCTTTTTTATAAGCGATAAACTTTTTGTGTGTTGCATAGAAAACTTACATGCTAAAAAAAGACACCCTTTACTATGAACTAAACTAATAGACTCAACTCAACTCACTAATAAGACTACTTAGAAACTTTAATTACTATTTTCATATCAGCTCGTGACAATTAAAATCTGCATATACTCGTAATATTGTAGGTAAAAATATAAAAAAAATTTCTAACTCGGTAAACCGTTTTCTATTCTTGGAAACAAAAATTCGAAAAACTTTTAGGAGTGAAAAATATTAAATTTGTTTAAATAGGCAACTGGAAAGTGTGTAATTAAGTTTGCCACAACACAAGTTTTACATTTACACGGTAGACGCCAGAGCAGCAGCATGTGGCAAGCTCTTTCTCTCTCTCTCTCTCTCTTTCTCTCTCTCTCTCATTCTTATTGTTGGCCTACACTTTTACCGCCGGTGACTTGTAGTTGACTATCAAGTAAATCCACCCACCCACTCACGAGGGTATTAAGAGAGCGCGGTAGAGTGAAATTGTGCACACGGCCTCATCTCCAACACAAACCGGAGCTGCGAATTTCGCATATAGAAAACCTATACAACTAAAGGCAGCCATCAAGCAGAGAGCTGCAATAAAACCAGCCAACCATGAAACCACCCACGTGAAAATACTTTTTCCCATTCACAAGTTTTGGTGAAACACTGAACGAACGGAATAAATGCAAGAGTGAGCGAGAGAGCTAACCCCCGGGCAGGATTCGCAATCAAGATTTTGGTAATGGAATGTATCAGAAGGCGGTGGGATGAAAATAGGTACGGTACTTTTGCAGCAGTTGCAAATACAATGAAGAACGAGCGAGGGACATTGGGAGAGAGAGAGAGCTTCAATAGTCTTAGGAGTAACACTTTGACGATTTGCGCATGCGTTGTCATCAATGGCGACTAGGACGATTTACAGTGGAAGCAAATAGTCAAAAAGCTAACAATAAAAGGATTATTTGTTTGTTTTTATTTTTTCTAAATTTTTAAAGTTGATAGTCGCGCTTTTCTACATCTTATTTTGATTGAAATTTCTTTATTTCATTACTTTTTTCATAACTACATATATTTATACGTTTCACGCAGAGTGTGAAGAGAATTATTAAAAGCATTGGGGACTCCAAATATCGCGCGAATGATACCAATCTCGGAGACAATGAAAGAAAGATAATTCAAGCTTGGACCTTTAGATATTCCTTATATGTACACAGATCAAGTGTATACAAAATTTTGGATGATATGCTACATTTCTCAAAATTCACATTTTCGAGGTAAACAAGATTGTTTTTCTGTATATAAATTAATGTCTAAAAAAAAAAAAATTATTGGTATTAGAGTATGAAATTTTAAATATGTATATTACATATGTATATATTTTAAATGTATAAAATAGGACAGAACAACATTTACGGCATAATATAGAACAAACAAAATTTATGAACATATTAATCGGCAATATACTCTGACCAATGCAGGGACTGGATAAGCAAATTGGTTTTGTATTGAACATTTTGCTTTTTATTCCATTGTGCGACGGCGGTTAGGAAAAACCCATGATATAGCAGTAACTAGCAATAGTCAATATACTTCCGCGCACCCTTTATGTCGCTTCCTTTCACTGGCTCTGCCGGTGCTTCGTCAATATTGTCGCATGTGCTCCAAGCCAGCCAAGCCAAACGAAGCCACTCAGAGTGAATCATACAGGCAACGAGTGCGGACGCATCCAGACAAGCGTCGGCGTTGCAAACATTTTGTTGTGTTAGCTCAGCTCTGGCTTGGCTTGGCTTGGCTTCGTTCAGCACTCGCCTCACGACTCTTCATGACGTTCGATTTGTCCGTCCTGGACAGCGTGGCGAAGAGTTCTCGCAGAACTCGTTTAATGTATCTAACAGTTTAAAAAAAAAAAAAAGTTTAAACAATTTAAACTATTGTGTGGCACAAAGCTCGCGTGTGTTCTCATTAAAAAAAAAAATAAATAAATAAATAAAAAAAGAAAATTCAGCTTAAGGTGATTTTGTTTATTTTGTGCTTTGAAAAAATAATAAATTTTTAAATTTTAAACAATTTTCTATATGAAGAAATAGATACGACTAAAAATCATATACATATATTTATGTTGTGTGTTGATTTCTGTTAAAAGTACATGAGAAGAATACAGTCTCGTAAATAAAAACAAATTAAAGAAAAACTTTTTTTTCGTGTGTGCCTAATTTTTATTATTGTTGCAAGCCAGACTCGCCCCAAAACAGAATTTTAAAAAATATTGCGTGGTCTCTTGCATGTACTGTTTTCGCACAGACAGTCTCTTTCTATTTCTCTCTCTCTCTCTTGCAATCTCTGATGTACAATTTTTTTTTCTCTTAATTCTTGTTGTTGTCAATTCTCGTATCTAGTTGCTCTCTGTTTGTGTTATAATTATTGTTGTTGTTAGATTTTCTTTGAAAACACGGTCAGTATTAATATCAGCTACGTGTACAGTGACTCATAATTTAAAAAAACCTTTAGTCTGCATTTGCACAACGATTTTGAAATTCTTAACATATTTATATAGGATCAGGAACCACGTACTACCAAAAATATGTACCAAATGTATTTGTTACAAGTCGAATGCTTTTTTTTATTTTAAACAAAATTGGTATTAGTTAAAAATGTTGAATTTTTTAAAGAATAGTTATCTTCAGTGGAAGCAAAGTTCTTTATAATAATACTATTCAGAAATGTTTCTGGCATTTTATTATCGAAATATAAAGTTTAGAAAAAAAAAATAATTTTTTGTTGGTGCGTTTCGTTGTACAATGTCAGAAGCTCGATTATTCATTGTGGCTTACTGAAACCTACTGTTAAGGAGGTAATTGTAAAGTTCAGCAATACGCGCAATACACACGCCTAGAACCTCACTACAATCAATAAGCAGTTTAATCTGAAAGACAACGCCCTACACATTGAAAGACTTAAATGTCCCTGGGTCTCCGCTTCAGAAGCTCAGAGAAAATTGAAATACTGTTCTACTTATTTTATTTAATATTATTTTTTTTTTATTTTTGTTCTTTTTTTTCATTGCATTTTTCTAAAACTGTAGAATTTATGCAATATTATTTTTAAAATAGTATATAGTATTCATATTCTCAAGATCTTTTAAATTCAAATTCCGAAATTCTTTTTCTGAAGTTGAAATACGGAACTTTTCTCAAGTTATTGTTAAAAAAAAACTTTATTTAATAACAACTTAAAAAGTGACATATGGACTGTTGCTTCACATATCAAATATCAAAAGACATGTTCCGCCCACTTTTAAGTGAAGCCCCATAGAGACTCACCACCCAGTATCTTGTAAATGAATAATTTGTTGAAGAACGTTTACCAACCTTAAATTGATTCCTTTAAACCATAAAAAATGTCTGTTCTTCGTTTTCACTACGAATCACTGTACCTGTAACCGTATTTACTTCTTCTAACGACGCAAAAACCAAATGCAACAACAAAATAATACAAAAAAAACCGGCTTGCTTTCGTCATGATTTTGGCTCGGCCCTGATGGCTGCTTGCTTCCCCCTACCTGTCTGACCCTATCTGGCTGGCACACATCAATTGCTCCACTCCATGCTTTCTACACTTTATTCCACCATTTTTTTTGTTTTTGTCATGCCAAAAATTTCTGTCAGCGTCTAAAGAAAGTTGCGAAAAAGCTTTTACATTATCTGCTTTAGCTCGTCTTAATTTTTTATTGCAAAAAAAACAAAAACAAAAATAAAAAAAAAAATAAAATAAAATGTGTAACTAGCTGCTAGAGTAAAAATTGTTGTTGTTTTTTACGCTTGAAGCTGTTTTAATTCTCCTGCATTTTTTTTCTATGATTTTTAGGTGCTTTTGGTTTTTTTTTTTTTTTTGGTGGCTTTAACTTTTTGCTACTTCTGTTTTTCGTAAATGCGTAAAAACAATTTTCGACTATCGGCTGCTGCCACTTGATGAGTATCTGTATCTGTTTGTCGCTTTGCTGCGTGTGTAGATATTTTGTTGTTGCAATGCGTAATCGAAAATTAGTTGTTTTTATAGCTTTTGATATTTATTTTTTTCTTTTCTTTTTATGGTTGTTGTTGTTGTCTGTCTGCGTTTCATAAACTTTAACACGCACAAAGTATTTGTTGTTATTTTAGTAGTTCGCAAAAACTTTTGTTGCTTTTGTATCTTGCATAATTCTTTTTATTTGTGCGTAGTTTCACAATTTCAGTGTAAATTGTTGAGTACCTTCAACTAGATACGAGTATACATACATACTTAACAATTCTTTTGTTGTGAAAAATTAAACGAATTATTAATTGTATAATTACATTGCATGTATTTCTTTAATTAAATATGTATATTTATGTGTAATTAGTTGTTGTACGTTTAAATATTGTTCGTAGTTGCCTAAAAGACTTTTGAATCTGGTTGTGAATTCCAACTTTGAATAGCTATAAAAGACCGAATTTGATTGTAAGTTAACAACTAGTTACACGTAAATGTATGTATCTACAACGGTGACAAACAGAATCTTGAAAATTTAACTTATTTGAAAAAAAAAAAAAAAATACTAAACCAAACAAACACATGTAAGTGTGGGTATAAGATAACAAATAGACATTTTCGTATATATTTAACTATACCATCTATGTTCCAAATGGACATTGTCAAAATTTTCAACTCTCCACACTGGTCCAAAAGCCAAAAATTTTGGCAGAAATCAGAAAAATGTAGATACAGACCTGAAACTTTGTACACTTTATGGTCATAGTATATATAAAGTCTGAGTAAAATTGTATAACGATCGAACCACGCCTTCTCCACCGCCCCACATAAGTCAATGTCCTTGAAAACAAAATGTATGCATCATCAGTTTATATACATTATAATTCATTCATTAAGGCATTAATTTTAATATATTTTATTAATTTATTTAAATTATTCATTTAATCATTTTCCACATCTAAATCGAAAGAATAGACTGCAGAGAGCGATTCGACCAAACAACTCGACCTTTTGAATCCACTAACTTTTGTGAGATTAGGGTTATTACAAACAAAGACTGATGTAATGTGTATGGTGCATCCAATTCGATATTTTGTTTGTAGAGGCTTTGGCCAATCGAATTGTCAAATCCATAGCTGGCAATTAATTTCAATTCGGAAAAAAAATGTATGTATATACACTAATCACCTCATTTCGTAACAACATTATGCGCTCGACTGTGCGATTGAATAAGTACTGTAAAGAAGCAGACGCGGCAAACTCTGTGATAGATATTCCTTTAGGTCTACATTAATTATTATCTACATTTGTATTATTACCATGGTCTGTTGAAATTTCGGCAGCTTATCTGCGCTTTAAGCGAGAACTCCCTTCATCATAGCATAATCGTGGGCGTCCTACATTTATAGGGGATTCTTCAGCAAAGTCAGATCGTTGAAATTGTACTTGCAATTCTTAAAAATAAAATTGAATTTCTACCAACATTTTTTCTATCGCTGTATCTACCTTTTTTATACATTGTATCCCAAAGCACTAAGTTATAATAAGCTTGTGTTAATCGTTTGTATAGTCTATATATTCTTGAACAGCATTAAAAGTTGAGCAGATATATTGTAGCTATGTCCGTCTTTAGTATGTATAAACAATGATATATTCGTGTCTTTAAGATACGTAGAAAAAGTTTATGCACTCCATACGGCTATGTATCCTTTAATAGGTCTGACTTTTGATCAAAATTCGACCATCTGCGATTACCGAATCTTTCATATCATTACTAATAAATCCCGTACTATACACGAATACTCTCATTTATTTGCTACTTCATTTTAAACCAAATAACGAAACAGAAATTACAGCAATAATATTAATAATAAAGAATACGTTGAAGCTATTTGTGAATTATAAGTGCTATTAAGTTTAAAGTGAATTGAATATTAAGTTTTAAGCCAAAAGAGGAGAAAATTGAATAAAATTTGTTTCAATAATCTCTACAACACTATTTAATAATATTCACGAATATTTTATGTTAAAACCTTACAAATTTTTTTTTTTACTATTCACACATAGTGTTAAACAGTCTTATCGGTTTGTATGAAAATTTGTAACAGATCAAAGGAGGCATAAAGTATATATATTCTTGATCTGCTCGATGAGACGATCTGTCTGTCTGTCTGGATGTTGTTGCGTATTTTTTGGGCACCAATTTTTAAGATTTAAATTATTTTTTTTTTCAATTGCTAAATAATTTTAAAATTTCGGTGCCACAGATGAACGGATGCCTCACATATACATACATATATCCTCGTCCATTATTAGGGATAGGCCTCATACAAACCCACCGACCACTTTTTGGTTTTTGTATGAAAACTTCATTATTGCAGTTGATTTCAACTTGAAATTTTTATATATTAATGGTTTTAGGATTATCTTCCATTAGGACCCACAATTTACATTAAGGTATGTTTAAAAAAAAAAAATTGTTCTTTTATAACTGCTAAGTACGATATACTATTTAAATACAAATAACTCAACTTGGTTGTAACAATACATCTAAACCATATTGTTCTGCGTTTTTATGGAGTTATTTAACGTTTTGTAAAATTGTAGTTCCGCTTATCGCTCGAAATTCGACACTTTACACCGATCGAATTTTTATTTCGTCACTAAAGCCCTTTTTTGAACCGAATAATATGCTCTTTTATTTTCTGCTTTATTTTAAACCAAACAACGAACATAAATAACATTATTGTGTCGTTACTTACAAAATCCAAATACACTTAACAAATCATATGTAGAAACTGTTTGTGAATTATAGGTGCGAATAATTTTAATATAAAGATTTAAAAGAAAATGTCTGAAAATATGAGATTTTTTTTCCGCACGTTTACTCAATAAATCCTACAACACTTAAAAAATATTCACAAATTTTTATGTTCAACACCTCAAAATGGTACGACAAAATTTATGTTTACATATTTATGTATAAAGTCTATTCACAATGTTGCCTAAACGTTTTAACGTATGAAAATTTTAAAACAAACAACAGCAAAATGTATTGTCATACGTTAACGAGATTCGAGAGTAACTTTGGTGGTACTGGAAAAGACGATTAAAAATTAAAATTTTAACTTTGGTGGTACTGGAAAAGAAGAATAAAAATGTTAGCAGAATTGAACAGTTTTCCACAGTCCTGGTAGAAATTTTGATATTTTTTTTGGTTTACTGAGGTCGATTACAAAGATTTCACAAATAGAAAACGATTAAAGAACTCTTTGCGAATTATATTCTTTTGAAAATTGTTCGTTTCTGTGTCGTGTTTATATCTGTCATCAACAACTGATTTTAAAACGATAAGCAGAACAAATGTGAAAAGTAGAAAATTTTATTATATGTACATTTACAAATTAATTTATTATATTTTGTACAATAGTGTTCTAATTACATTTCTCCATGGTTTGTTTCTTTGCAGTTCTTCTCATATTTTAATTTGGTTTAACTTGTCGTCTTTGTGTCTATGTACGAGTATATTAATCAAAATACATAAATATATAATTGTAAATAAATTCAATCTAAAAGTATAATAAAATAAAGTGTAAATTTATAACCATACGTATTTATTTGGAACAATTTCTTCAACGCAAATAAAAAAAAGGTCGAAATTAAATTGTAACTAACAGAAACTGTACAAAAATTAAAGTAAAATTGATATCAAATTATTTAAAATAAAATAAATAAACTAATAACTTTATCAAAGATATAGTTTAATAAAAATTAAAAAATTTAAAAAAATGCTTGCAATTTACGAATGTCGTGGTCTCGTAAATTAACAGCAACTAAAGCAAAACCAACCGCAACAACTACAATAAAATTGTCTAAATTGAATGTTACTAGTTGCTACAAGAGTCAACAACAACAGCAGCACCACCACCACCACCAACAACAACAACAACAACAACCAAATAAACAAGTTGTTGCAAATAGATTTTGCATGAAATTGTTAAACGAAGACAAATGAAAACGTCGCATTTGCAAGCGTCCGATTTTGTCGACTATTCAAGTCGCTCAGTGTACGAGAGCAACGAGCAACGTGCTCAGCAGCAGCAGCACCAACAACAGCAGCAGCAACAATTGCAATTGCAGCAACAACACTACGAGCAACAGACACAACAAGAACAACAACACTATCATCATCAGCAACACGACAACAACAACAACAACCATCATCGCCAAAGTCAACAACATCAGCAACAGCGACAGTCAGCTATAACAGCAACAACAACATCAGCAACTTCGTCGTCGTCCACACCAGCAACACGAGAAACAGGTGCAATTTGCTATCCGGTTATAAACAGCTTCTATACTGTTGACATAAAGCCGACAATACAAGAACTCAAACAACAACAACAACAACAATATCAAGGACAACAACAGCAACAACATTTTGCTAGTTCCATTGACGATTGTGTCGATACAAAGAGTAACATTATATATATTGAAGATACTTGCTGCAAAAGCGAACAACAACAACAACAGCAACAACAACAACAACAACCGAAACACAAAGAACGCAGTGGTGTTGTTGTTGTTGCACCGAAGGCAACCTCAACGATACGTTATACATCATCCTCAACATCCTCAACATCGTCCAAGTATCTGCAGCAACAACAACAACAACAGCAGCAGCAACAACAGGAACAAAAGTCAACCTCATTGTCGTCGAGCAAGCGTAAACGTGAAACAGGTTAGTGTTCTAATTAGATAGTTTTTACTTGGAGTGAAAATCGATTATTGTTATGATTGTTATTTCTTGCAAGAAATTAGGTTGTCGTCGCATATTAAAACTTCAATTATCTGCACGTTGAGAATATGTTCTCAATTCAACACGGATCTCTGATTATATTGCACGTGAACGAATGAAAGTTCAGACAAAGCGAAGTAGCTCTATTAAACTCTTAAGCGGCGGCGTCAAAGTGGAGCAAGTGAAGAATTTCGTTGCTAACATATTTCAGAACAGAATATAATTTGAACTTATAAGACCACTTAAAATCATTAATAAAAAAAATGTTATTCATGCACACATTTGAATACTTTATATATATATATTTTTTACAAGTTTGTCAGTACGCAAGTATCAAATCTAGAGGTTCACTAGTAACTACACTAGTTTCGTTCTTAATTACTGAAGACTAGTTCACTAACGCTATGTAATGCAGTTATAGCCAGCTTAAAAATCAAAACAGAGAACAAATTTTTTGTCTTTGCTGCAACAGTCAAAGAGAAAAGAGCTGCTGCCTGTTATAAAACAAATTAATGAGTTGGGTGACTGTTAGCTGATATATATGATGAACGATGTTTTTGGTGAGAATTGTTTGCCTCGTAAAAGAGTTTATGAGTGGTTTAAGCGTCCACATCCTGGTTCTTCAAAATCTTCAAAATAACGTTGATAAGTGAATTCATAAAAAATTGAGCCGAAATCAATTTAAATGTACGGAACACAGACAGTTTGTTTCGCTGAGTGTCAAGGTAAATAGAACTTTTTCATCTCATCAATTTACACTTGTTACTGTTCTTTAATATAGAGTTTAAAAAGATAAAGGAGCACAAGTTGAGCTAGCATATGCATTTTACAGGAGATGATAAGGCCGCACAACCGGACAATTTTTTTCTTTCGTTTTTCCATGTTATACCATTCACACATAAAGTGAAATGGTATTATCACTTTGTCTGAAAGTTTGGAACGCATTAAAGGAGGCATCGTAGACCCCATAAAGTATTTATATTCTTGATAAGCTCGACGAGACGAGTCGATCTAGCCATGTCTGTCTGTCTGTATGTTGTTGCTCATTTTTTGGGGACCAATTTTTATGCTATCCTGTTGAAAGTTTTCACACACACTTCTAATTATTGCAGTTTAATAGAGTGTCAAGATTGACCCGCCACGCCCACCTTTTGGGGTAGCCCCCATTCAAACCCACCACCCACTTTTGACTTTTTGTATGACAAATTTTTTTATTATAGTCAATATCAACTTAATAATTGATATGGTAACTTTTATTGGACGGATGCTTGACATATACATTAACCCGCCCACTATTTGGGGTAGCTCCCATACAAACCTATGATTCACTTTTGACTTTTTGTAAGAAAAACTTCTTATTTAAAGTCAATATTAGGTTGAAATGCGACAGCCGCTTAACATACATAGACTAATGAGCGTCCATACAAACCTACTGCCCATTTTTGTTTTTTTTTATGAAAAAATCTTTATTTAAATTAATATTAGCTTGAAATTCGATTTGGTGGATTTTAGTGGACAACCGCTTCGTATACATATACACTTTTTGAGGTACTCCCATATAAACCCACAGTTCACTTTTATGCATTTGTATGGAAAACGTCAATATCAACTTGAAATTCGATATGGCGGCATCTTACACATCTACTACATCGCTTCATTCACATCTACTAGTGGACGTGTACCACCCACTTTTTGGGGTAGCCCTTATTTAAACCCTATTTATAATTTAAAATTTCGTGTGAATGGTATTAGAGCTTCGGTTCAACCGAAGTTAACGTATTTTCTTGTTTTTCTTTTTTAATAATTAATTTACGGTCACCTACGGTCTTTTTATTTCAAGTTTTTCTCGAACTTTTTTTTTTTTCAAACTACAAATATTTGTTTAAACTGCATGTGGATAAATCATCGCCCACTAATTGGATTTTGTTGTGCACTAGAGCAAAAATCAGAAAAACACGATTCAAATCTAGGTACATAAAACAATAAAAGTTTTAAATAATTTTTCTCAGTTAATTTAAACAGAAATTTACTTATCTTTGTACAATTACACTTTCGTAACGCGAGGTTGATGCTGATAACCGCAACACAAGAAAATGTATCGTGCTCTAAAAATAAATGTACTCGTATCTAAGCGATATTTTGAATATAATAGTATCTCGATAATCGACTTAGTTATTAACTCGCGGGCTGTAATAAAACCCATTATCCATGATATTATATTCAACTTGAGTTTCAAAAGCAACAAAATAGCAGCTTTCTCTTGGCAACAATTTGCTGCCTGCTTTATTTTTGTGCAGCGTGAACACCTTTTATCTAGTTATCACGTGTCCCCGATGCTTTTCGCCCCTTCCAATGCCTTGCATATTTATGACTTTAGTTCAATTTATTTTTATATACAACAGATACAGATAGAAAACAGCACCGAATGAAACAGCCACACTGCCAGATACGCCTTCCAATTCCCAACCGTATATATATATAGATGTAAAGTGACCTAACCTTCTTCGTCAGCTGCGCTATTCACATCTGTTTTTGTGGTATTATAATTTTGTCACTGTGTTTGAAACGGATTTATAGATCTTTTCGGAATTCGGAGGCTTTGATTCGGATGTCGAAATGATGCCTCTACGAACACTGTAAGTCTAATCTTGAATTGTAAATTTGAAACTGACAATGAAAGTTTCAAATGAGTTGACCTGACTAATGAAATGAACTCACCCAATGGAAGAATTAAAAAATGTTTTCCAACTATCGCTACATTTGTACCAATCTGTCTCGAAACCTTAATAAAATTGTTTAATTAATTACGTGTAAAGTGTATTATAAATTCGGATCTACCAAAATTATTGTAACATTTTCTTTTTGGTCTTTCTGCCTTTCATTTTGTATTCCAGCACAAGTTGAGCATATTTCCTCGGTTTCTTCAAGTTACAATTTTTTTGTTGTATCTTTTGTTGTGCCGCTCTCCTTCATCTTTTAGTTTTCTTGTTTTGATTGTACAGAGTAAAATGTTATTATCAGTTTCTCTGAACAATTGTAACGTTTTAAAGGAGACATCGAAGACCCCATGAAGTTAATATATTCTTGTTCAGCTTGTCGAGACAAGATCGATGTAGAATTTTTTATATATCTTGCTAAAAGAGAAGTTTATAGAGCATTTATATTGATATTCAACGCTCACTTTTTGGAGTAACACCCATACAAATCCACTGCCTACTCCGAGGGTTGCCTTTTATATTATATATAATATATATAATGAAAACAAAAAACAATAAATTAGCATTGAAAATTAATATTGTTTTTCAAAACTTTGGGTACCTCCATAACGAGCTGTTTGTTAAATGCTTTAACAGTTTGTTCAGGCGTCGTAAATCGTTTTTTTATGTGCGGCTACAAAAATAGGACATTGGGTTCTAAATCAGGGCTGAAAGGCGGACAACCCTTCAATTCGACGTTTTGAGTGCTCAATAACGATTTTTAGTAAACCGATGTTTGAGATCTCGCATTGTCGTGGTGGAGTATGATCCGTCTTAGGGGGCGTGTTGTCCTCGAATTCTCCGAAAATTTGTGGCAACCAAATGGTTGTGTACCATTCAGCATTAATCGTCCTAATAGAACAGTTGCAAAATGTCAGGTTTTTACGAAAAAAAAAAACGTATTTAACGCGAACAAATCTTCATGTAATATCGAATGTATGCTGGTTCCACTAATACTCAAGGTTGTGTCAATCTCACGGTGTGTCACATGAGGGTCTTGTCTTATCAGTTTATGCAGAACATCGTTTTATGGGGCAGAAGTTGTATTGGCATTTGGTTGATGCAGTCTTGTTAAGATAATCCACGTGGAAAGTCATGGTAAATCGTCGCACGAGTTAATTCAAGTTTTTTGACGCGATACATTTTTAAATCACTGTAAAGAACACAAAAACGTTAATGCAAAAAATGTCAAACTCTCTTATGGTAATATCGAACAATACTTGGCATGGCAAAGGCCCACAATATATAACGCAACTCTCAACTTGAAATTTGAATATTTTCTTTTTTTTATGAATGGTATCAGAGATTCGTTTCAACCGAAGTTAACTTTGTTTTTTTAATTGTTTCCATTGAAATTCAGCTGCGCAATTTATAAAAGCGAAAAAAATTTCTTTATAAAAATTTTACTGTAAATAAAAACGCAAATCGAGAAATGAAAGAAATTGAGAAAATTCCATATTCGTGCATGCATTTTCCTCTTTTAATTATATATATATATGTATGTATATGTTGTTTTTTTTCACTCATACGATTTGTTGTGGCAGCAAAAAAAAAACAAAAAAGAGAAAAACAGATGGTGGAAGATAGAGAAAGAGTGTGCGGGAAACAGAACGTGAATAAAATATAAAACTTGCTGCTTTTGCAAAATCACAAAGTATAATATGAACCCACAAAAACAACAAAAACAACGCCGACATCCAAGGTATCGACAAACAAATTGTTTTTGTTGTAAAAAACAAAAACAATTTTTTTTTGTTGTTTTCCTGTTGCGTTCTCATTTTGCTACCAAGTTGGCTTATCGAGAGCGCGTTTATTGATAACCGCAACAACAACGAGCATGACTTAAGCAGCAACAATCTACGATGAAAGCTATAATAACAAATTATAATAATAACTACAACAAAAACAGTAACAGTATGTATTTGCAAATACAATAAAAAAAAATAAGTACATAAATAAAAAAAAAACGGTCGCAATGATTGCTCCGTCGCTGTTGTTGCTGGTACTGAGTTTTGTTGCTGATTGGTGTTAAATGAACTAAATAAAATGGCGTCGTCTGCTGTGAACGTCAACAACAGCTACGACGGCTTGTACAATGTACATATGAGAGGGAGGGTATACTAAAAAGTTTTTAAAGTTTATAAACTAAAAATCTAATCTGTTAAACTTACACACTAATATTAATATTGTACATACATATGTACAATCTGAAAACAAATAAAAAAAATTTGTCTACAATAATAATAAAAAAAATAATAATAAAAAATCAAAAAATTAGGCAGGTGTTTGTATTGTAGCCAAACATTTTACTTGTGTGGTTCCTTGGTTTCAGCCAATCTTTTTCATGTTTCGAACCGATATCTCAAAAACTAGCTGGTGATTGAAAATTGTCAAGATTCTGTAAAAGATATCGATCCGCAGAATTGGATCGGTATCGATTTCATTAAAATGGTTCGTTTTGTAACTTTAAGAAGTATTTTACGATTTAATTTTATTGCAAACAGGTACTATGAATTTCATATTTTCAACATGTACTGAAATCACATGGTCCTTCCGAAAATGGCAAAAAGGGTAAATTTTAATCAAATTAATTCCGAACAAAACTATAAATAAATTCTGCATAAACCATCTCTTGTTTTAATTTTCTTTGCACAAATTTTCTGGATGTGATAAAGCTCATTTTAACGAAATCACTTCCCAACAATTTGTTTTCCTGATTCCAAAACAATTGTTCATAGTAAAATGCAATGAAACTGAAATCAAATGTAAGAATTTCGCATAATAGTTACAAGATTTGTAGACAATGAAAACCAAGGTTGGTGTCAAAACAGATCAGTCCAGTAAGCCTGTGTATTCTGCCCTGACGATGCAAATGAATGTAACAAATGCAAATGTATGTATCAGGCTAAAGAATTCGTGGCATACCCCATAAAGTATTTATATTTTTGTTCAACATAAAAATTTGAAGAGACTATAAAAGATAAAGCAACCAAACTTGGATATTTCGGTTCACATGATCCGTATGCAGATCATGTTTATGATATTTAGTTGTCACACCCACTATCCGCTATTTGTCTCTTATACACACATGTGCAAAGCGATACAGCCGGACCAAAAAGGTTTTTTTATTTGAACACGGTTTCGGGAATTACTTGGCCAGATTTATAACTTAAATTTGGTCGTTTGAAATATAAAAAATGAACTGTGTAATGAATTTAGGAGCAATACATGTTTTCCCAACTTTCAGTAACACATTTCATGACATTGGAAACAGAGTCAGTACTATGATATAATCAAAATCAGGGGACCTTCAATGGTTTTTTCTTAGAATTTACATGAACCAATTAATAAAATATATTTCTGAACTTCAGAATTTTGCACCAAACTACAAATATAGTATTGTTTCTATCTATCCTGTTCCATTTTTTTTTCATTTTGTACCATTTTGGAAATTAAAGTTTGGATTTTAAAACGAAAGCAAATCATTCGGCTAGCCGGAATAGTTAAATTAAAATGAATGCGTTTGTGAGA
Organism: Leucophenga montana; assembly: GCA_035044765.1. Classification (NCBI taxonomy): domain Eukaryota; kingdom Metazoa; phylum Arthropoda; class Insecta; order Diptera; family Drosophilidae; genus Leucophenga; species Leucophenga montana. Next base: position 633,780 of record JAWNNQ010000577.1, on the reverse strand, counting down.
ACTCGAACAGGATAGAATATTTATACATGAATCGGCTGGCGGATTGTTTGTGACGGCTGCTACGCTCACAGTATATCACCTATTTGTATTCCTTTGCAGATGTGCACAATCTATATTTTATCAAGGTTCAATATTTTGGGCGTAAAGTTACGTGTTTTTGTTTACTTTTTTCCCTTTTGGACTGTAGCCAACTTATGGCCGGCAACTATGTTTATTTTGCTAGTTCCATTCTAGTTCTATGTATAGAAACAGGCTATATGATTACCTACATATAATTACAGTCTTATTTAAAATTGTATATGTGCTTCAAATGATGAAACAACCATAACGCGTAGACTAGAAAGTTAGTAGAAAAGTGTTTTGTGACAAGTTGCTTATAAATATAAGCAAAAAATACAAAACGTTGAACAGTTGTTCCGCAATGTACACATTACATAACCCATTTGAGATAATTATTCTAGACACAAATGGTACATTCTGTATAATCTTGTATTTACTGAAAGTGGCTGTTTATTCTATTTTGCATCTCTCCGCACAATTCATCTGTATCCAATAGTATCGCTCGAACTTCATATATTTCGCACACTCATTGTGTCTCCTTCACAATTACTGTATCTTAATACAATCCGTACAATCCGAAATAAACAAGATTTCATTTGAGGGCATTTATTTCATCAAATCTGAAACCACCGCCGCATTCTCTTTTTCTCGCTTAGAGGACGCTTCATTCATAATAAATACTATTAACGATCATGACTGCCTAATTATCTTCTAATCTAAATTATCATTTTTGTTGTTGTTGTTTTATTTTGTTCGCCTGTTTATTGCGACTTTTATTATTTTAGCTTGTTTCCTTCTTCGTTTTCGTGTGTATCTTGTTATTTACGTTTTTAGCTTACGTAGATACTTTTATTATTATTATTACTTCGACGAGCTTTTGTCGTTTTTGTTTATTTAGGCATGTTTTTGAGTTATAAAAAGTAATTTCATATCAAATAATTTTTTCAACTGTTTTGTTTGTAATCGTTTGATTTTGTTTTTATATATACTCAATAATTCCCCTGATTAAATTGCGTTAATAATACTTATTTTCAACATGTGGTTGTTATTCTATTGAAGAAGTGTAAATAAAAAAGTTTCAACACATTTGAAATTTGAATTTGCGAACATATTGGTATGAATTTCGAGTACTTAAAATTACAAACAAGCCATAATTGAATTTGGTTATGTTTAAACCTTGGAAATAAACTTTTACCTAGTTCTACTGATCGGATTAATTTGAAATTGGAGATGCACCTGTGAATCCGATGACACTTCAATATTATGATTCTTTTGAAAACGGTGCAGCCAATATGTTGAATAAAATCAATCATAATAACCATTTGAAGCAAGAACGTTTCCTCGTTTTAGTGTTGAATGCATATTAAAAAGATAGTTTGCTTTTGAACCTATCTTTTGACCTAATTTAGCTTTGAATTTAATTTTTCAATTTATAATCCTATTATCAAAAATGTAGGTACTAAGATCCTAATCAAGCCACGAGTAGTATTTTTCATATATTCATATATTGATAGCATAATCTTATAACACTCTCGTGAATTTAACCATTTCGATGATTTGAAAATCTTCAAATGGGATATCAGGTCTATTTTCGATATTTTTACTTGTTAGTATAGAAAATCTCCGGCATGTGCATCTTATATACTGGATTAACCGCGTTACGGTTACAAACTTTATTTATTAGAGGCTTGTATTTGGCTGGTTACGTCCCAAACCAACACTTCCCTGGAAGAGCCTGCAAAGTTGTTCCTAGCCTAAGGAGTTTGTCTGCTTTTTCGTAAACTAGGATATCTCGTGTTAGAAATGCTTTAACAAGTGCATTTATAAACAATTTTCGAAGTTAAGATTATTGTAGCATCTCAAGTGATTTATTTATTTATTCGTCTATGAACTCAATAGTTCTTACAAGTTCTTAATAGTTTTGAAAGCAGCTTGGATGACGAAGTATAGATATAAAGTCATAAAAGTGACTGTATATCTGATTAGGCATACCATGCCGTTTTGAATAGCCCAGTAGCAACAAATTTCGCCTTTTAGTCATTATAGTGTTTAGATAGTCTGAAAGCCTCATGAACTTTAAGTTCATATGACTCCTCCAACTAAAGGTTCTTGAAACTTCATGTAGATATTGACTGTTTCTATTTACTTATGCTGAGGCTTCTTATTTTGAGAACAGGGAACTGTTTGCAAGTCGAATGAAGGCAAATGTAGAACCGTTGCACAATGAAGAATAGAACTAATCGGGTAAAAGAAATGTGTATAAATTCGTACCATTTATAAACCATTCACCAAATCCCTATTTCAATTTTATTTAATATACAAATATTTGTTTCTCAATTGAAGCCTAAATATCATATCAAATTTATCGAGTCCATGGAACAAAATTTATGTTTTTCTGAAAACTTCGTTAATAACAACATACTTTGGACAAAAAATGCCTCAGAGTGTGAGTTGATATATAAATAATTTATATTTACCAACGAAATTAAGGCAACATTTAATGAATGCCTGGAGGGAGAGTCATGAATAGGTCTTTAATAGTCACTTTTTTGTTGTTTTTGTTGTTGCTTGGGCAGTGGTTATTCGGCTTAAAAACCTACGTGACGTCTTGCATGAAATTTTAATTTTGGTTTTCAGCTTTTTATTCCGAGTTTATTTGTCTTATATATACATATATTTTTTGTTTTTTATTGCATATACAAATAAGTTATATGCATGTTGTTCAATGTATATAAAATCATATACATATACCATATATATAAACATATACCTATACATAAGTATATAAAAACGTGCATACATATGTAGACGTATGTAATCTCTACATAAAGTTTGTCATTGAAAATGTGTTGAATAAAAATCCAAGGAAATTGGTTGTTTTTGTTGTTGCTCATGTTGTCGTTGGCATCAGAAATCATTTTGAATATAATCAGTTGAACGTGTAGGGGTATAAAAGGCGACCACGAAGGGTTTGCGGGCCAACAATCGGTCTATCTGTTGTCTATCTACATATGTATCTGAGCACACGCTGAGCTTTTTTAGTTGCTTAGCAGAAACGCTGACTGTGACTTTGCCGCAGACGTATGCAGTGCAGCGCACCGCAGCAGCGAATGAAACGGCGACAAATGCGTTCTGATTGACATGCGAACAAATACGATAAAATGAAACCGAAGAAGAAAATAGAAAGGTTTCACACGAGCGTGGGCTGTACGTCAGCCAAAAGAACCTATAATACATATATATTCTCGTATATGTACATATGTATCTACATGCGAACATCGTGTCCCAATAATAATTCTTCATCAAAGAATTTGTTTTCGCACAATTGAACATTTTCTGTCCGAACTTTATTTATAATCTGTGGAATACTATTATTATATGTTCATGAATTTCATCATCACGCAATCATATTGTATCTGAAGACGGACTTTAATTTAATATTTTTTTATTAGTAGTTCGAATATATATATTTAATGTTCAGTAGAAGCTTTAAACCGAACTGAAATGGAAACTCATAAATCGCTATTCAATATTCATACACAATTCTTATATTAATTATAAACTGTACAAAAAAAATTTATAATTGGGCTTGTTAACAATGATGATCATAATGTATGTAACATAGCGAAGAAAACACCATAAAATATTTACATATATTCCTGATCAGCAAGGCAAGACAAACATATACCGTGAGTTTAAGTCTTCTTTAGATTGAGTACTTTTTTCTCAGATAGCCAATCGAACGGAAATGGCTATCTGATTTGCTATCTGAGGGAAAGTACTCAGTCCAGTCTAAAGAGGACTTAAACTCACGGTATATGCTCTCTACTTGAAATTTCAAAGCTCGCAACAATTTTACCGCAGTGGTAGAAAATAAACATATAAAATAAACTTATTAGTAAAATAAGTCCTACATATTGTACTTTTTTCCCGAGAATCTCAGTGCTACGAGTGAACATTTCCCCGATATATAAAGATTATCGAAATCAGATAAAAAGAATATAGCTTTTCCGTACCTTTTTATATGTTATATTAGAGTAATGAACTAGGATCAAAACCAATGAATTTCAAGGTAAAAATATAGGTTTCGTCGGAATTACACAGAAACCTCTTTCGCCTAAAAATCTTCAAATTTCATTTATAAAGTTTAGTTTTATGAAAATGAAATTTGGAGAATTTGAGGCAAAAGAGATTTCTGGGTCACGCACTTATCAGTCCAAAAATTATGATAATCGATATAATATCGCACCAATATTATCGTATCGAAAATTAAATAAATCGACGCAATAACTAAAATATTTTAAAACATGAATATAAACCGTCTTAGTATACGCTTAATATTCACATGTAAACATTGTTTAATATTATCAAGCGTAAAGCTTTCTTTATGGTAACGTGAAGACTCAGAGTAGCTGTAGCAGATAAATAATGGTAGTATAAACCATTATCGTATCACATTTCCAAAAGTAAAAACTGTCGAATAAGAAAGTAGTGAGGCATTTTTGATTATTAAAGTTTAGACCCTTCACTAAATTCAGCCGACAAAAGCGAATTACATTCAAGTATTTTGGTGAAATTTTGATGCTGCCAATTCACATTAAAGCATAAAAGAAAAAGAAAAAATAAACAACTTGGCTGGCTTCTTAAGTTGGCCAACTTAACATTTCTTCTTTATACTCGCAGTGAATGTCTGTACACCTACTCAAAATCTAATGAAAACAAGAAAAATCGTTAACAACGATGAAACCGTAGCTTAATACCCTTCACGCAGGATGATATGAGCGTTGTATATTATTGGATATCCAATCCGATAACTTTAATTTATATATCGGTGCTAAAACTATCTCCTAAACTATAAAATAGGTGCTTAGTTTGTATGGAATTGTGTTTCATAGTGAAAATAAATAATCCTTTGTATGTATATACAATTTGGTTAAATCAAAAAATTAAACATCTATATTTTTAAATCGTAACTATAACATAATACCAAACAGGTAGACTTCGTCTCTCCGATACCACCTTCCAAGCGTTACAAACTTTTCCATTAACTGTTCATATCATATTTACGCTGTATGTACGAAGGGTATAACAAAATCTTGCTTTAATATTTATGTCGTGTGCTACTTTGTTGAAAGCTGAATGGCGTCGGAGTTACTGGTTCCTGCAATAGTTAATAAGTGTATAAGTTGCAAAGAAAGTCTTAAAAATGATAAAAAAATAAGCTAAAATTGCAACAATAACATCTCGGGAACTACACAACAACAAGCAACAACAACATCCGCCATATTTGTGGCAATTTCTTGCTGCAAGATTTATGAGCGAAAGTACCAAGAAGAGAATGTATACCATATAATAATAAAAAGTAAAAAAATTTACAACACAGACTCAATTCAGACAGACTGCGAAATAAAAAAGGGTATCCAAGCGAACAACAACAATCAACGAAACAACCAACAATGCACAACATAAACTCTTCAAGAACCAGTACGAGATCTTTTTTTATTTGTTTACCTTCTTTCTTTCTTTTTTTTTTTGAAGTCTCCGAGTGTAACTTTAAAAGTATTTAAATATTTAATAATGAAGCAAAAAATATTTTACCTATGTATATTTTATAATTTTTTATTTTACTAACTGTATATAATTTTCTGGTGGCGCCATTTATACATGCTTTTCCAACTTCCAGTCGAAAATTTAATCACATTTAGACCACTGGAAGCAATGTCTTACAGGAAAACGAACACAAACTGCCTTCTGCATGCACACAACTTCCAGTAACCCAAATGTTCGGTCAAAATGATGTTTTGAAAGTGCTCAATTTCAATGAATCATTTGGTTGGTCTATGATGAATTCACGCAGAATTTTTATGGCCTCACGACCGATTTTAAAGCGCGAGATAAACAATCATCATGGGATAAACTTCGTACATAAATTGATAAGTTTTACCATGCTAACTGCCTTTCCAACGCACTAAGTCACATATACTAGGTGGCGTTACCAAATAATGCTCTATTTAAAAAATTTGTTTAAAATCATTTAAACAAAAAAAAAAAAAAAAAAAAACAAGGCTATTATCATCCTTCTAAAAAGTGTTTTCTAAAACAACAGCAGTTTTTGGACGTTCTTCTCTAAACCGATCATTGTCAAAAAGAGATCACAATTGAAAGCACGATTTTATTTTCAACTAGATGGGCCCCGCGACGTTGTACGCGACCATGCTGCGAGAGAAAGAGATAAAACGCGTTTCTATATAGTTTCCCTATCCTTTGTCTCCTGTTTGTGCTATGGTACGTACGTCCACATTAGTTTATCGTCATATACGATTTTGTTGTTGTTGTTGTTGTTGTTGTATTTGTGGCTGCTGTTGCTGTAGCTGTTCTTATTATTGTGTTTGATGCCGGCAACGTCAAAGAAGAAAGAGAGAATACAGCGTTTCAGAGATTAACCGGAACAGACAGATAGACAGACAGACAAAAATTTTACAAAAATTTTTTTTGGTATATGCATATCCATATGCATTTAGTAAAAAGCGGTTATTTTAATATTATAAACAGACACTCCAATTTTATTTATCTGTATACAAAATCAATTTTAGGGTTGGCAGATTCGACAAAACCTTTTTGAACTACTCTTTTCTGATTCTTTTGCCTTGATATTAACTAGGTTTAATTTTTCGTGGTTTTTCGTTGTCGCTTAAGAGTAACAACATTAACCTTATACAGGATAGCGGTCTCAATATTGTTTTTAAACGTTCCAAAAGATGTCATCATAAACCAAGCTAATTTCAAAGCTTCACCCACCAAGCATTTGACGATATGGAAAGTTATAACTGTAGGACAGGAATGAATTGGCTCTTCTGTCATTTGACCTTTGCTTTCCTTAAAACATTTTATACGTTGTAAGTTGTAATTTCTCTTGGACTGTGTTTAAATAATTGAAATGATTTGGGTTGGCATTGTTTCCCTTTAGTTTAGTTTGAGTAATTTATTTTATTTGTGTAATTAGTTAATTATAGTGATCAAATAAAATTTAGGATAACTTAAAAGGGGAATTTATTAGTCAGTTAAAAAGATGTTCTGAACAAGTTTTGTAAGTTGGCTCTTACAATTGGCTTACTTGAGACCTATTATATTACTTACTTGTAAAACAGAAATGTTTTTAAAAATACTAAAGTTTCTTCAAAACATGTTTTTCAACAAAAATATATGTTCCAGAAGTCAGTAACTCACAGTTAAATTATTTTGAAATAAAGTTGTGAAGAGCAGCCCGTTAAATAGTTTTCTCTAGAGAGACACATTTTGTTTTGATCCATCTCAAATCCTTCCGTCAAACAAAAAATATCCTTATTCAGAATAATAAGTGCCTTATGATAGTATGTTGTAAATTCACCTGTTGGCTTGTATTGCGGCAACAACATTATAATTTCTTCAGTAACGCAGCTTGAAGTCTACATTTGACGATATACACAATATACATACTCGTATACACAAAAATTATATGCACACATTTACATAAAAAAACAAAAAAAAAAAATTTAACGAAAACCAGACAGCTGTCTTTCATATTTTCGCTGTGTCGATCTGTAAGATACATTCATAAGATACATACATTAATAATATGTACGAAAACATATTTTCATATTTATTTCGAACGCGATGAGTGTGTGTATCCGTACTCTTGTGTACATATGTACTTTGCAATTAGGTGCCTTGAGGCCATACAGAGCAAGAATGAACAAGAGGGAAAGAAAAATATGGACAATTAATGGGCCTTCATACAGTACACACCAAGCAGTGCCACGCCCAACTATCGTCCACATTTTCATTCTTCGTTCACTTAAGCAAAATGTTTTCACAATTATTTTTCGACATATTTAATTTTATACCAAAACAGAAGTAAGAATGATGCAGTCGTGAGTTCATGACTAGGAAATACCCTTCTAATTTTCTTATATAGACATACGCTAGATAGAGCTAGATTTGAGCACTTTATAGCTATTCAAATTTCCAATTATTGTACTATTCACACAGAGTTTGAATATTATTATCAGTTTGTCTGAAAGTTTGTAACGCATTAAAGCAGGCATCTTAGGCCCCATAAAGTATATATTCTTGATCAGCTCGACGAGACGAGTCGATCTAGCTATGTCCATCTGTCCGTGAACTTATTTTTATTGCAGTTTCATAGAGTATCAATATTCACATGCTACGCCAACTTTTTAGGGTAGGCACCATACAAACTACAATCTCACTTTCGACTTTTTGTATGAAAATATTTTTTATTGCTGTCAATATTACTTCAAAAATTGACATGGCGGCTTCTACTGAAGGAACTCTTCACATAAATATGAATGGGTATGATGCCACCACTTTTTGAGGTACAAACCAATCCCACTTTTGCCATTTTGCACGGAAAACGTTTTGATTGCAGCCTAAATATACGTGAAATTTGTAATAACGACTTATTATGGACGGGTGGTAAAAATAAATATAAAGGGGCATACTGCATCTCTATAGATAACAACAGGCAAATCAAAAAATCCAAGTTTGGTGGCTCTATTTTTATAGAATCCAAGATTTTGGTGTTCATACATATATATATCGACTCGACTTTTGATGTTGATCAAGAATATATGAGTGAATAAGTAACCATGACAGTTTTTCTAATGGGGATATCTCAGCAACTGTCAGAGATGTTTATGACATCCAACTGTAAAAACATTCCGTATAATTTGCTGTTTCATCATGCCTTATTTCACGCTTCCCGAGCGTTTGTATATAATTAAAAAATATCGAAATTCCGGCGTAATTGTTACTGTTTCTTGTGAATTTGGTGGAGATCATGGTCGCCATCGTATCTTCACAGAGCAGACAATTCGTCGAATACACTCTTTTGGACTTTAAGCCAATAACCAGAGAAAGAAATGTTTGAAGTGGGAAAATCATAACTGGCGCAACGGCAAGTGTCGCATAAGATCATAAAATATCGGTTTGCCGTATATAAAATACTGAGATTACATAATTTGAAAATGAAAATTGGTTTTATTAGAAAAAAAATTTTGTGTGTTTAAAAATAAATTCGGGCATGTGAAAGCCAAATTTTCGGCAACTTTTTCATACAATGTGGATTGTATCTCGGCAATGGTTCGCACAATGTTGTCTTCTAAATCAACCAAAGTTACTAGTTTGCTAGCATAAACCAATGGCTTCACTTAACCTCAGAGAAAACAATCCAAAGGTACTGGTACATTTCGAGTAATAATGCATTCGACAATGTTTCCTTCAGTATGTCGATTGGTTGAAACGCTGAATTGCATGTGGTACCATATTTTTGGAAAAATATATCCTCAATCAACATCCCATTGCACCAGCTGGATCTTACTAGGTCGTAGGCCGAAATCTTTACGTAAAATTTTATATGAAGTGGATGCACACAGCTCCAATTGCTGCGGATCGACTCTTTTGGGTCTTCCTTAATACGTCTTTGCGGATGCGTATTTTCATTTAGAGTATACGTGGTGCAAAAACGATATATGGTTAATAGAATTAGGTGCTCGGTTGGACGATTATGTCGATCGTAAAATGGACGTAGCGCACTGTAACATTCCCGAACATTACCGAAATTTGGTGTTGCGGTTTTAATTAAGTTCGGTAATAAGTATTTTTTTTTTGGCAGTGGTTTTCATTGCAACTTTTGCTATGATAAGAATGAATTTGTAATAAATGCAGATAATATTGTACAATACTTACTACATTTTTTAATTACGAGTATGTTTAAAATAAATTTAAGCTAATTTGTCAAGAGAATTCTCTGTTTCACGTGCAAGTAATAAAAGGAATGGCTTACATCCTGAAGGGATTCATAACCTTGAATTATAGATACTAGGTTCATTACATACATAAGTCAGGATCATTTGTAAACGAAATTAACAAAGCAACAACGAAAAAGAAGTTACAGCAATAAGATTATGCCGTGCACTTAACAAAGAATATGTAAAAACTATTTATGAATTATAAGAGCTTTTAAGTTTTAAGTGAAGTTTATTAGTAATATTTAAGTAACTAGCAAACTTTTTGTTTAGTCCCTATAATCCTACTAATATTATAAAGGCGAAAGTTTGTGAGATCTTATTTTGTTACTCTTTCATGCAAAAACTACTGGAAGGATTTAGATGAAACTTTACAATATTACATGGCTATAATATATAACAATAGTATCAACGTGCCGGGTACCAGCTAGGCGTGGTTGGCAAAGGGGGAACGGGAATGGGATGGTGCAGGGGAAGTGGGGCAGAGGGAAGGGTACCAACGAGTACTACATAAAAATATTCACGAATTTATTTTTTTAAATATCTTAAAATTGTACGAAAAAGAATTATGTTTACGTATTTATATACATAGTATGAGTATTATTAATCTTTATACGTGCATGATTTTTACTCAATTAATTTTAAATCCGGAGTATCACCTACGCCCCTTATGGGTTTTCTCTTATATGGTACCGTGGCGCAGACCATGTTTCCAGTGGATATTTTTTTTCTCTGTACTCCTTACATATGTACCCATACAGTGTAACCTCCTGTTTTTCTCCGCCGTGAGTGTGGCACCTCCCATTTTTCTAGTAGATGTTATATTTCTTGGTATCTACTCTATACATATTTACCATTGTGTTCTATTTCCAACTTCTACAGAAGTCATTGTGAGAGACATGAAGTTAATTTTTTATGCCTTTCAGAGGTAAAAGGAATTTATAATTCTGATAAAAAATATGTTTACGAAACTAATTGCATAAAATCGCTAGTTCATAATTTTCTGGAAAAATCTTGTAAATGCATATAATTTCCAAAAAAAAAGGTAACGAATACAATTTCTTGCAGACATTAAATATCAAATTAAATTGAACTAGTTCAAATCTTTACTTTAGTGTTTTAATACTTATCAAACTTTGAAATACAAAAATTTACATAAAATTTTTAACTAGATTTCAATACAGATTATTTTCACACACATTTGGCATGCAAAACATTTGCCTGGTTACACAATCTGACAAGAAATTTTGTCAACGCAGCTCAAATATTTGCTCATTAATTTACTTTTGGTACAAGTAAAAATACTAAAACGAAGTATAGGCTGTTTTTTTATAGGTGTAGAACTTTTAATTGAATTAAAATACTGAGATTACATGATTCCAAGCAGAAAATTGGCTTTATTAGAAAGGTGATTTTTATGCCATTAGTGTTTAAATATGATTTCAGTCGTGTGGGCTGTCCCGCATGTGGTGCATTCTGAAAGTCCAATTGTTGATCGCTTTTTATTTAGAGTATACGTGATGGAAACCAATTCATGGTTAATCAAATCAGTCTCTCGGATGGACATTTATGTCCACTGTAAAATGGACGTAGCGCACGGTAACATTCCCGAACTGAACCACAATTTGTAAATGTTGTTCTGGCGTTAGTCTATTCATTTTAAAATTGCAAACGAAACTGAGCACAAATGACAATAGTGTTGCCAGATCTGCCCAATTTATGTCGGAAAATATAACCTCTAAAGAAAGCACCCTATATATACACACTGAGTATGCAAAAACTTCTGCATATGTTATTTGTTACTTGCGACATTTTAATTAGCTGCTTCAAACTGCCGTCAACTTTTGGATTTTTTCGTCTCGTTTATTTTTATGTATTTTAATTTTTTTCGAATAGCATTGGGGCAAAAATGCTGCCTGGTTTACCCTATCCACTAAGCCGATTGTCAGGCCTATTAGACATTCATTAGTTAAACTGCAACAGTTGCAAATTAGTATAACAAACTTTGTCAAAGTTTGTTGATTTATTTTTTGTCTGTCTTCCAGTAACCTTGTATCTAAGCTTAAGTAATCATAAACATGTGCTCGTAATTTAATTATAATTTTTCTCTCCATTTTTATCATTGCAGGTAAGCTGAGATGATCATTTCAAGTTTTTTCTGTGTGTAAGTATGCACAGAAATAAAAATATATAAAAATTCGCCCTCTGCTGTTTTTTTTTTTTGTTTTGAGTATAAATAAATTTGAACAAACAATTCATTGCAGTTAACTTTCGAAAAAAAAAACAAATTGTTTAAGAAACTGAAGCGGACTCAGGCAAATAAATAAAATATTATTGGTTTTGCGTTCAGCAAGTCAAACCAGATCAGATCTCATATTTTGAGATGAGAACTCGTTTTACTCGATGCGCTGTGCTGTGCAAGTCACGCTTGTTTTTCGAGTGCTATCCCCTCTTCCTCCTCCTGCATTTTCCCATTTTTGAACGAGTACAAGTCGTGCGACGTTTTAATTTCTCTCCTTCGGCACGTTGTTTCAATTAAACTAAACGAATCACCATAGTAAATGAAAAATTCTCTTATTACTCAATGAAAAAACATCGTATTCTCCAAAAGGTTGGATAAATACATTTAATTCAGTCATCTTAAAAAATAATAAACAAGAAAGAGGGCAAAGGTCTATGTGATACTCTCCATACATGATTAGAGTTTTACGCAAGTAAGATACTCTATAGTATCACACTTTGACATAGCAGCGATATATTCATCTTTGATCAAGTCCAGGAAATAGTGGTCTAGAACTAGTTTCCTAAATAAAGACTCTGATAATGAGCAGAGTGATTTACTATGATATCTCTTTGTCCATATTATTAAATGCAACTCACCCACTATCTTCATCGAACTATCAGATTAACGGGATGCAATGTATTCTCCAGCATTAACTTGGGTTTGGTACTGTTCCAAATTGACAAATTATTTTTATTTTTGTTGTTAAAATTCACATTTGTAGAATTTCACATATCTCTGGTATAACGAATATTCGCTTATTTTTGAAACACACTTCAATTTCAAAATTTGACACGTAATGCTTAAAAGACATGTTCTTGAGCAGATTTGAATATATAATTTAATCGAACTAGTAAACTCATATGCCTAGTTCCAACTTGAAAAAAGTAATAAAAAAACCGGCCAAGTGCGACTCGGACTCGCGCACGAAGGGCTCCGTACCAGTATCTATAAAAAAAATCAAGTTTGTTGTATGGGAGCCCCCTTAAATATTTGTTTTATTCTGTTTTTTAGTATTTGTTGTTATAGCGGCAACAGAAATACATCATCTGTGAAAATTTCAACTGCCCAACTATCACGGTTCATGGGATACAGCCTGGTGACTGACAGCCAGACTGACGGACGGACAGCGGAGTCTTAGTAATAGGGTCACGGTTTACCCTTTGGTACGGAACCCTAAAAAACAATGGGTTTGGAATTTATTCACGATTTTAATGGAGTTTTTTTTAAAGTATTTTGTTTTTATTGTCGAGTTTTAAATCAAATATCTCATTTTTTACAACTCGTTTATACGACACTGTTCATCAGGAAAACATTTCCATATAATTTAAAAAAAATGGGCTTTTAAACGCATTATCATGAAATATAGATTGTTGTCAAAACTTTTTATGAAATTTTTTTAAATTTTATAATTATCTCTGGCGTTGCCAGTTTGCAATTTTTATATTTTGAGACAAATGCGAATCGTAACACAGGGTAAAAGGGTATATTATGTTTATGCAAATGTATGTAAGGAGGTGTGGTTGACCCTATTAAGCATGTATATTTTTGTTCCATCATCAAAAGTCAAGTCGATATAGACTCGTCTGTCCGTCCGATCGTCTGTTTGACTATCCTATTCCTCTTCAGATAAAGTGTATTCAATGAACGTGCCAACCCAAATATAACGGATAGTCCCATATAAATTAACATTCCCTCCCCCCCCCCCCATTTATGATATGTTTACATCGTACTACTATAAGGAATAGCTCCGACATTTATGCAAATTTAACCATATATGTATGGGTTAAAAAACGAGTTTTTAGTTGGACTAACCAAGTAGTAGAAACCCACCCTCGCAATACAATTTTGCAGCAAATGGAGGTCAACTGAAAATGGTTTTTCTATAGATAGCAAAATAAAAAAGGAGAAGTGTAGGGAAACAATTGCAACCATATATTCAATGTGATTCAACTTGTTTGTGTTTTTATTTATTAATTTTATTTTTTTATTAGAAAAAGACGGTGATACACAAAAAGAAAACCAAAAACTCTCATGGTGTTGAACTATACTCTGTAATCGCTACATTGATGTAGAATGGGTACTAGAGACTTATTTATATTATACTATATATCTACATGCAAGGTACACTTTTTGGGATAACACTCATACAAATCTACCACTTTTGTGCTTTTGTATGAAAAACTTCACAAGTCAAGCTTGAAATTCGATGTGGTTGCTTTTTATGGACGACCGGTTCATATACATATAAACATACTAATGGGCGTATTCTTCCCACTTTTTGTGGTAGCACCGATGGTGACACCTACGTTTATATTTTTATATTTACAATACGATTTAAAATTTGGTTTGAATGATAGAGCTTCGGTTCAACTGAATTTCAAGTTTTTTTTCTTGTTTTTACATACTATTCTTGTAGTTTTCAAAGCTAAATATACTTGTACTACCGAGCTAATTGTAAATAGATGTATATACAGAGTTGCGCAAAAGTAATCAGACTAATTCTTGACGCTATTAATATTTTTGTAAATAAAATTTTTTGGCTTAAAAAATAGGGTGACTATTTATGAGCAACCATGTTATTTATGCAGTGTTCTACGTCTACTTCACTGTATTATATGCTGAATGTTCAACCAAAACTAATATATTCATTAATGTAGTGTGCAGAAAATGAAAAAGAAGAAAACAAAAACAAACAAAACAAGTTGTGACAGCTTGACGTCAATAGAAGTCTCAGACGGCGACGATAAAAATGATGTTGAAATATTTATTTTCTTTTTGGATTTTTTTTATCTTTGTCTCGCTCTCTCTCTCTCTTTCTCTCCCTCTCTATCTCTTCATTGGTCTCAATCAAAAAGAATATCAACTACATACAACAACAACATCAGTAGTAGCAATAAAAGCTGTAAACCTTGTAGCTCCCCATGTGGCTTAAGATGTTTGTGCTGTATCTTTTCGTACCGCTTCTGATTCACTGCGAATAGTACGAGTATATTTATTTTGGCTCAAAGTTTATACTGTACTTCCCCCGGATCTCAATGCGGAAGATATTTCACCAACCTCAACCTTGAGATCACTGGAAAGCACATATTCAAACTCCAAGAGACTCTTACATACCAACATCATCACATATATAGAAGACGTTGGGTTCAGAGAAACGTTCAGACTCCACGACCATTGTAGTTTTTTTTTTATTAAGCAGAGATGCTAGCGAGTTATGAAGCGACAATGCTATACGTGGCCTCTTGTAAAGATTGAAAAAAGTTAAATGACCGATAGTCCATGGTTCAATGCAACAAGGCACTTTCACGCGAGAAAGGGTGAAATATCTTCCTTCTGGTAGCAACCCTAACGAGACATTGTTTATCAGGAAGACAACCAGTTATGCTAAAAGCTAGCTCCTAAGACAAGCTGTGTGAACGCTGAAAAAGAAGAAACTATTCAGCAACGATTATGGCAAGAGCATCAAATCTTTGGTTCCAACGAAGTTTAAATTTTTCTTGTTTTAAATGACGTCGATGGAGGGCTCAGTTGTTGTATCAGCTTTTTAACTGCCTACAAGTGTCTAGGGTAATTTTATTATGAAATTGTGGTGCTTTAATTGTTTACATTATGGAGAGAAAATTTTTTTAAAATATTTTAAACACCCTTTTTCAAAACCGGGGCTAATATCCCTGCAACTAGTAATACGACTGAATAGCGTTTTATTCATAAAACAGAATGAGGGTTTACGCTTTAAGGGAGACTATATCTTCAATATTGTGGGCGCTATAGACTCTTTTCCACACTAGTGAAACGGTTGCAAATAAAATAGTTTTGCGATAAATTTTGTATTAGTGTGACACCTAGTTCTATATCTCGAGTTTATAGTATCTGAAAATCAATCACTCAGATAGAAGGCGGGTCGGGTGGATCACCGTTGGTAGACCGATTCGTTTAATCGTTCAGCCACTTCTTTGTTATGTAACATAAATTTCAATAAACATAATAAATTTGTAAAAATAAAACATTATACTAAAGACTAAAGACAAAAAACCACTGGAATATTTGAAATTGTTAAGATTTAGGGTTACCCTCGTATAAGTGTATGCATTTGTGTGCGTAAATTTTTGTTTCTTTTAAATCTTTTATTGGTATTTTTTATGCAGGGCTTTGTATTTGCAATACATTTCGTTGCTGCTACTGTATGTGTTTTCGTATCAGTGACTCTGCTGTGTAGTTTTTATCCCCTATAGAAATAAAATTTAAATTGGGTTAACAAGTGTTAATGGACAATTGCAACAATAAATGTGACTGTTTATCTGTCAGTCTGTCTGTTTGTTTCTCCGACTGTTACGGTTTTGACTTCTGGTGACGACTGTACCACTCATTGTTGCCGCTGTACAATTTACTTATTAGCTGACACACTGCAAAGAGTTGCAAATAAAGAATGGAAATGTGTTGAGAATGGAAATGAAAGGAAATATTCTAAAAAAAAAAAAAAATAATAATAATAGGATTTGTTACTGATACTTCCTATATTGGATATTGCTATATATACAAACTAGAGATGGGAACAAGATAAAATATTTGTCCCAATCCCACCCGTCCCGAAAAAAAATGTCTTTACCGATCCCGCCCGTCCCGAACATTTTCAAATTATCTCGTTTACATATTTCGTTTTTCTTTTTTATAAATTATTTTTGTATACGCACAAAAGTATTATTTGCTATTTTGTATTCACATGCACATTTATTTAAAGTACTTATTAAAAACATATTATATTTTCGAGTCCCGAGAGCAATTTCAGGTCCCGAGCGATATTTTGGGACCGGCGAAAATTTCGGGATAGTCGAGAAAACACACAAATTCCAGTAAATTTATTTTCCCGATCCCGCCCGATCTCAAAGAAATTGTCGGGTCCCGCGGGATTCCCGTCCCGTGCCCATCTCTTTTGGAAACCATAGCATACCATACCATAAAATTTGAATAAGAATATGAGTATGTATATTTACCACTGCGAGATATTAAATTTTGAGATAAACCTGCAACAGTGAACGGCTCTGTCAATATACACTCGTTCCATCAAGCTAACACGAATACTTTATAGTGACTCTGATGCTTCTTTCTCTATGTTACAAATATTTTGACGTTTAAACATACCCATAATACCTTGCTTAAAAATTGTTTGTGAAAGGTATACAATTAGGAATACTATTGAATTCTTATAATCAATCATCCCTGTTACACAAATCGAGACGGTTCTGCCTCATTTTCGAAAATGGAATTCGGTATCGATTTTGAGTCGATATAGAGAATTAGATCGGTTTAAATGTGATATTCGAACGGACTACGCTGCTTGACTGTCCAAAAAACGATTAGAAATCATTCAATCATCAGTCAATTTGTTCGGAAGAAACTGTGAACACACCTTCGTAGACCCAATATCTCCGTCAAAATACGATGAATCGAACCTTTGGGAATATTTAATTCCATTTCCATATAAAGCAACGAAGCATTCGTCTCATTTGGTATGAAGTCACGCACTTTTTCAATTTTTCGATCACCACAGATTTTTCATCGTCACAGAGGTCTCCACGACCTTCTTGAAAACGTTTAAACCACTCGTGAACATTGCTACGGGATAGACAAATGTCACCATAAATTTGCTTCATCATTTGGAACGTTTCGGTGAATGTTTTACCAAGCTTAAAACGGAACTTAATATTTGCTCTTTTTTCGTTTTTTTTTTTCATTTTTCGACCGATGCCCAAAAGATACTGTCCCTTTTAGCGCGAAAACTTCGCTGGTAGTAGTCCGATTGTCTTACAATTTTTACAAGATGTCAGTGAAGGATGTACCTTTCCAACGCATATACCTATACCAATAGGTGGCGCCACCAGAAACAGCTTTTTTTAAAAAGTCCTGTTTCTTTTGAGATAGACTTTGTATAATATTAAACCGGGAACAATAAACTGGTGCTCAAACGGCTCCCTAACGAATCAGGTACCATGCGCTGTCGGTCTTCGGATCCCGCATGATCTACTTTGAACCGTTAGGGAATCTGGTGAATATCTCTCAAGCAAATATCTATTCCATAGAAAGATGTGCCCACTTCAACATAACCCGATATAGGGTAAAATTCTTTGGCAGGTGACCATGGGAACACTCAATTTCTATTCAATTAATTCCAAGCTAGTATTGGAATTCCTAGAACAATTTAATAATCTAGGAAGATTAAGTAACGTTATACTGGTGAGGCAGACAAATTCCGCTTGTCCAGGAACCATTTTGCTGTCTTGGACCAGACACATTTAGAGTCATGGTAAAAAAAGAAGAAAGTATACCCAAGGAAAAACTCTGGCGTAGTAGATGGTAAAAAACTGTTAGGCTCATATATGAAGACACTTTGTGAATGGTTTCATGGTTTTTAACGACATTTCAGGCTCAAAAAACACCTATTCAAAATAGGTATCAAAAGTGACAGTACATGTACGAGGCAGTCTCCATAACATATTTTTCAAAATTGCACACCCTTGGCTAACACGCGATTTAATATCTGGTTCAGTTTAATCTGGCATGGAGGAATTTGCAAAAACTAAATCCGAAAAACTTTGTAGGTATTATACTACAGTAAGACTTAGATCGATCACAGTACGAACTACCCTATAATGAGATCTGCCACGCTTTCCACATTTGAATACATTTACACAATCATAATATACCCTTTTACCCTAAGGGTAAAACTCCATTTAACAAGTTTGATGGAACTTAACCTACAATATATATTGTGTGGTAATCTTATGCACTAAACAGTTAAACAATAAATCAATAAATCCAAAATAGATGATGTTCAAATCTTCAAAACTTTATTAGATTTTCGTATATATGTCAAAATTTTTTAATATCCAGAATATTTTGATTAAATCATAAAATAAATTATTATTATCAATATATAGAAGTACGAGTTGTCGTTATTTTCGATATTTATCACTCCAAGGAACGACGTCATTCCTATCACAGTAAGGTGACATTTTCAACACGCATTTCCACTTAGATGTAACTAAATATTTATGGGTTTATTCTCAGTTGGCTGCCATATGTTTTAACTTACACGCACAGCGGAAAAAAAATTAGTAGCAAAAAGTTGTGCGGCAATGTAAATTGTGGGCGTTGCTGAGACTGCCTCGATTATCGTTTCGAAAGTATTCGAGAATGTCACAGCGCAACGCTGTGAACGAATTATTAAATAACAAGTACAACGTAATGGTGCTACTAACGTTGACGCCACGTTTTATGAATACAGCGTTAATAAAGTACAGAAATAGATTTGCAAAATATTTGCATAAGGCGAATGAAACGCTGAATGCCAACCCTGGTAACCAGAGTGAGCATTAAAAGAGACGAGCGAGATAAGATTGGGCTTGGATGAGACAATGCGCGCTTGTTAGTATGATGATGTGGCAGAACGCGTCACAACATATTAAACACAATTACAATATATATTTTTACATAGAGAAATTCAGTCAATAAGGTTAACAATGTCGGGGACGCTGACAGTGACGTCGTTGTCGATGTCGAGTTCAGCAAAGACAAACATTCGCCGTTCATAGGACTCGCCGACGACCACAATTAAGTGTTTTTTGTGAAATTTAAACTCGAGCCAAGCTAAACGTTCACCACCCACTTTCGAATTGTTCAAGTTATCTATTTATGTACTCTTTTGTGAGGCACAGTGAATTGTGATAGAAATTGCGTTGGACACCATTGATTAACTAACTATGCACATAGTGGTACAGTATGGTTTGATGCAAACTTGGCTATTTTGTGGGGAAAACATACATATGTACGAGGTGTGTTGTGAGGGGCATAACGGTTAGAAACGGTTTGCGTGCTCGGCGATTTTCTGCTATTGAGCTCAGGAGCTATTGAATGACGTCAACATCGATCCAGATTTGCTCAAAAGAGTCATAACTGGTGACGAAACATGGGAATATGGTTATGACGTCGAAACCAAAGCCCAATCGTCCCAATGAAAGAGCCCAGGTGAGCCAAGATCGAAAAAAGCACGCCAAGTTCGATCAAATGTCAAAGTTTTGCTCACTGTTTTCTTCGATTACCGTAGCGTAGTGCTTCGAAGATTGGAAAAACGTTGGCACAAGTGTATTGTATCTGAGGGGGATTCCTTTGAAGGGGACAACATAAATATTGATGAATAAATACATATTTTTTCCTAAAAATACAAAGTCACCTTACTTTTTGAACATACCTAGTATGTATATACTAAACATCAAAAGGGTTATTTGGAAAATTTCTTTAAAAGGACACAAAAAGACAAGAAAACAATTCCGCAAAACATAGTGCTGGGAGGGTAAGTTAATGGGGTGACACCCCCATCAACATTTTTTTTAATCATATCACATTTTCGTGTTTGAAATTCTCTAGTTGTTTGTATGACAGAAGAGAAGAAAGAGAAAGAAAAAGGAAAGGAGGAAGAAGGTTAGAGACAAGTGTGCTCGACTTGGAGATACCCTGTACTTTGTCGAAGAATCCGATCTGGACATATGCGGGATATTTTAGTAATGAAAACAAAATTAATGAAAGATTCATCAAATTTGACTTTTATAGCTAATAAAAAATCAAACATATACAAATTCAAAAAAGGGGTCCAAAAATGTTGGTCCAATCTGCGCCTAAACTGAATATTTTATAAGGATTGACGTAAGATAAGTCAAATTTGGCTTAATTAGAAACAAAAGCAATTTATTTGAAGGGTAAAAGGAGAATCTAAATATCTAAATTTGAAATCCTTATCTTTTGTAGTCTTCAAGATCTCTTTGTTTAAACCAAAGGTCAGACTGTGTTGGGTAACTAAGGCAGTTTAAGAGATGCTTAGTGTAATGAGGGCTTATGCCAAATATAAGATATGTATATATTATATCTGGGTTGATCCTAGTAAGATAGCTATGCGGAGTAACAAGATCGTAGTTGTGCTAAGATAAGTGGATGTGCCTAGGTAGGGAACATCTGCTATCGTCTATGTGAGGTGAGGAGTCTACCCCCGAACACAGTTCGCTGACTAATTTGGAGTTATCTCCATTGGGTGTCGCTGATATTGAGGGTTCATACCGCTAAAAGAGTCCAATTGCATTGTAGGTTGAAACTGAGCTCTTTTTTTGTTTGTATCTTAACAGGTTCTCGAAATTGATAACTAGAAATTTTAGGTATTTGACGCTGAAAATGTTGTCTTCTATTATAATTGTAATATATTGAGGACCATGTGGGGAAATGAAAGCCAGTTTTCATAACTACCGAGAACTTTAGATTGCGAGAAAAACTTGAATTTTTTGTCGAGCTGTTATTCAGAAAAATTAAATAGCACTTTGGGGTGGTGCTAATTAACAAAAGTTCATTGAATCGTTTCCACGTATTGTTGTCAAGATAATTCGCAATTAAATAATTTTTTTCTGAGAAATTTCCAGAAACGAACAATAAACCTACGTAGAAAGTAGATACAGCTTTGGAAAAATTCTCGATTCTTTTTATCATTTTGCGCGTTTATTAAAATTTTGTAGAATTTTGATATGTTTTGTTAAATTTTGTTAACATGAAGTCATGTCACCCTGTACATTGGACAGTAACCAACCCGATATCGATCAATATGAAAGAAAATTGCATTAAAAGAAAAATGTTGCAAAGCAAAATAAATTTATGCAAACATTTTCAGTTTTGTTGTGGTCGCCATTGTTGATTATTTGTTTTTCCATATATTACATTACTATATTATACTATGGTCGTAATATAATTAATGGAAATAATTAAAAGCGTCCGATGACTAATGGTCCTCGTTTCTCTGTTTTGCTGTTTTATTATTTATTATTATTGTATTATGTAGCATTCAGCTCGAACTCTTTCCACGAGCAACGCTGTCCCTCTTTCTCAGTAACCGCCAGACTCATTTAACACGTTAAAACCCCCACAAACTGACATTTGTTGCTGTTTTTAACTCGTATCGACTCGCTGTTTTGATTATATTAACTAGTCTGTATACACAGATGTCAGTTAGTCAAGTTTTGCTTTATTTGCTTCGAACAGTTCCATACAGATTCATGTAATATATATAATAGAAAATATGAATAGATTTTCTATAAATATTTAAATTGTGGGAAGTTCAGGCACAACAGCAGGTTTTATAATATTAGATGTTGTTGGATTGTACAGTTTTGTGAGATTTTAACACACATAAGATTGCCGATAATATTGTAATTAATAATATTGAATATGATTCTCGAAACTTGGATCTGCTTTTGAGCTTAAATTACGATGTGTTGTACATGTAGTAGTTAAGTTTTTTAATATTTTATTACGATAGACTCTATTTACTTAAATTGATCCGTAGCGGTAGAAAAAGTTTGGTGAGTACGGATTTTCTAAAACGAAGTACAAATTCTCGGTTCAAGAACGGGACGAAAATTCTTCATTTTAGCCCTCTTTAATCTGTACTGAGCTTAATTTTAAGAAACAAAAAAATATGATTAATTTGAGTACAAAAGAGCTATAAAAAAATTTTATTGATTTTGTTTTTGGTCTATTTAAAAAAAAAAAATCTTATTTAATTTGGTTGTAATTACACGGTTTTTAAAAATGTTCTTTGGTGGAGGAAACTGGTATCGATCGGGGCTCAAAAAGTGTCATCGTCTTAATGAGCACCTGACACATGAAGCTGCCGAATCACAACCCAACGCTTTTCCCATTTACTATCGGTGCGGTATTGGAGCAGCTGAGAGAATAAATTTGATTTTGCTGGCAGGTTTTTTCGCCTTAGAGATTGATTTAAGAATTTTCTACTTCAAGTCCTATTTTACATTCTGAGATTTTTGTACGGGAAATTTGATATCTTCAAAATTAAGAAAACTTTAAAACGAAATATCACTTAATAGTATATAAAATTTATATAATTTGCAGATCTTCAAAGTTCTAAATTTATTCGAAGTGGTAAATTATTGTAGTAAATGTGGTTTTTTGTTCAAATATATTATGAAATCGTACATGTGGGTATACATTTGTGTTTCTAGTTTAAGTAACAAACAAGTTTTTCAAAGGACAAGAAGGTTGCGCGACTTCGAGATACCCTGAATATTGCCTAAAGGTATTTATTCGAAGTAAAGATTTATATGGAGGCGACATTTTATAATGGTCATATCTAGACATACGTGTGATATATTAGGATTCACGTGATTGGTGTTTAGAGCTTAATTAACTAAACAAAACAAAAAAAAAAAACAATTTTTCTTACAAAAACTCTAAAATGGTGGGGGTCAGGTTAGTACTGGGACTAAACCTTATAGTGGAACTGGCAAGCTCATTTTTAGAACTGCTAATGGATAAGGACAGTATAAATATCTATCTCCGAAAATCACCGAGATCTCGTCGTTCATACGGAAAAACAGGCAGACATATATATATCGACCTAAATTTTGATGCTGATCAAGAATAAATATACTTTATGGGGACTGCTACGCCTCCTTTTGTCTGTTAAACCCTGTTCAGATGGTCATATATATATCTGACACACACAGCAAACCAAACGAAAATTGTTAAAAACTCAGATTCTTGCCAGATATTTGGAAACGTCTGAACCTGCTTTTACATATATTAACTTATTATACCCTTTATAACTTATATACCCTTTATAACATATATACCATTTATACCTTTGTATTTTAAATTGATGCTATCCTTTTAGTTGTATAGTCTAAATATTAAAATTTGGTCTCTTTATCGTTTATATTCTTTGAGATTTTGGCGTTTTTAAACACAAACTGATGGACAGATAGACTTGGCTTTGTCGACTCGACTTCTGATGCTAATCAAAATAATGTTTATGCCCTTTATGGGGTCTGCCACGCATCCTTTGGCTCATAGATATAGGGTTCAAATAGACACAGAGACTTTATTCAATAACAAAAACAAAAAATTTAAATCACATTTTCTACTTTTGATATTGTTGTCTTTATACAATATACTTATATTCATTGAATATTGTTGTTGTAGATGTTGTTGTTGTTACTATATTTATTTGTTTGTTGTTTTGACACATGCGCTCTCGAAAGTTATGCGGAACTTTATTTTTCTGTCTTTTTCCATTCAATTTGTTTAAAACTCGAAGGTTATTCGAGGACAGACGTTGCCCGATCATTTGCTGATTAATTTTATGTTTCACTTTTGGTATTAATGAAACAAGTGTTAAATTATTTATTTATATATTTATGTATTAAGTGAGACGTCAAGAAATGAACTTTAAAACCAGTTTAGACTAGACTACTATAGTTGATGTGTCTGGGTTCTCGAATATATGATCCTCTGCTTAGTTATTTATTGTGAAATACATTGGGAAAGTAAGAATTATTTAATTATGAATTTTTGAGACCGAATCTAGAAAAATTCCATAAATCATTTAAGGATATTAAAAAAATATTACTGAAAATTTGAAAAATTTTAACGATCTGTTTTGTTAACAAATTACATTGATTTTTTCTGTAATTTTGTCTCAAATGCATTTTTATAGAAAAAAATTTTATTTTAATAATTTTGAAAAGTTTCTATATTTTTTTTTTTTTTGTAAGTATGTATTTTTCAAAAATTTAACATTTTCACTGTGCATTTCTTTCGAAATGTAATCGAGCGTTTTTCGAATTTATTTTCTGAGACTTTGGCAGCCCATAAAAATGTAATAAAATTTTTCAATTTGCCTATGCGGCGGCGCTCATCTACCAAAATCTATCTGTCTGTCTGTCTTGTTTGTTTCGTGTTGTTTTTGGAATGACGACAATTGAACAAAATTTGGCGCATCGCAGATAATTGTGCAAGCACAGAAAATTACATGAAACGTTTTTCTTCTCTAAAAGTTTTTCACGTTTTTTTTTTCACGCTGTCGCTCGTGGCTTATGAAAATAAGCATTTTATGCAATTCTTAAAAGCGAAAAATAAATCCCTGCAAAAAAATAACTAGGACCGACTGGCGACGACTTCCGCATGGTTAGCGCGTCCCGAGTACAAAATTTCTTGTAATTAAGTTGAAATGCACTTTTAATTTTTTGTTCTTTGGTTTGGTTTCAGGTCCTTCACTTTTCTTGTTGTGCAATGCAAATGACGTCGACCGCTGCGTTGAATACAATTCATTGTGCAGAAAGTTTAGAGCCCATGTACAATATAAAGTCTCTTCTACAAAAAAATACTAGATTAAATTCAGAAACTTGTACTGTGGTTAAATAACTTTCCACTTAGAAAGATTTGTAACAATTAAGATACATACATCATTTATAGTTTGTTTTCATGTAGATGCTTGCTCCGAAGTTGTTTTGAACTTTTAATGTATTTTCTAACTTTATTTAAATGATAATACATATAACTAGAATTTGGATTGTACTTATTAATTGTAGTATCTGTTAACCACATTACATTTCTGCCGAGACAATCTATTGTCAATCTGCTAAACATCTGCTTGCTAGGTGTAATTATTCGTATGTATATGACTGCATTTTATTACCCCCACATCAGCGACTCTGCAGTACGAATAGCAATAACGAAGTATTTATTGGTTTGACCAATTGAGACTTATTGCGATGGATTATAGTGTACACAAGAAACTAAGAATATT
This sequence comes from Leucophenga montana, assembly GCA_035044765.1. Lineage (NCBI taxonomy): Eukaryota > Metazoa > Arthropoda > Insecta > Diptera > Drosophilidae > Leucophenga > Leucophenga montana. The sequence goes on along the minus strand of JAWNNQ010000577.1, from coordinate 607,994 downwards.
TTAATCTTCGACTTATCTAACATTGTCCAAAATTTCGACAAAAGCAAAAAAAAACAAAAAATAAATAAATAAATAAAAATCGCCAAAACGGTTAATATTTTGTAACATCTGATAAATCGAAAGGTCTAACAATATCACATTTATTTTATAGCCGTATCCGTTTTGGCGTCGTTCTTCCTTGCTCTGTTTAGAATGTATTTACTTTAATCAAGTCCCTGCTCGGGCGCCATTATATATCTATTGCAAAAATTCACTACACATCAAATGTAAATGCTTCGTCACAAAATTGATGAAATGAATTGCAGGTAAGATTTCGTTTGTTTGAACATAGTTAATAAGGCTTTAATTTGATTTACGTATACGATGATGTCTTGAAGTATGACTTCAAGCAATTTGGTAAAGTCAAACCTTAACACCTGACACGGTACGACATATGCTATCATTAAATTTGATTGAATTGCAGCGCAGCAATATTATCTACTCTTGAATGTTGTACTAACGTTGAATTGATGACTTTCGGGCATGCACTGAGTTTCATGATCATCTTCATAAACAAGAAAATTAGTCGTCTTAAATTAAACTTTTAAATTTTGTTATATTCTATGTTAAATGTTTAGCTGCAATATAAATTAATTCTAATGTAAAATGTAGTTTTTGTATGATCGATTATTTCTCCAGTTCATTATCTATTAACATTCTTAAATCTTTACTTTGTATTTTCATTAATGCTCATGATGAACAGAGTAAAGAGAGAAAAGAAGTTTATCAACAATAAAATATTATATTACCCATTAGTTTACTGCGCACATTTCACATTAATTTGTTTTTATGATATTTCATCAATTGATGGTTGCAATTTAGCGAGATAATTAATACATGAATAAATCCATCGTTAGCAAACATCGTAACTCATTTAATACGTGCAGCTGTCCATAAATTTTTCAAATGGTTCTTTATTTTATTTATTTGTTTCGTTTGATTATTTTTTTTTTACATTTTGTGCATTTCTCCTTGTCTTGTGTGGAATTTTTTCAAATTATTAAGTACAATATTTATAATTTTAACTTGGAAAAATGTTGAAACATCATTTCTTGTGTCCTTCTTGACAACTGTGGGTGCAATTGGTAGTTCTTTGAGTTTCTTTTAGTTTCTGCGTTTAAGTAAGGATTTTCACTGGGACAGTAAATTGCAGTTAGCAAAAATGACATATTGAAAAATATCAGTTGAGCTTAAAATACTGCAAAAACGAGTATTAGCTGCAGCTGCTACAGGGTGTGTCCGACGGAAAGCGGATTTTTTTGTAACCTATCTAACCCAGTGCCCTAGAAAGTTTCATTATTTTTATTACTTTCAGGCATTTGGTCCACTGCAAGCGAAGATATTGCATTCAGAGGGAGTGTTTCTTTGTGGCATCGATCAATAAATTAACTTCGAACAAAGAGAAATTATTATTTTTAATTTAAATTTGGTAAAAATTAAACGGAAATTGATAAACCAAGTTTATGACGATGATTCTTAATCCTGTGACAGAGTTCATGACCAATATGTTAACTGAAACTGTGCGTGAATTCATCAGAAAATCAAAATCAAAAGATCAAAATTTTCATAGAAATTCATGAAATTCGAATTTATCATTTCCAAAACATAAATTTATCACATTTTTCGATGTACACAGTTTGTTCAAGTTGAGAAACGACAAAAAAAAAATTGTACACTTGTGACCTATTGATTGAATAAAAATCGGAATTATAACATGAACCATTATTCGTATTCGCCTGATTTGGTACCGTTCACCTTTAGGCAAAGGCATAAATCGTTCGAGCGCACTAGATCGCATATAGGTGGCTTCACTACAGTGAAATATTTTAAATAAGTTCCATTTTCCGTGGGACACATCTTGAAGTATCGGTTTGTTGGAGTACAAGAACTACACAGACATTTTCAACATCTGTTTCTATTATTGCAATGTACTAAGCATTGTAGATTATAGCGGCACTGTTCAACAATACTTTATTTTCATGAAATATTTGTTGTAGATGGTAGGAATCGGTTTGCAGGTTGCCACCCCATAGCGTAAAGCGTTAACATATTGTTGATATGTAAGATACTTTGGAAAGAGAACGTAAAAATACACAATCCTGAGATGGAAGGAATGAAATGAATTGATTCTAAAATCGTCCCCTTGAAACTTTGGAATGCAGGTAGCCTTGAACAATTGCAGAAAATCTAGAACAACTCAAGTAAAAGCATCTGATTTAGAAAATTTATGTACATTTATTGAACTTTATTTGCACTGTGAACATAGAAAAATATGGCAAATTGACACAAAGCATAGAATTAGCAAAATGGTATGGAATCATTCCAAACCGTCATCGGAATCAGAATTCGAAAAAATTTTAACACTGAAGCGCTTAAACATCAAAGAACTTGTATATGATAAACATGGGAAAGAGAGAGAGAGGGAGAGAGGTGGCAACCTGAAAACCAACAATGATGCCAAACTGCCTTTAGACGCTATTTGGAAATATGCATTAAAAAACATTTGCCAATTCATGATATGTTTGCAATTTGTGAGGATTGTGTAATTTGAATGAAAAATCAACACAGCAATTATTTACCTTGAATTCTCGTAGAAAAAGTGAAGAAATTTTTTAAGAAATAATATTTTGCATTTTATTCAGCAAACAATTTGTTATTGTGTTATTGCATCCGCTCGGTCCAAAAGTGTATTAAAAAGTGACAACTACTCTTTGTATGTCGATGTCAGTCGGAGTTTAGGTTATGACACTGCTAGAATGCTGAAATATAAATTGTATATTAATTTCTTTTTGTTCCAAAATACTACAAGTCGATCCGCTGTACGGCTGGAACTATGATGGTCCCTCGGTGGAAACGTGGCTCCGCAACATCTTATTGCAAATGGTCTCTAAGTTTCGAGAAATAGCATAACAATCGCCATACATTGAAAGATGTTTTTCCATTTTTATTTGGCTTTGCTTGCAACGTCTTTGGTATGCTTTTTTCTCACTATTTGTCTAAAGTTTTTCTTGTATGTATTTCTATGCATGACGGCAAACAACATCGCCAACACTAATGTTTGTTAGTTGTAGTTTATGTTGGTGCTCTGAGTTTTAGGCTGCAGGCGACGAGCGGTACGACAAGCAGATACTGAGGCTGTACAACAACACTTCGCAGTCTAGCCAACGCCGGCATGACTGTCAAAGTAGCTAAGCGAATGCTGTCAACCCACTTTGTGTTACACAGAGGCAAACAGACAGACAGACAGACTGATGGAAGGACGGATAGTTGGAGTGACGGACAAATAGACAGTGATAGACAGAAACGGGTAGAAAGGGGGTGTTGCAGCAGTAGGCGATCGTTGTGAGTGGCTTTTGTGCGGATGGTTTTAGACAAATGCAGCGCCACTTCACACAGACCACTCGAAAGAGCAAAGTGAAACTCGGCGTCGACTTCGTCATCGTCATAGTCATCATCAGCATGACTGCTGGCCCGACTATGTTGTTTTAGACGATAGTGTGACTTCGACTGCTGCTGCTGCTCCGGCGGTGCCTGTTGTTGTTTGTAACCTCCAGTCTAGCGTCTAGTTAGCTGTATGTTAGTAAAACCAAATTTACTTGTAAACCCCACCTTTTATGTATGTACTTCCATACCTCTAGGCTGTCGCTTGCATATCTTCTAACAAAACTTAAGGAACTTTGCAAAAAAAAAAAAAAATTGAGTTTGTGCCTCATCATTTTTTCGTCTCGCTCATCATCTATGCATGCAATTGAGTGAGTGAGTCATATATATTTTACCTAATATTCAGAGATACTCGTACATCTCCTCCTTCATCGCATTCCAATTTGGTTGTATTTATTTTGTTGTTGGCTTGGTTTTGCTGTTTAAAAGCTAAAATTAGGCAAATGAAACTTGAAACTAAACTTGTTAACAGTACTTTATACGGGAGTGGAACGAACAGTTTTAAAATTTATAAGTACATCCTATGCCCCAAAAAAAAATGTTTTTTTCATTATGTGGCACCGCCAAATTTTCTAGTGAATGTAATTTTTCCGGTGTTTTTTTACATTTATTCTGAATCTCATACTTTTGCGTAAAATAGTTCAACCAGAGCACTCACACCGCCGATTTTTTATCTCAGTTCACAGTGTTCATGTTAATTTTTTTATAGTAGGTCTTGATTTACGTCCAAATTTGCTTTTTACAAACTATATTACAAAGAATGCTAAGAAAATATGACAAAACAATTTTTTTGAAGCAAATCATGGCATACTATAATGTGATCGCGACTATACTTCACAGGATTCCTGTCCTGACCTTTCAGAAGTTTGCCAAAACATTTAAGCACAATCGGTTGGAGAAACCGTCTATAGTCTGCAGCCACTTTTAAGTATTTGAATGAACATTTTTATTTTGTGGATGGTACGTGAATCCTAGTAATATTCCCGCATATGTCCAGATCGGGCCACTAAAGAATATAATCAAGGTACAGGGTATCTAGAAGTAGAGCACACTCGACTACAGCGATCTTTCTTGGACTATTATTAGAGCATAAATATTACTTTTAGATATTCTTAGCCCACCTCTGCAATTACAGTCTACTATATTTTATTGCGTTTACAGACAATTCTGCTATGATGTCAGCTCAAGCATTTCTATTTATATTGGTCAATTATTTTGCTTTTCTAGACGTTTCCGAAAAAAGTTATTTCCATTTATTTTTTGTGTTTCTTTCCATCGTTTTTTTTTCAACTAGTTCTCAACTTTACTAAGCTTTGGTCGTGTTTTATGGTAATTTATGAGCAATTTCTTCTATTCTCAATTCAAAGAACAACTACACGCTTCTAACCCCTAAACAGTCTATTGTATAATTTTGTGGTGACTATTTAGTTTCTTTTCTTTGTAAATATATACTTGTATATTTGTATCTCCACCTCCTTTTTATTTTTAGTGTAAGAACTAATTCTGTTAATTTGCCCCAAAGATTCTCTTTCAGTCAAGAATTTTTAGCACATTCGTGTTTTGCCAAAATAATTTTTCCTCGAAGTGGAAATGAACGCGCGCTGTGGAAACATAAACTGCCGAAAAGTGAAATAAGTAGTTCCAGAAAGCATTTTATTGGACAACACAAATTGTTTCACTGCACGATACTCTAAATGCTAAAGTAAAAGGTGTTCATCGAATGTCCTGCTTTTAGTTCTTTGAACTCGGATAAGGACAAAGAAAACATGTGATTTTTTAACTTGGAAATTAATCATGTATTCCTATTGATTTTCAACAAATTCGTGTCTTCCTCTGCTTAGTTATCTTTTGTTGACCAAGCCATTGAGCACACATCAATGAGATAATACCTATTTTGCACAAAAAATTTAAGAAATCGCTTAGATTGAATATAATATATAAATATTCTCCTTTTAACACATTTTTTGTTATACATATTTTTACAAGGATTATTGAACAAAGATTTTTTCGGAATTTCGTGTGGCGACTTGCTAAGAATTTTAAAAAAGGTTTATGGTAAATCAATCACGTTCAAGAGGTACAAAGCGCTCAAGGAGGGCCTCAGACTAGCCTTGTTCCGGACGAATTTCGACTTCTTTAACAGATACATCGAAAAAGAGAATAAAATTGTACTCGATATTCGCCATTCCAGCTTAAGACAGATTATAATTCAACTGATGATTACCGTAAATCAATCACCGTACTCAACTGATTTGGACCCGTGTGACTTCTTTTTGTATATTCGTGATTAGCTAGACAATGTGAATTTTTTTAGCCATGTCCATCCTCACAACCACCTCTCTGTACGAATGTGTCTCACAGACTAAATGGAGTAGATTACCAAGAAAAAGATGAAAAAGAGTTAAATTTTTGTTGTTTTTTTTTTTGCAAGTATTTTTTTGTACTACAGCGGCAAATGGTCTCTAATTCCCACAATAGTGAAAGCATTTTCTTCGGACTTGAATTTGTAATAAGCTATTATTTGTAGCTTTCGAATACAAAAAGCTTATTTCTGCCAGCTTACCGCATCCGAATTTTCAAAAATTAGGGGGTTGAAATATTTTTTAGTTGATGTCTCCAAAATGTAAACAATTTTTTCCTTGTCGCCTAATATCCACATTTTTTACATCTTTACTACGATCAGCATTATCTTCATGTTGCATGGCGCTTTTAAATGCCGCTCGACACTCAGATACAGAAAAATGGATGGATGAACGAATGGAAAACAAAATTTATCACTTGCTCATTTATGAACTGCAAAAACTAATCGCAAACAGGCGACTGTCTCAGCGATAAACGTTCATGCTCGAAACATGTGTTGCCATCCGAAGAAATTTTATTTAAATAAAATTGCCTGAAACGAGCGCACTTAAGCCGCGCCACTTCTTAACAAGCGTTTCGCAATCAGCTGCCTGCACTGCAGTGACAAATCAATCAACATTAATAAACAAGATTTTTTATAGTTTCTTCATTGCGTTTACCAACACTACAAAGTGGTAAATGCAATTTGAAATGCGATTTCGGTTATTGATTAAATCGAGGTAATGCATTACTGAGATTTTCCCATGCTGCTAACGTAATAAAAGTTTACCTTGAAATATTTATACATTTTAAATATTTAAATGGAATAAATATTGTACTAAAAATGACAATATTTTCTTTTTCGAAAGAAAAAAATAGTGGTACGAAACAAATTATGTATTTGAAAATACAAAAATGTTAAATTCGGTAGAACTCAAGCTAAAATAAAAAGGTTTTTCATACAAAATTAAAAAAAAAAAAAAAACTGGATTTGTATGTTAGCTACCCCTCACGGAGGGGGAATCCAAACCCATTATATAGATTAGTATGGTCAGCTGTTGAATCAATCGGCCGTAATCCTGGGTTAATGTTGTATTGTAGATTGCTGTAATCGCTATTTCACCGCGCACCAATCAGAACAAGGACAAAGCATTGCTAATAGTTGTAAAACGCCTTTCTGTTTTTCCTTATGCCTTGCCTACTTCTCTTCCTGTTTAAGGCAAAGAAAAACAAATAGATCTCCAAAAAAATGCGAAACAACTACAACTACGAGATGGACAGACAAACGGACATGGCTAGATTGACCCGTTTAGCTGATCAAGAATTTGTATAGTTATGATGTCTACTATGTCTCATTTAATGCGTTACAAACTATCAGTCAACAATCTACAGTACAATATTAACCCAAGATTACAAGAATAATCTATATCAATGGTTTGGATTCCCCCTCCGTTAGGGGTAGCTAACATACAAATCCAGTATGTGTAAATGGTATAAAATAGTAAGAGCTATAGTCGAGGTGTTCGAGAATAACCCTTTGTCAAATTCTACAGTTGAATACATTGCTTAGAGATAAGTAATTAGTTTAACGTTAAGAATGCTTGTCCTGACTGTTTTATTCATTCATCATCAACATATAACCGAAAATGTTAGTGCTTGTGATAGTTGATTTTTTTTATAGTAATTTCCTTTTACTTTAAACACTCTCATTTAAACATATGCATAAACCAAACGAAAGGTAGCGCACCGAAGTTATAATGTGAACTCGCATTAGGACTTTTTATATATTTAACTGTGACGTGAACCAGTGTACACAAATCGTAGGTGTGAAAAGGAGAGGGCTAGCGAATGGGCTAGCGGTTAAACATACCAGCATAACCAACACACATTAAAAGAAAAAAGATGAGTACCACACGGCACCAATGCAATTTAAGTGGCCGAGCCGAGCCAACACAGAACCGTGGAGAGTGTTAGAAAGAGAGGCAAGAGTGGGATGCAAAGGGCTGTGCAGAGCAGCGAATCCGATAGTGTCGTTGCACTCGTCATCGCAAAAACAAACAAAAAATGAAAAGTAAAACAAAAAGAAAATTGAAGGCGAAAAAAGTTACAGCAAAAATAATTTACTATTGCAAATGCTATTTACTCATTGTCGTTCATGTTGTTTTTGTTGTTGT